>CAMZMU010000090.1:4112288-4601659 GCA_947311845.1 Poa pratensis
TCCGCCACATCTTCTCGCCTTGCTCCGCTCCTCTTCTTCCTTTTGCCTCCCCTCATCCCGCAGAACAATGTCCGCGAAGCAGAGAGGGCCTTGTCCGATGTGTCGACGGCGGAGTCCGTCTTTCGAGGAGCGGCGGAGGCACCCAGCGAAGCTGGAGCCCGAGCCACTAGAAAGGACGAGTCGTTCCTCGCCCTCGAGTCTCCTTGGTTTTCCCTGCGTGGGGAACATCGCCGGTTCTGCTGCCATGGAGGCATCGGTGCGCTGGCGACCCGGAAGGACACCATCAAGATGGAGCTGTGGAAGGAGGCCGCAGGCAATCAGAGATTGATCCGCCTCCTCTGCGATCTTGACGATGTCTTCAAGGTAAGGCCGCCTTGGTTCTGGCAATACGACCCTTGGGAAGATCCTGCCCTTGACTCGATTCTTCCCTTCGTACAGGATGAGGAAGACATCATGGATAAGTTCGTGGACCATGCACCTCCTCTGCAGCCAGCATGTGCCGGGGTTTGCCCGGAAGTTCCCCGGCCCATGGGACCCCTGAAGATCCTGCGCGAATGCCCTCCTTCATCCCAGGCGTCCCCGGGAGTCCGGAGTTCACCCGGCAGGCAATAAAACAGAAAGACAGAGCTGCACAGCCAGGAGCCCTGAGCTGGCCTTAGTAGCATAGGCTAGATATGTATCCAGGAAAAGCTTCGACTGAATGTAATCAGAATTGTAAATCAGAATGTAAGTTCAGATGAATGCAATCCTAGGGCTCAACTCCCGGGGTCATTTCCCAAACCTCCCTTGCACTAACGCGCCGTCAAGTTTTCTGAGGAGATCTCTTAGGTGACAAGTACTCTACCGCCGCACCGTAGCAGCACCCCTAAGAGCACTATGCCTTCCGGGAGTCCACTCCACAGCCACGGGTACTAGGCCAGAAGGGAAATCTGACCGTTCGCCGGGGAGGAC
Organism: Poa pratensis; assembly: GCA_947311845.1. NCBI lineage: Eukaryota > Viridiplantae > Streptophyta > Magnoliopsida > Poales > Poaceae > Poa > Poa pratensis. The sequence goes on from CAMZMU010000090.1 coordinate 4,113,240, forward strand.
GCATTACCCCCGCAAAGGTTCTCATCAACTGTCAAGCATGCGCAGGTTGGTGGTATATTGACTCCGAGCGAGATATTATGCCTAGAATGCAGATGCACATGCAAAGACTTAGCTGGTTTTTGCCGTGCCTTGATCTACTCTGTCCTTCCCGGGTATCCAGCTCCTGAGCCGCTCTTCAGCATCCATTCCTGTCCCGGGAGAGGCGCTACACACAACACACTTTCAGTAGGAAAAGAATGGACCCTCCCTTACATGTCGTGAAAGTGTTTCATCCGGAGCAACCCGCAAGCAAAGTTGAATGTGCATTTCTGTGTTTAGGTTCTTTAAAACACAGCACTGCCCGTTCCACTTCTTACCGCGGCAGTACGGCACGATCAGGTGGCAGCGCCTACTGATAGGCCTCGCGCTCGACCTGTCAGCCACCGGCACCATGTCAGCCCCCTGCTTGGGGGTTGTTACGGATAACACACTTCACGACAACAAGAGAGGCTCACGGAATTGAAAAACTTATCTTTTATTCCTTGGCGACGATTCTTACACCCTTATACAGAACACTAGCCCCTTGGGCGTGCTTAGTTGACTCGAACTATCTGCGATTCATGTTCGTATTCAGGGGTAGAATTTCCGGAGATTCTCGATGTTCCAGGCGTTGCCCTCCGGCCTGCCTTTCTCGTCCTCCAGATAAACAGCTCCGGGTCTCAGGGTATGCGTCACCCGATAAGGTCCTTCCCACTTGGAGGACAGCTTGTTCATGTTATCAAGCTTCTGCTTCTTGCGGAGAACCAGGTCTCCGGGTTCCAGTACCCGTGAACGGATATGGCGATCATGATAGCGGCGGAGCCCTTGCTGGTATCGAGCAGATCGTAAGGAAGCTCGGCACCGCACCTCTTCCAGGAAGTTGATGTCATCAATCCTCCTCTCAGCTTGTGCGTCTTCATCATAGGCAAGTACCCGGGGGATCCATGCCTGAGCTCTGTTGGCAAGACGGCTTCTGCTCCATAGACAAGGAAGAATGGTGTTTCTTGAGTGGCTCTGCTTGGTGTGGTTCTGAGGGACCACAAGACACTTGGTAGATGCTCAATCCAGTTCTTGCCCTTGTCTTCTAACTTGTCAAAGGCCTTGGTCTTCAAACCCTTTAGGACCTCCGCATTGGCTCGCTCCACTTGCCCATTGCACCTTGGGTAGGACACCGAGGCAAAACACACCTTGATTCCCAGCTCTTCACAGAAGTTGAGGAAGGATCGGCTTGTGAACTGAGAGCCATTGTCCGTTATGATTCTGTTGGGTACTCCGAAGCGGTACACGATCCCTTCAATGAACTTGATGGCTGCTTGAGCTGTCTGTCTTGGTACTGGCATCACTTCCACCCACTTTGTGAACTTGTCGATGGCCACGAAAAGGTATTCATGGCCCCCGACAGACTTCGGTATCTTTCCCACGATGTCCAGCCCCCAGACCGCGAACGGCCAGGAGATTGGAATTGGCTGCAGAGCTTGCGCCGGCTGATGTATGTTCTTCGCATAGTACTGGCAGGCTTCACAGGTCTTGACTAGCTGCTCCGCATCACTGAGGACTGTTGGCCAGTAGAACCCGTGACGAAAAACTTTACCCGCCAGTGATCTTGATGCCACATGACTTGAACATGTGCCTTCGTGGATGTCCCGTAGCAGTACTTGGCCTTGTTCTTGAGGGATGCAGCGGAGCTTGACTCCGTTGTCCCGTCGCCGGTAGAGCTCGCCGTCGATCATGACGTAGAGCTTGGCTTGACGAGCCACCCGCTCGGCGTCGTGATCGTCCTCCGGGAGGGCGTGCTCCATGATGTACTTGACGATGTCCCGGGCCCAGGGTGGGTGGGTTCCTTCCACCGGTAGCACCATCCGACGGAAAGAAAGCATAGCTTCCTCCGCTGGAGGGGCTGCCGGGTCTTGAGCTTCTGGGCTGGCTACCCGTGTTGTCGAGGTAGAAGGGTCGCCAGCCCCCGGCGCAGATCTTGTCGCGAGCCTCTCGGGGATCGAAGGTCGCCTGAGGACCTCGATGTAGATCCCGGGAGGCACTGGTTCTTGCTTGGACGCCACCTGCGATAGCTCATCCGCGGCCGTGTTTTCTCCCCGTGGGACGTACACAGCCCGGAAGTTGTCGAAGCGCCGCTGCAGCTTCCAGACCTCTTCAACGTATGGTGCCATCTGAGGGCACGCGTACTCCTTGTTCACTTGTTTGATGACTAACTGAGAGTCACCCTTGACGACGATCTTGTTGATGCCGAGGCCGACGGCAGCACGAAGTCCTGCGAGCAGGCCCTCGTACTCCGCCGTGTTGTTGGAGATGTTCCCTTGGTAGTGCATCTGGACGACGTACTTCAGCCGGTCCCCGGTTGGTGAGGTTAGGACAACCCCAGCACCTCCTTTCCCCTTGGTGTAGGAGCCGTCGAAGTGCATGGTCCAGGCGCTAGGATCTTCCTTCCCGGGGAGGCAGGTTTCCTCTTCCGGGTCGTCGAACGCCGTCTCGGTCCACTCGGCCGTGAAATCCGCCAGCGCCTGACTCTTGATGTTGTCCGTGTGCTCGAACTTGAGACCGAAACCTTGAAGCTCCATGGCCCACCATGATATGCGACCAGTGGCAAGTGGGTTCTCCAGGGGGCTTCTTAGGTTGTACTTGGACACCACCGTGATGGGATGGCTTTGGAAGTACGGCCTCATCTTGCGGGAGGCAATGAGGATTGCCAGCAGCAGCTTCTGCATCATGGGGTACCGCTCCCGGGCGTCGCGCAGCACTGCGCTGACGAAGTAGACCGGGTGCTGCACCTTGCGGGTCGCCGAGTCCTGAGAGGGCTCGGCTTCCCCACGTCGATGTCTTGGGGTGGGGACGAGTAGCCCCCGGCGAAGTCTCGTCGGAGGGAGATTCTCCATTCCCGACGGGCTCCGTCGCTGGTGAGTTGCAGTGACGCCAGGATCATGAGACCCCTGGTCACCCGGCAGCCTTTTCTTGCACGGTTGGGAAGAGAGTTCCCGGGTCGCTTGCCCTTGATCTTGCTTGACTTCTTCGGAGGAGCGTCACGCTCTACCACGAGCACAGCGCTGATCACCTGGTTGGTGGCAGCAATGTACAGTAGTAGGGGCTCCTTCTCTTCTGGTGCCACGAGGATTGGTGGCGAGGCGAGGTAGCGCTTAGGGACTGCAGGGCTTCCTCGGCCTCGGAGGTCCACTCCACGGGGCCTGATTCTTGAGCAGCCTGAAGAACGGTAAGGCCCGCTCCCCAAGCCTTGAGATGAAGCGCCCGAGTGCAGTGATGCACCCGTTGAGGCGCTGTACGTCCTTGACCCGCCGGGGCGCCTCCATGCGCTCGATTGCCTTGATTTTGTCCGGATTCGCCTCGATCCCTCGGTGAGAGACCAGGAAACCCAGCAGCTTGCCGGAGGGGACCCCGAACACGCACTTGTCGGGGTTGAGCTTGAAGTTGACCCGGCGGAGGTTCTCGAAGGTCTCGTGCAGGTCTTGGATGAGGGAGTCCTTGTACCGGGTCTTGACCACGATGTCGTCGATGTACGCTTCACGTTGCGGCCCAGCTGTGACCCAAGGCATGCTTGCATTGCGCGCTGGAAGGTAGCGCCGGCGTTTCGGAGGCCAAAAGGCATCCGGGTGTAGCAGTAGCAGCCCTTGGGAGTGATGAAGGCCGTCTTCTCTTGGTCCTCGAGTGACATCATGATCTGGTGGTACCCGGAAAGGCATCCAAAAACACAGCAGCTCGCACCCGGCCGTGGAATCCACGATCATGTCGATCCGCGCAGGGGGAAAGGGTCCTTGGGACAGGCCTTATTCAGGTCTGTGAAGTCGATGCAGAGTCTCCACTTGAAGGTCATGGGTTTCGGTACCACCACGGGGTTGGCCACCCAGCTTGGGTGGGGAACCGACCGGATGACACCAGCTTCTATCAACTTGTCCACCTCGGCGATGATGAATTCCAGCTTTTCCTTGCTTTGGTTCCGGAGAACCTGCTTCACGGGGCGAGCCCCCGGATTGACCGCCAATTTGTGCTCGATCACCTCCCTTGGACGCCGGGTAAACCTGATGCCTCCCACGCGAAGACGTCAGAGTTTTCCCGAAGGAAGGCGACGAGCGCGCTTTCCTATTTGTCGGTGAGGCGGGCGCCGATGGTGATGGAGCGAACTCCGTCACTGGTTAGCGCCACCTTCTTGGTCAGCTGCGGATCGCCATGGAATGGCGCCTTCTTGGGGGAGTAGATGTGGAGCCCCCGGGGTGCCCTTCGCCCCCGGGGAGAGCCCCATCATCATCCTCCTGTACACCTTGAGGGATATCCGCCGTGGTTGCCACCGTCTGGTTCAGCTGGTGAACGCAGTAGATAGCATCGTCGATGTCGGCCTTGACCTTGATCACGCCCCACGGCGCCGGAATCTTCAGCATGTTGTAGGCGAAGTGGGAGACGGCCATGAACTTGGCCAGAGCAGGTCTGCCAAGTATGCCGTTGTACGGTAGCGGAGTGTCGGCGATGTCGAAGACGATTTCCTCGGTGCGGAAGTTCTTGGAGTCGCCGAAGGTGACCGGAAGGGTGATCTTCCCGAGGGGTCGAGTAACACTTCCGTTCACGCCTTGGAACACCCGTGTCTTGCAGGCGAGACAGGGGATTTGAAGGATAGCCAGGACCTTCGCCGTCAGCAGGTTGAGGCTGGAGCCTCCGTCGACCAGCATCTTGGTGACCTTGTAGTTGTGGATGACGGGCGACACGATCAGCGGCAGGGTCCCGACCCCGGCAGTGTTTGCAGGGTGGTCTTCTGGGTCGAAGGTGATGACTTGGCTAGACCAGTCCAGGGGCTTGGACGGAGCAGAAGCAACCGCGTTCAGCTCCCGGACAAGTCTCTTGCAGGCGCCGTTGGAGGGAGGCAGAGAAGACCCTCCGTGGATGCACCCGACAACTCCCGTGACTTCTTGATACTTGCCGCCGTTGCCTCCTTGGGGAGCCGGAGCTTCCCCGTTGCCGACGTGGGCCTCCGGAGTGTTGTACCCGCGACCACCTTGACCGCCGCGTCCTCCTCCACGGCCCCCGCGGCCACCGCCTCGGTACCATCCACGGCCGCCTCCGCCTTGGCGACCCGTGGGACAGTCACGAGCGATGTGCCCGGCAGTGCCGCAGTTGTAGCAACCGTCTTGACTGACCCCATCAGCTCGGCGTTGCTCCCATGGCGAGGTTCTTGAGCATGCGGCAGTCCTTGAGCAAGTGGTTGCCTTCTGGATGGATGTGGCACCAGGGATCACCTTCACCTTCTTCCTCGGAAGTCGGCGCGGGCTTGGTCTTCTTCGGAAGAGGCTCGGTGACGAAGATCCGCTTGTCGGGTCCAGGGTCCCGCTTCTTGTTCTTAGCTGGAGCGCCTTGTCCTCGGGTTCATCCTCCCCGGGGAACTTGGCTCCTTCTTCAGCTCGAGCGCACCGATCTGCAAGCTCCCAGAGCTTACGAGCAGACTCGACGCGATGGATGCTCAGCTTCTCGCGCATCTTGGGGTTGCGGACGTTGGCGTGGAAGGACTGGATCACCAACTCCTCCTTGATGCACGGATGGTGTTCATCTTCTGGTGAAGCGCTGGATGAACTTGCGGAGAGTTTCACCCGGCAACTGCTTGAAGTCGTGGAGATCTGTCGTGGGGTTACTCTTCGACTACCCCCCCACGGTGAGGATACCTGGGGCACGCCAAGCCTATCAACCTTGTGACGAGGGCCCAAGGAAGGCCCAAGGAGGACGACGTGCGGCCCAAGATAGTCGACGTTAGGTCGTGCGACTCCTACCATGCTTGTAAGCGCCATCGGCACACCGTTCACCTGAGACCTAGCCTACTATATAAAGGCTAGGAGGGTCCTCGTCTAGGGTAAGCTCATAGCCGCCACCACAAACCCTAGCGAGATTGCCATCTCGCCATTGTAGCCACAACTCGCCATTCAATACCAGACAAGCAGGAAGTAGGGTGTTATCCTCCGGGAGCCTGAACCTGGGTAAAACGCCTTGCTTGTCAGCCGTCGTGATCACCAGCGCTCATCTCTCTCCCCTCAATCAACCCGGGGTACACAACCCAGGGATTTGCCGAGTCCACCCTCGTCAATTGGCGCCGTCTGTGGGAAAGAACGAGCGCTGGAACCATGGTCGCACCGGCTCCATCACTTTGAAGACCGACGTCTGCATCACCAAGGAGCCAATCTGCTTCGGCTCCTTCGAGTACACCTTCCACCCCGGCCCACCGCTCGGTGTACGCCGATCTGCATGTAGGTATGTGCCTCACCTTCGGTACCATGCACTACTTCGTAGACAGCTGTGGAGTACTCAGATCCACGGCGATCGCACCGCGCGCGCGGTAGCACCCGCATCTGCCGCGGCTGCCCCAACCACGCCCCCACCCTGCTGCGACTGCGGCGACAGCATCTTCGACTGCTGAGAAGATCGCATCCGCCTCGACTACATCCGACCGCCTCCGCTGCGCAGGATCGCGCCCACACGCCGCCACCGCGCTCCCGGCTGTCAAGGAGATCGCATCGGCTACGACTACATCGACCACTCGCGACCACCGCGATCGAGTCCACTTCGACTACCTCGATCGCGTCGCTGGCAAGGCCAAGATCTACGTCAACTTCGACTACGTCGACCACACCTTCGCGCGCGACGAAGTCGCGCCGTTCTCACCCACGCCACTCGCGTCTCCATCGACTTACAAGATCGTCAACAAGCCAATCGCGCCCGCGTCGACGACAGCGACATCACTCCTCACGTCCGCGGCGAGATCGCGAAACTCCAGGGAAGGAGCCTCGGCAGCGACTGTGGTATCCACCACGTTGCATCCATTTTCGCTCCGAGCACGGCTCGGACGAAGGAAGCAGCAGTGGCAGCGCCCGACCCACTCCCCAGACTACCCCGCGCAAGTCTTCATGATCGGCCCGACGCAGGGCAACGGCGACGAACCCGCATACCCACTGGAGGTGGTCATGCCGGACCAGGTGACGCGACTCACCATCACCCAGACATAGCAATCAGAGCCCTGAAGCACGTCGAGGACGGCACGTACCCCCCACCAGACGCACCCCGGGAGGACCTTATGGCGGTCCAATACCTGCTACGGAAGGAAGGCGAACGACTCCGCGCAGAGAAGGCCGAGCTACTCCGACGCAAGGAGGAGGCTGACGCGTCGAGCGCCAGGAGGGCCGCTTACTCATTCACTGCCTCAACAGAGGTCTCACAAGGAGCAAGGCGCCACAGAGCACGCGTGCCCCTGATGACGAGGCGACCGCGCAGAGTCACCCGCAACCTCGAGTCATCATACATGAGCGAAGACGCAGACGGGATACCCGTCCCCAAAACGCCCGGAGCCGCGCTCATGGCAGTCGAAACATACCTGCGGCTGACGCAGCCGCCCGAGGGCGACTCGCGCGCTCTCCTCCACAAGCAGCAGATCATGTCTATCAAGGCAGTCGAAGAAGCTCTGATGAACAAGGCGCCGACAGAAAAGGCGAGAAGATCGGGATCGCCGCGACCGCGAGCCCACAGCACTCGCAGGCCCGCGGCAAGACAACTGCGACAACCGCAGCCAGGCGAAGACCTCCGCAACGTCATCACACAGAGGACGGTGGACCGCAGCCGCACCCAGCGGACGGTCAGCACGCCCAATCGACGACCGCAATGACGGCGACTTCGAGCCATGCGGCGCCGCATGCTTCAGCTTCAACATCCGCGACACAAGAATGCCCAAGGGCTTCAAGCTCACGGCAGAAGCAGTCAAGTACGACGGGAAGCAGACCCGAGACTCTGGCTAGAAGACTACCTCATAGCCTGCAGTTGCCAGGGCGGTACTTCGACTACGGCCATGCAGTACATCCAGCTGATGCTCACGGGCTCTGCACGCGGGTGGCTAAACACTCAACCCAAGAACGCCTTCAGGACGTGGGACGAGTTCGCGGAGGCCTTCGTTAAGAGCTTCCTGGGGACGTACTCGAGACCGACGACTTCGTCGAGCTACAAGCATGCAAGCAAGGACGAGACGAGCCGCTCCGGTCGTACATCCAGCGTTGGACCCTGCTCCGCAACACCATGGAGACCGCCTCGGAGGACCGAGTGATGGATGCCTTCATGCACGGCGTCTCCCCCGCGACCTCCGCGAGGAGTTTGGTAGGCTCCGGCCGAAAAACATGATCGAGGTCATGAAGATAGCCAACCAGTGGGCAGACGGAGAGGACTCGGTCCGCGATAGTTCACGCTACTCCCCAAGGACGAAGCCGGACCAAGCAACTGGCGAGAAGGACGCCACAAGAAGAAGCCGCGTTACAACGGCAACGACTCAATCGAGTAGTAGCGGCGGGATTCCAAACCCCCCGTGAGATGAAGCGCGCGACAGCAGTCGCCAATACAGCCAGCATACAGTCGAAGCGGCGGTGACCAGAGTCGCCAATACAGCCAGGGCAATACAACCGAAGCGGCGGCAAGCTACCGCAGCGACGGGGCCATAAACGCGAGTGGCAGAAACGCACATGAGCCCAGCGGAAGAGCTGGAACAACCCTGCAGGCACCACATGTTCAGGAACCCGGAAACGGGCAAGTGGGGATCCAACCACCTGTTGAAGGACTGTCGAAAGGCACGCAAGATATACGAAGCCATGCAGAAGATAGTCACTCCAGCACCCGCAGCGCAGCCAGCGCGCAGCTGGCCATCCAGGCAGCACCCGCACCCGCAGTCGCTAATCCAGCACAGGCGGCGGGAGCCTTTCCACAGCAGCAGCAGCCGCAGCAAGATGCCCCACCAGCGGCCAGGACGCATATCCAGCGCACGCGGACAACTCAACATGATACAGAAGGGGCGCCCCTCAAACAGGACCCAGAAGATCATCACTCGCCAAGTTTCCAGGCCATCACCTGTCCACCTGCAGTACCCGACTACCTGAGAGGGTCAGAGACACCAATCACGTTCTCCAGAGCAGATCACCGCCTGCAGTACCACGACCCGGGCACGCCGCTCTGGTAGTCGAAGCTCTGATCGGAGATTACACCCTGAAAAAGGTGTTCATGGACGGAGGCAGCGGCATCAACATCATCTTTGCCGACACCCTCAGAAGGATAAACAGGCCAACGACAAACTTGGCGGCATCAGAGACCACCTTCCATGGCATAGTACCAGGGCAAGCAGTCACGCCCATGGGAACGATCACACTCGACGTCATCTTCGGCACACCCGAAAACTTCAAGAGGGAGTCGATCGACTTCGAGGTAGTCGACTGGAAGTCGCAGTACCACGCGATACTCGGGCGCCCAACCTTTGCCAGATTCATGGCGGTACCTCACTACGCCTACCTCATGCTCAAGATGCCTGGACCCAAGGGCGTCATCACGGTGCACGGCGACTTCGACCGCTCCAACAGCTGCGACCGCGAGTTCAGCAAGATCTCCGAGTTCTTCGGAATGGAAGAGCACTTCGAGGCGATGGCAGTCGACAACGACAAAACCATCTTCCCGCCACGCAAGAAGCAGCCAAGGACGCCCCTTCAACGACTGACGACACAACAACTCATCAGGTCCACCCGACGACGCAAACAAGACAGTCAAAGTGTCGTCGAGCTGCCTATCGCATAGGAAAGCGCGCTCGTCGAGTTTCTACGTGAGAACTGGGAGATCTTCGCCTGGCAACCTTCTGACATGCCAGGCATACCCAGGAACCTCGCCGAGCACTCTTTACGCGTCCACAAGGACGCCAGACCCGTCAAGCAGACCATGCGACGCTTTTCAGGACCCAAACGAGATGAAATAAGCAAGGAATCGATCGACTGCTCCACGCCAATTCATCCGAGAGATCAAGGACTCGGACTGGGTAGCGAACCCAGTCCTGGTGGAGAAGAAGAAGACGAAGAAACTCCGCATGTGCGTCGACTTCACCGCCCTCAACAAATGCTGCCCCAAGGACCACTTCCCGCTCCGCGGATAGACAGATCATCGACTCGACTGCAGGCTGCGCACGCCTATCCTTCCTGGACGCCTACTCAGGGTACCAGCAGATCAGGATGAACGTCGACGATGAAGAGAAGACTGCATTCATCACACCCATGGCGTCTTCTGCTACCAGACGATGCCCTTCGGGTTGAAGAACGCTGGAGCCACGTACCAGCGCACAATGCAAGCCTGCCTAAAGGGGCTAATCGGAGAGATCGTCCAAGTCTACGTCGACGACATAGTCGTCACCACTCGAACGGAGGACACTCTCATCGCCGACCTCCGCAAGGTCTTCGCCGCCCTCAACGAGTATCAGATCAAGCTGAACCCGGACAAGTGTGTCTTCGGCGTGCCAGCCGGAGAACTGCTCGGGTACCTCGTCTCTGCAAGAGGAATCGAAGCCAACCCCGAGAAGGTGCAAAACATACTCGCAATGCCAGCACCGACCAAGCTTCATGAGGTGCAACGCCTAGCCGGCCGAGTCGCAGCTCTCAGCCGGTTCATAGTAAGTTGGGAGAAAAGGCCCTGCCTTTCTACCAACTGATGAAAAAGACAGACAAGTTCGAGTGGACAGAAGAAGCGCAAGACGCGTTCGACCAACTCAAGAAAACCCACGACTTCCCCAGTACTGGTGGCGCCACTGGAGAACGAGCCGCTATACCTCTACGTGTCAGCCACAAAGGGTGGTCAGCACGGTACTCGTAGTCGAACGAGAAGAAGAAGGACACAGTCACCCTGTTCAGCGCCCGTCTACTACCTCAGTGAGGTGCTAACCTTGTCCAAGCAGCGGTACCCGCACTACCAGAAGCTAGCATACGGAGTCTTCATGACATCAAGGAAGGTCGTCCACTACTTCTCCGAGCACTCCATCACGGTAGTAAGCTCCTCCGGGCTCTCCGACATCCTCACCAACCAAGCCGCGACAGGACGAGTCGCCAAGTGGGTTGTTGAGCTAGGCCCTGGGGGCTGAAGTACGCGCACCCGAAGTCAATCAAGGCCCAGGTGCTTCCAGAGTTCACCACCGAGTGGATAGAGGCCCAGCTGCCAGACGTACCCGACTGTCCAACGCATGGACAATGTACTTCGACGGCTCCAAGAAGTTCAGATCAGCAGGGGCGGGAGTCGTCCTCATCTCACCCAAAGGCGACAAGCTGAGTACGTGCTGCAGATGAACTTCCCAACCCCTCCAACAACGAGGCAGAGTACGAGGCCCTAATCCACGGCATGCGGATGGCCAAGAACTGCGGCGCCACTCACCTCATGATCTACGGAGACTCCTACCTCGTCGTGCAACAAACCATGAAGCAGTGACGCCATCGCCGACAACATGATCGCCTACAGGGACCTGTACAACCAGCTGGAAGGCACCTTCGACGGCTGCGAGCTGCGACACATCGGCCGCGAGAGCAACGAGGAAGCCGACCCTCGCCAACCTGGGCTCAAACAAAGCGCAGGTGCCACCCGGGTCTTCCTCGAATGCATCACACAGCGCTCCGTCAAGCTCCGGCCCGCGCCGGGATCCTCCACATCAACAACGAGCACCGCCGACCCCCCACACGGAGAAGGAGCCTATGGAGGTATGCTGATCGAGCCCACATGGACGAGCCCATACCTGGCTTACATACTGCAGCAGAGGGTGCCAACAAACCCAGTCGAAGCCAAGCGCGTCATCCGCCGCTCCAAGGGCTTCACCGTCATCAACGGGGAGCTCTACAAGCGAAGCATCTCGGGAGTCCTCCAAAGGTGCATCGACCCAGTCGACGGTCAGCCATCTTACTCGAGATCCACGCTGGCATCTGCGGACATCACGCCAGCAGTCGAGCCTTAGTGGCCAAAGCCTTACGAGCCGGGTTCTACTGGCCCACCGCAATGCAAGACGCAGAAGAACTCGTGAGGAAATGTCTCGGCTGCCAGGAGTTCGCCAACAAGCCGCACGCACCGGCATCAGCACTGAAGACCATACCACTCGCCTGGCCCTTCGCTCAATGGGGGCTCGACATGGTGGGTCCACTCAAGAAGTCCTCTCGGAGGACACACTCATCTCTTGGTGGCAGTCGACAAGTTCACGAAGTGGATCGAAGCCGTGCCTATCACAAGTTCGACTGCCTCCTCGGCAGTTAACTTCATCAGGTCGATCATCTTCAGGTTTGGAGTGCCGCACAGCATCATCACCGACAACGGCACGAACTTCACAGCCGAAGAGTTCAAGGACTTCTGCTCTGAGCAAGGCATCAAGCTCAACTACGCATCTGTCTCGCACCCGCAGTCCAACGGACAAGTCGAAAAGGCCAATGGCTAGTCTGCAAGGGCATCAAGAAGCGCCTGCGAGTACCATTGAGGCGCTGCAGGCGCCTGGGTCGAAGAGCTGCCATCTGTGCTGTGGAGTCTGCGCACTACGCCAAACAGATCCACTCAGTACACGCCATTCTTCATGGTCTACGGCGCAGAAGCAATCATGCCATGCGACATCAAGTTCGATGCACCCCGAGTGGTGGCTACGACGAGTCCGACGCAGAAGAAGCACTCGAGGACGACATGGATACCCTGGACGAAGCACGCGACATCGCCCTTACCCGCACAGCCGTGTATCACAAGACTACGCAACTACCACGGGCGGCGACTGCGGCCCAGAGCGTTCGTCCCTGGCGACCTTGTCCTCCGCCTCAAACAGAAGAAGGTGCACAAACTCCTCCCCGTGGGAGGGTCCATACATCGTGACAGAGGCAATCGGCGGCGGAGCTTACCGCTGAAGGACTCGAAGACAGGGACAGTCTGCCACAACCCGTGGAACGTTGCGCAACTGCGCCGCTTCTACGCCTAGTCGACTCCCCTTGTAACAAGCATACATGTCAAGAGGCGGCAGGTTCCAGACGCACTCTTTCCCTTACCAGGGTACCTGAGGGGACTGGAAGGGTTTTAATGAGGCGGCCTGCTCGCAAAAATCAATGAAGTGATTTGTGGAACAAGCTCTCCCCTTTATTTTTTAGTCAAAAAGCAACATAAACCTAGGCCGTCACCCGACGCACTCGGGGGCTGCGCCATACAGGTCAACTCGAAAAATCCTTGGCCGCCACCCGAAGCACTCGGGGGCTGCGCGCACAGGTCTAAGTCAAACCTAGGCCGTCACCCGACGCACTCGGGGGCTGCGCCATACAGGTCTAACTCGAAAAATCCTTGGCCGCCACCCGAAGCACTCGGGGGCTGCGCCGCACAGGTCTAAGTCAAACCTAGGCCGTCACCCGACACTCGGGGGCTGCGCCATACAGGTCTAACTCGAAAAATCCTTGGCCGCCACCCGAAGCACTCGGGGGCTGCGCCGCACAGGTCTAAGTCAAACTAGGCCGTCACCCGCGCACTCGGGGGCTGCGCCACACAGGTCTAACTCGAAACCTAGGCACACCCGACGCACTCGGGGGCTGCGCCATACAGGTCTAACTGAAACCTAGGTCGCCACCCAAAGCACTCGGGGCTGCGCCATACAGGTCCAACTCGAAAACCTAGGCCGTCACCCGCGCACTCGGGGGCTGCGCCGCACAGGTCTGATTCGAAACACCTTGGCCGCACCCGAGGCACTCGGGGGCTGCACCGCACGAGTTCGCCTCTCAAAATCCTAGGCCGCACTCGATCCGCTCGGGCTGCACCATACAGGTTTACAGAACAGTCTACAATACAATTTACTCACTCGGGGGCTACCCCCACCTCGGCATACATACACCCATATTTCCACTTGGAAAAAATTGCTTTTACAAGCTAACGCTATACAACAGCAGTCGACTACCCTTTTTCTACAGGCTCACCCTTTGGCGCATCGAGTGGCCCTACAAGGCGCTCACTCCAGCGCTGGACCTGCTGAATCATCTGACGCTCAGGCGCAAGAGTCTCGGCGTAGTCATCCCCTCCAGGCAGGCCATCAAGCACCTTGTCCAGTGGAAGATGAGGCCGGTGCTTTCGGACGTATGCCAACGCCACATTCGCCCCGCCAACAAGTTGAGTGTGCACGACTTCCTTCAGCGCACCGCCTTCACGGAACCTCTCCAGCAGCGCGGCCAGTCCATTAGGCTGCTCGTTGTGTGGAAAGTACACCCGATTGATCTGCCAGAGGGTTTTTCTGCAACCTTCCAGGAGCACAGCAGCCCGCCAAGTGCGATCTAACATGCACGCCAGTATCCTACCTCTGGATTTATTCGACCAAAACTGACGTGCTTCGGGTGAGTCACTGGCGGCCTCTTTCTCCACCCGCTCATCCACTCGAATCTGCTCAGCCTTCCGGTCAGGGTTCACATCTGCATCAAGACCCAGCACTAAGCGCAGTAAAAGGAAAAAGAGGTCGAAGCAAAGTGCTAGAAGACCAACCTTGCAGCTGCTGACTGATCAAATCCATCTCGCCTAGCAGAAACTCCTCACGCTGGGAGAACGCGCAACGGGCCGCGACCTCAAGCGCTCCGACTCTAACTCGGCGCTCTTCAACTTTGACTCGAGCTCAACAACCTTGTTCCTCATGAAGGTGATCACTCGTTGATCATTCACACTTCGCACAGAAGCTGGAGGATTTCGACAACGACGAGTAGGTGCAGCCGAAGAGGTGTCTTGCTCGTCGTCCGCACCAGTCGTTCCAGCAACCCCGGGAGCTTCGCCCATCTCAGACTGCCAAATTCGACAGCGTCAAGCAAAGAAAAGAATCAACACAATTCATTCAAGCCTAGATATGAAAAGAAGACTCGGAGGCTACACCCCCAAAGGCACAAATTCACATTTCAACGTCAGCAGGTTCGCGGCCAGAAGACTCGCAAAATATAAAGTTCATTACAAACCAAGATCCAAAAGCAGAAGAATCCTAAAAGAAAGGAGTCTACATCTGATACGTGCATTTTATATCATCATTTATATAACTTTCAGTATCATACTAGAATGTTATTTGCATGATTATATGATTGTTTCTACATGTTTTAGATGATTTTGGGGACTTTCATACAAAGTCCCTATTTTTGGTATTAATTTCTGGGAGGCAGAAAATCTTCTTTTTCTTGTCTTTAATGTTTCAGGAGCTACAGGATCTCAAATAATAAAAGGAAAAATACTGCGTCAGTTTTTCATCGGAGAAAGGCAGAGGGAAGAAGACCGAAGAGAGGAGAGCCACGAGGGCCAAATGGGGGTGGCCCACGCGGCCCATGTACCTGGCCGCGTGGGACCAGCCCAAACTGGCCTCGGGCACCTCCTCGCCTGGGGCTTTTTATCAACGCCTTCGTCTCGCCCGAAAAGTAACGCCCTAATTTTTCCAAGTCCATCCGAGGTCGCGGCGGCGGCGAAATTCCTGATCCCTTCCGAGGGGGTCAGATCCTGCTGCTCCGGAACTCCGGAGAAGGGGGAAATCATCGTCATCGTCATCACTTCTCCTCCTTGGCGGGGAGGAGGCCTCTACATCATCACCCCCATCAAGACCAGCACCAGCACCATCATCATCACCGTGATCCACTCCGTTCCCCTCGCAGTTTGAGAGTTGATATACCCTAGATACTTGTCTTGTGCTACTATTCATGTTTGTGATTGAGTACTTGTCATTATTTAGTGGTGAAGTTATAATTTCAGATTGTGTTGTATCACTTATGCCACTGATTATGATCACTAGTCGACAACCCGTGCATTCGCACGGGCTGGTCTTTATCTTCAGATTCTTAGGTTATTTAAATACATGCTTACTGTCGTCTTTGAACTTGGTTAAACCATTTGAACCAACATATTAACCTGACTATAGTTAGAACGTAAGAAAACATGGCAAGAAAGAAAATATTGCGCTCACAAATATGACCGTGAAATTACAAATATCCTAATAAGAACTTTAAATTCTACACGTGTAACTTTTACGTGATCTACTGTACTATTGACTGAACTTATTAATGACCGTCTTCATAATTTATTAATCACAAAAATGGATTATTATTTTTTGTACTAAATTATATTTATGTATCACTGTTTGAATTTGACACGATTTCTGTTCAAAATTATTTAGAAAATGGCCAAACTGCATGGCATGGGTCACCATATTTTAATATTTATTTATTTGTAGTAAAAACACCCGTCAGTGATAAGCTATAATGAAATATTCGATTTATTTCTCCTTTTTATTCCTGACTATAGCCATCACGATTTAATAAATGGTATTAGATTTTTTTTTTCCTTATCCGTATTATTCCAAGGAATGTGCTAAGGTGGGTGCAGGTGTATATATCTCCTCTTTCCGTTGGTGCTAACAAAAATTTGCGTACTAATTTGTCTTGTCTACTCATTGTTTCTAACTGACAACACTTTCTTGCAAAAAAAGTACCGAGGCATAAAAAACTTGCATTAAACATATATCCTATCCTAATGTACCTGAAACTTTCTACTTTGTATTAGCATGGAATATAAGTAGATGTATAAGAAAACAATACTTTAAGTAAAACCATGGATGTAGTAAGCGCACCTTGGATAGCAGCTGGTTCGTTAAGAATTGGAATATACCCTGTAGGAATAACAGCATGCTGGATTTAGATCCGACCTGCACTGTTAATTAAATATGGACAATATTAGGAATACCACACAAAAAAATACAATTGGCTCACATGCGATTCAGACTTGAAGTGCGTGCTCGCATGTCTGCGCAGCTCCAATTTCGCCTACAGGATTTGATCTATCGATGCATAGAATATGAAAATAGCCCTACGAATAACCTTGCAGGCAAGATAATTATTCTAGCTATGAGTTTATAATATCTGCAGCAGGAAAAAACGAAAAGAAATCAACTGAGCGCAAACCCGTGGGGCCGGCGACCGAGCAGTAGACCTAGAACTCGCACAGGAAAGGAAAGTGCACACGGATGTGTTTGCACGAGAGGATCCAACCAATGCATCCATAAAAAACATAACTATTTCTCTTAAAATTTTACAGATCAGAGCTGTACAGATCTGAACCTTACCTGAGATACTACGGCTGATGGGTGGCTCATGTTGCAGCCCGGCCGTCCGAACTTGCGGCCATCACCTATGCGGAGACGTAACCTGTTTGATGACGATTAGGCAATGGGAAATAATCCTCTGCATCCGACGAAATAATTAACTACTTATCTGGGGGATGCATTGTCTGGGATTCAAACTCAAGCGCACAAACATACGTGCGACAGGAGTCACGCTTGCGCGTTTGACAATCAACTTTAATCTAACGGCTTCAGATAAATTATGGATAGATCGGACGGATACAAATTTCTAACCTTGAGGATTAACGTGGAGCCTCGTATGGTGCCTCCAATTAGTAAATAATATATAAGATGTTCGCACGTTGTGAGTAGTTCTCGTATGTTCCTGAGGGCATATGATGAATTGGCATTGATTTATACATGACATGTGTTGGTATTTTGTCAAGAGTTTATCTTTCTATGTGATTCTATGATGGTGTTGTGCGAACGTCGACTGCACAACACTTCACCTTTATGGGCTCATAGGAGAACACCGTAGTGTAATGAATTGATGGAGACTTGGGAGGACACGTAAACCTGAGACCGAGTCATGAAGTTATATTATGAGGTTATTAGTATCGGGGACCTTAGAGTGTAATGCTATGGTGAGACTTTAGGTCTTAATAATTTTTGTGCAGTCATTTGATTGGCCACATGATCCATCATAAGGGGTTGTAGTTTATTTATTTAGCTTTACCTAATTATGGCTCCGTCCAAAGAGGATTAAAACTTGACAAGATATTCAACGTGTTGTTTAATAAATCTCTATGCCTAGCATCATCCATGCCACCCTCGGGAACGTTTGCCACATATAAGTTACACATCACTTGAGCTTGTCCTTTTGCCACATAAGAGGATGGGACTTTCTCTCTTTGAGAGCTTTCACTTGCTACTATCTGTTATCTGCTTGCAATTATACAACTGAAAATAGCAAAAACATCTGCATCTTTTATTGTTTTATTTATCAATCTTACTAACCAATACCTTCAGCTCCTCGTGGGTTCGACAACCTTTTCTAATTGAAAGGTACTACAATTGATCTCCTGCACTTGGGAGTCATCAAGATACTTTTCTGGCGCCGTTGCCGGGAGCGTAGCGCTATTGGTAAGAAGTTTGGTAAGGAAATTTGAAAGTTGTTTATCTCATTGTTACTATGGCATTTATGAATCGTGCCTCTCTGCATCTTACTCTATATGAAAGTGCTTATGCCACTACTGCAAAGGTGGTTGAAACTGTTGTGCCTGAGATATCTAAAGTGGGATATAAAATTCCCATGGGTCATGTTAAAAGAGTTATGAAAAATCCATTTATATTGATAAACTTTTATGTGAGACTACCTATGAAGCACAAGGAGATTCTGGATAATTCATCTGGTGGAAGTTTTACTAATAACACTGAAGAAGAAGCATGGAATTTATTGGAGACTATTTCTGAAAATACTAGCCACTGGGATCTTGATAAAGGTAATGAGCCATATTTTGATTATGAATATTCATGTGTAGAGAATTTCTCTACTTCTATTCTGTTTAAAAATCTGAGTGATACTTTTGGTCTTGATCCTTATGTTATAATTGAAATAGCTAAAGGTTTTGCTGATCATATCTGTGTTCCAAAAAGTGGATTTGAAGTTTATGTTGAACCTGTTAAACAATCTATTGTTGTTCCTAAAGTTATTAAACAGGTTGAACCAATGTCATCTGTGACAATTGAGGAGTATGTTGAACCACCTCCATTTCCAAACCAAGTTAAGGAGAATTTACTTAAAGCTGTTACTAACAAGAGTAACAAAAGATGTTCTCAGCCTTATGAACAGGTGGAAGTCAACACTCAAATTTCTGTTATCAAGCAACTAAATGAAGAAGACCCAGTGGATGTTTATCTATGTGAAGATGCTACCAAAGTCATCAAAGGTAATTCGGCCAAAGTTGGGAAACCTGTTATATCATGCTCTATTGGGACTTCAAGTTATCATGGTCTATGTGATATTGGAGCAAGTATTAGTGTCATTCCATATTCTCTTTATCTTGAGATCAAGCCTGATATTGATCCCATTGTTATGGAAGAGACAGGTATGACAATTCAACTTGCTAATAAAGATTATATTAGTCCATTTGGAATTGTTAGAGATGTTGAAGTATTGATTGGCAAAATAAAATACCCTGCTGATTTTATTGTGCTTGGTTGTCCTCAAGATTCATTTTGTCCTATCATTTTTGGTAGACCTTTCTTACATACTGTTGGTGCTGAAATTAATTTGCCTAAAGAGAAAGTGTTTATTAAATGTGCTGGTGAGAAACTTGAATTTAACTTTTCCAAATTTGCTGATAAACATGTTGAGAAAGAGCCAATTCCTAATAATTTAATTGAAACTCTTGCTCATATAGCTGTAGCTTCAACTGATGTTGTAGAACGTTATATGCTTAATCAAGATGAACCATTTAATGATGAGGAAAAAGAGGCTTTGGAACAAATATTATGGCAACAACCACCACAATTACAATTGCATATCCCACCTGATAATTTAGGAGTGCTACCACCACCTAAAGGGGATCCTAGTTTTGAATTGAAACCTTTGCCTGCAAATCTGAAATATGCATATTTGGATGAGAAGAGCATATATCCTGTCATTATTAGTGCTAACCTTTCAGCTGAAGAGGAAGAGAAATTACTTGATGTGCTAAAAGCTCACCGACCAGCCATTGGATACTCTCTTGATGATCTTAAAGGTATAAGCCCCGCTCTATGTATGCATAAAATTAATCTGGAGGAAGATGCAAAACCTGTTGTTGATTTTCAACGCCGCCTCCATCCAAAAATGAAAGAAGTGGTAAGGAAAGAGGTAATAAGACTTATTGAAGCTGGTATCATTTATCCTATAGCTGACAGTAAGTGGGTTAGTCCTGTTCATTGTGTTCCTAAAAAGGGTGGAATGACTGTTGTTCCAAATGAAAAGGATGAACTTGTGGCTCAACGTACTGTAGTTGGTTATAGGATGGTTATTGATTTCAGAAAATTGAATAAAGCAACTCGAAAAGATCATTATCCATTGCCATTTATTGATCAAATGCTAGAAAGGTTGTCTAAACACTCTCACTTTTGCTATCTAGATGGTTATTCAGGTTTCTCGCAAATTCCTGTCCATAAGGATGATCAAGAAAAGACCACTTTTACTTGCCCATATGGTACTTTTGCTTACAGGAGAATGCCATTCGGTTTATGTAATGCTCCTGCTACTTTTCAAAGATGCATGAATGCTATATTTGCTGATTATATTGAAAAGATAATGGAGGTTTTTATGGATGATTTTTCTGTGTATGGTACTTCCTTCGATAATTGCTTGTTCAACCTTAACAAAGTTTTACAGCGTTGTGAAGACCAACACTTGGTTCTTAATTGGGAGAAGTGTCACTTCATGGTTACTGAGGGTATAGTTCTTGGGCATAAGATTTCTGGAGAAGGAATAGAAGTTGATCCAGCAAAGATTGAAGCTATTGAAAAACTACCATATCCAAGGGACCTCAAAGGTATAAGAAGTTTTCTTGGGCATGCAGGTTTTTACCGTAGGTTCATTAAGGATTTCTCCAAAATATCAAAACCTCTAACCAATCTTCTGCAAAAGGATGTTCCTTTCTCTTTTAATGATGATTGCATTGAGTCCTTTAATATTTTGAAGAATGCTTTAATCACTGCTCCCATTATTCAACCTCCTGATTGGAACTTGCCTTTTGAAATTATGTGTGATGCTAGTGATTATGCAGTTGGGGCTGTTTTGGGCCAACGTGTTGATAAGAAACTGAATGTTATTTATTATGCTAGTAGAACACTTGATGCTGCTCAAAAGAATTATGCTACAACTGAGAAAGAATTTTTAGCAGTACTGTTTGCTTGTGACAAGTTTAGACCTTATATTACTGATTCAAAAGTCACAATACATACTGATCATTCTGCTATTAAATACTTGATGAATAAGAAAGATGCTAAGCCTAGACTAATAAGATGGGTACTTCTATTGCAAGAATTTGATTTACACATTGTTGATAGGAAAGGGGAGGATAATCAAGTTGCTGATCATCTCTCTAGGATGGAAAGCATACCTGATGATCCTATTCCTATTAATGATAGCTTTGTTAATGAACAACTTGCAATTGTTAATGTTTCTAGTGCTAAAGTTGCATCTCCTTGGTTTGCCAACTATGCAAATTTTATTGTTGGTAAAGTTTTGCCTCCACACTTCACTTCTCAACAAAGAAAGAAATTCTTTTATGATCTTAGACATTATTTTTGGGATGATCCTTTCCTCTATAAGAAAAGTGTGGATGGTATTATTAGACGTTGTGTACCTGAGCATGAACAACAGGCTATTATAAGAGATTGTCATGACAGTCCCTATGGAGGGCATCATGCAGGAGATCGCACAGGAGCAAAGGTATTACAATCTGGTTTCTATTGGCCTACTTTATTTAAGGACTGTGCTGAATATGTTAAATCTTGTGATAAATGTCAAAGAGTAGGAAACATTGGTAGGAGGAATGAAATGCCTATGAATTATTCATTGCCACTTGAACCATTTGATGTGTGGGGTTTTGACTTTATGGGTCCTTTCCCAGAATCAAAGACAAAGCATACTCACATTTTGGTTGCAGTTGACTATGTTACAAAGTGGGTGGAAGCAATTCCAACCAAAAGTGCAGATCATGCCACAGCAATGAAGATGCTCAAGGACATCATTTTCCCCAGGTTTGGTGTTCCTAGGTTCTTAATTACTGATGGTGGTTCTCATTTCTTGCATGGTGTTCTTAGAAAAACTTTGGCAAAATATGATGTTAACCATAGAATTGCATCTCCTTATCATCCTCAAACAAGTGGGCAAGTTGAATTAAGCAATAGGGAAATTAAACTCATTTTGGAAAAGACAGTGAATAAGTCTAGATCTGATTGGCCAATTAAGATTAATGATGCTTTGTGGGCTTATAGAACTGCTTTTAAAAATCCTATGGGAATGTCTCCTTATAAAATGGTTTATGGAAAAGCTTGTCACTTACCTGTTGAACTAGAACATAAAGCTAGATGGGCTATTAAACAACTGAACTTTGATTTTAAAACTGCGGGAGAAAAGAGAATTCTTGACCTAAACCTACTTGACGAATGGAGAAATGAAGCTTATGAAAGTGCCAGGATGTTTAAAGAAAAAGTTAAGATTTGGCATGACAAGAAAATTAAGAAAAAGGAATTCAAAGTAGGTGATCAAGTTTTATTGTACAACTCTCGTTTCAAGTTTTCTGCAGGGAAGCTAGCTTCAAAGTGGCAGGGACCATTAGTGATACAGGAGGTGTACCGTTCAGGAGCTATCCGTCTTCACGGTGACATGAAAGGTAAACCTCATGTAGTCAATGGACAACGCCTTAAACCTTATATTGCAGGAAAGAGCTTCATCGGAAGGGTGGAGGAGTTGAATTTACAAACACCGGAGAGGTAATTGAGAGAAACCGTGCAGTTTCAGAAACCCAAAATCAATAGAAGGTAACTTTGTTGGAAAGTTTCTCGGAATTGCATAATATTTTACGGAGTCATTTTTATGGAAATTAACGTGTGGGACAAGAAAACTGGACGAAACGGAGACCCGAGGAAGGAAAGAGGGGCCCACGCGGCCCATGTACCTGGCCGCGTGGGCTATCCTTTTCCACCTCGGAGTCCTTTTCGTCTCGTTTTCGATCCCGACGCTTCGTCTTGACCTAAAAACCCTCAATATATACCCTCTCTGCCGATCTAATCTCGCACCGAGCGTTCTCGAGCGATCTTTGTTTCTGTTGTTTCTGCCTGTCAGGTTTTAGCCATGTCTTGCTCCGGATCCAACCAAGAGGGGGAGAGCTCTCCCAAGGAGGGTGTTGTGAACCGCTACCTCAACTCCGTGATGACACCACCGAAGACCGTGTGCTTCAAGGAGGGCGTGATGCTCGTGGAGGAGGTGAAGGCTCCCAAGGCCACCGGCACGGTGGAGGAAAGGCTGGATGAGTTAGAGGACAAGACCTTCAGGTATGGCACTGTGGTTTACCGCAGCCTTGATGCTCACCACTTCATGAACCTGGAGCTGGAGAAGAAGGTTGAAGAGTACAAGAAAAGGCTTGAAGATCTGGAAGATAGGTACAAGGACGTCATCAACAAGTGGGAGAAGTTCCAATGCTTCATGTGGGATGTAGAGAACCAGAACTGCGAATATGAAGAACGCTTCAAGAAGATTGCAGCAGCCGCCACCCTCAGGTACAATGATCCACCTACATCTTTCCGTGATGGAAGGCCTTTCCCATGGAAGATGGCTGAATGGGAGGAAGAATATGAGAAGGAGGAGGCTGCAGCAAAGGAGAATCTGGAGGAACGCCAAGCTTGGGGGAGTTCCATCTAGTCTTTCTCTTTATCAATCTATCATATCTATCTAGTCATGGTGTGTTTGCTTTTATCGATTAGTTATCAATATCTCTTAGGCGTGTGTGAGCTCATGGAGCATTATCATGTATCCCTATCTTATGGTTTATCAATGAATATTAAAGTATGGTGTCATCCATGATTCTCTTGTTTGGGGATTTATGGGTAACACTCATGCAAATGAGCGTGGCATATTTAGAATTTCAATCACATCTTGCCTTGAAATTAATTAACTTGAGTATGTTGGACAATTATAGAATTATCTCAATATAGAAGAAGTAAAAAGACTTGTGAATTAATAGTTTGAGGTTAAGATATAGTCTTGTAGGATAAGAAGTTGAGAAGACTTAATGAAAAGGATATAAAACACTCTTGTTACAACCTAGTATCTTTTGAGCAAATTAATGATCATGGATATTTCAATACTTATGCTCTTGAATGTGAATGAAAGGAAGGCACCTGAAATTTCAGCTAGCCATGGAAAGTGTAAGAAAAGGGTTGTGTAGAGCATGGGAACTTGATTGAGATATCCATGACTAAAGTTTGCACTAGTTACTAGTCAAGCAAGAGTGATAACAATTTTTATATCTATCTGTCTTTTCATTTGTCTTCTTTTGAACTTGTTATCCAATGAGAGTTTATCTTGTCTTTGAATTTCAGCAAAGTATAAAAGATTATAATGCTTGCCATGAAGAGCAAAAGCATGTGAAAAACAATATGATTCGATTGTCCAACATACAATGGTTATTTGCTTTCAAAAGTAAGGGGTGATTGCTAGAGTTCTACTTATGTTGCCCTCATATGTATGAGTTTTAGATCATTAATCTTATCTTGCAATTGAATATGATGATGATACAATGCCCGTATTTATTTATCAACCATAAGTCCATTGATGCATGTAATGATCTATGTCCTTACTTACTCGAGGACGAGTAAAGGTTTAAGCTTGGGGGAGTTGATACGTGCATTTTATATCATCATTTATATAACTTTTAGTATCATACTAGAATGTTATTTGCATGATTATATGATTGTTTCTACATGTTTTAGATGATTTTGGGGACTTTCATACAAAGTCCCTATTTTTGGTATTTAATTTCTGGGAGGCAGAAAACCTCCTTTTCTTGTCTTTAATGTTTCAGGAGCTACAGGACCTCAAATAATAAAAGGAAAAATACTGCGTCAGTTTTTCATCGGGAGAAAGGCAGAGGGAAGAAGACCGAAGAGAGGAGAGCCACGAGGGCCAAATGGGGGTGGCCCACGCGGCCCATGTACCTGGCCGCGTGGGACCACCCAAAGGGCCTCGGGCACCTCCTCGCCTGGGGCTTTTTATCGACGCCTTCGTCTCGCCCGAAAAGTAACGCCCTAATTTTTCCAAGTCCATCCGAGGTCGCGGCGGCGGCGAAACTCCTGATCCCTTCCGAGGGGGGTCAGATCCTGCTGCTCCGGAACTCCGGAGAAGGGGGAAATCATCGTCATCGTCATCACCTCTCCTCCTTGGCGTGGGAGGAGGCCTCTACATCATCACCCCCATCAAGACCAGCACCATCACCATCATCATCACCGTGATCCACTCCGTTCCCCTCGCAGTTTGAGAGTTGCTATACCCTAGATACTTGTCTTGTGCTACTATTCATGTTTGTGATTGAGTACTTGTCATTATTTGGTGGTGAAGTTATAATTTCAGATTGTGTTGTACCACTTATGCCACTGATTATGATCATGTTCGCACGTTGTGAGTAGTTCCCGTATGTTCCTGAGGGCATAGGATGAATTGGCATTGATTTATATATGACATGTGTTGGTATTTTGTCAAGAGTTTATCTTTTATGTGATTCTATGATGGTGTTGTGCGAACGTCGACTGCACAACACTTCACCTTTATGGGCTCATAGGAGAACACCGTAGTGTAATGAATTGATGGAGACTTGGGAGGACACGTAAACCTGAGACCGAGTCATGAAGTTATATTATGAGGGTATTAGTATCGGGGACCTTAGAGTGTAATGCTATGGTGGGACTTTAGGTCTTAATAATTCTTGTGCAGTCATTTGCTTGGCCACATGATCCATCATAAGGGGTTGTAGTTTATTTATTTAGCTATACCTAATTATGGCTCCGTCCAAAGAGGATTAAAACTTGACAAGATATTCAACGTGTTGTTTAATAAATCTCTATGCCTAGCATCATCCATGCCGCCCTCGGGAACGTTTGCCACATATAAGTTACACATCACTTGAGCTTGTCCTTTGCCACATAAGAGGATTGGGCTTTCTCTCTTTGAGAGCTTTCACTTGCTACTATCTGTTATCTGCTTGCAATTATACAACTGAAAATACCAAAAACATCTGCATCTTTTATTGTTTTATTTATCAATCTTACTAACCAATACCTTCAGCTCCTCGTGGGTTCGACAACCTTTTCTAATTGAAAGGTACTACAATTGATCTCCTGCACTTGGGAGTCATCAACATCACAGACTCCGACTGGGAACGACTCTTCCTAGCAGCCAACGCTGCAGCCTTGGCAATTCTTTTCTCGAAGGTGGCGATCAACTTTGCAGCCAGCTGACTCGCCTGTGCCTTCACCCCGCTAAGGATGCGGTCTTGCCATTAGGCTTACGGGGGAAGTCGCTAACAACCTTCTCAAAATCACCCGCGACTTGGTGGCCAAGAAGCAGCTGGAAAGTGAGCTCTGAGCCGCGTACCGTCTGCGCGCGCGTGAAGTCCACCAAGGTGGTCGCGTTGCCTTCAAACGGAGCCGCGAGCATGTCGACAGCAACCGGCGACGGCTTGTTGGGGAAGATGTTCTGGTGCACAGTCGCCAAGGCGCCTGTCGACTTCTGCAGCGCCGCCGACGCATACGCGCAGACACGGTCGAGGAAGCCAACAGCCTCCGCCAAGCCTACATTCTCGCTGGAAGTCCATTCCGGAGGAGCACCTCCACAAGTCTCAGAGCAAAGAAGAAAACCACACCCATAAGACATCAGCAGTCGACAAGGGGCAAAGTAGGCATCGAGCCGAAACACTTACTTCCAACAACATCGGCGATTGCGAGCAAGCGGTCGACCTGGGTCTTCTCCAGGTCATCCCGGGCTTGTTCACGCTCTCGGGCCTCACCTAGCGACTTCTCCATGTCGGCGTGAGTCTGAAGTTTCTGCTCCACTCTGTGACTCGCTTCGTCGCGCGCTCCAGAGCAGTGCGGAGTTGATCCCTCTCCTGCTCCAAGCGAACGAAGGCCGCGGCTCCCTCCATCTGCTGGCGATAGTATGGCTGCAGAAAACACAAGATATATCAATCTGCGCCCGACTATTCTAGTCATGCACATCTTCGGGGCTACTCCCATCAGGAGCGCTGTTCGCGCACCCGATACAAGTTCTGCAAAATGAGTCGGAGGACACTTACATGCTCAAGCAGCCCAGCGTCAGCCGGAGTCACGTCAGCAGCTTTCTCTGGCGCGGAGGATGTCGAAGCCTTCAAGGCCAAAGGGTCACCCGCCTGAGCCTTCCTCCGGTCGTCTTCGCAGTCTGCTCGATCGTGGGAGCAGAAGTGTGCTCCATCTCACGAGAAGGAGAACCAACAACGCCAGTACGCTCGCTGTGACAAGGCACAAGACAGTTCAATCCGAGGACTCGCAAATCAAAAAGCAAACTCGACAAAACAAGGCGATGGTTACGCGACTAACCTGACGCCATCCACATCATCCTCGCTGCCCGGAAGACGGAGGCCATCCTCGCAAAATCAGTCGGCGGTGGAGAGCTGAGGGGAGGCACGACCAAAGGATCGGCCAGGTCACTCGTGTGCCTACCGCCCGAGGACGACTCGCCCGCCTCCTCCTCGTTCTCCACACCCGCCCCCTTCACGGGCGACGAAGCCGAAGCAGAGTCGCCATCCCTATGCCTCTGCGCTTTGGCAGCGGCTCCTCCTCTTCATCATCGTCCTCCTCCAACTCTTCACTCAGAGAGATGGCGGAGGGAATCTCATCCTCATCAACCTCGTCCTCCTCAGGGAACTCTGCCTCTTCATGAGGTCCGTTCTCCATCAACGGAGGAAGACTAACAAAGCTCGAACGACCCTGTCAGCAAATAAAGCAGTCAAGTCAGGCAACCGAGGTTCGACAGAGGAAGATACAAGACAAGAATCAAAGCGAACAAAGCTCACCTCGGGTACAGGGTTGTTAGGCCCATACAGCTTGACCGGGCACTTGACGTTACACGGGTCAGCGGCTCGGAGGCTAGTGATGCTCCTCACCTTCGACTCGACTGCGTCATCATCGAGCTCGGTCGACGACATCCGGTCAGGATCGCCAACACCTTCATATGCCCACATTGGGTGGACGCGAGCGCGGAGCGGCTGCACCCGAAGCCTGAAGAAGGTGGCAATCAGATGAACGCCACCTGTCTCACGCCCCAGACTTTTCAGCAGGCCACGAAGAAGCGTCAACAAGGGCTGAGTCGCCTCCCTGTCCTCCTTCGACAGCGGGTGCGCCCACGCGTTCGACTTCCGCAACTCGCGATCAGCCGCGAAGTCGGGAAGTCCCTCCTGGTCGCACCTGATGTAGAACCATTTCTTTCGCCAGCCCTGGACGGAGTCGGACTTCTTCATCTGAAAGTAGCTGGTGTCGCCACGCACCTGGATGCCGAAGCCACCGACTAGATACACCTGCTTGTTCTTCCCCACATTCCTCCTCACGAGGAATAGCGACTTCCACAGAAGCCAATTGGGTGCGATTCCAAGGAAGCACTCGCAGAGCACGAAATAGCTCACGATGCTCAAGACGCTATTGGAGTCAGATCGTGGATCTGAATCCTATAAGCGTACAGGAGACCGCGGACGAAATCGTGGAGGGGGAACCCGAAACCCCGCGGCAAGAAATCCACGAAGCAAACGCGTTCCCCCTCGCGAGGAGCGGGGAATACCTCCTTCCCGGGAGCGCGCACCGTCGCCTGTTCTGCCGGCGGCAGCAGCCCCTGTGCGCGGAGGGCCTCGAGGTCGGCCTTCTTCACCGACGACTTCACCCAGTCGCCGTCGGGTTTCTTCATCACGCTCGCCCCGGCAGCGGCGACGGCGCCAGCAGCAGGCTTCCCCCTCTTCATCGCGGCCGCACTCACGAGGGTGGAGAAAGAAATAGGAGGAAGAAGCAACAATGGCGGAGAGCAAATGGTGGGAGACGACGGCAGAATGGGGATGGAGTGAACCCTTCGCCGCCGCGGTGAAAATTATATACCGCACCGCCAGTTAATCCAGGCCATCCCCAGCAAAACCGCACTTCATTATCAACATCTGGCCGTCCACGTGTCACGTAAAAGCAGCCGTCGCCGCCATGCCGCCCACCACGCACGGTAATCAAGGCGTCATCGTCACAACCGCGAAATTTTCGCGCCGAACCGTCAGTCAAAAGCGGTAACCGATGTCTCCAGTCAATACTGACAGTGGGACCGCACTGTCACGTCCCATCGGACACAGAGCGTGCCAAAAACGTCAGCGCTGACGTCAACCGCGCAGGCGTAGGAAGTAAGCCAAAAGCTGATTGAGAACTCGAACAGTTCATTCGAGTGCAAAAAGATTCAGTAAGCTCCAAGAGCTGAATAAACTCGTACAGTAAGCCAAACCGGCCGAATACACAAAGTAAGTCACACAAAGCCAGGCGCGACTCCAACAAGTCGAGTCCCTTCCTTACTCCCATCGGGAGCGGGCTTTTCGACTGAAGAAAAAAAATTGAGTTTAACCTCAATTACAAGCAATTCAGCTTAATCTCGGGGCTACCCCCATCGGGAGCGCTGTTCGCGCTCTCGAGTGACTCAAAACAATAGCAGTCGAAAAATCACCGACTAAGGCTGTACTCACGGTATTTTACCCTGCAGTCGACAGTTCGACTAAGGAATCCTCCGTAAGCCCTGAACGGCCGGAGTCGACCAATTTTACTTGTTCCTTTCGGGAACCTGACGGCGTGCCCAAGAGGAAGGAGTCCTTTACCCGACTCTACGATTCGACTAAGCACTCGGGGGCTCCTGTCGTGGGGTTACTCTTCGACTACCCCACGATGAGGATACCTGGGGCACGCCAAGCCTATCAACCTTGTGACGAGGGCCCAAGGAAGGCCCAAGGAGGACGACGTGCGGCCCAAGATAGTCGATGGATAGGTCGTGCGACTCCTACCATACTTGTAAACGCCATCGGCACCGTTCACCTGAGACCCAGCCTACTATATAAAGGCTGGGAGGTCCCTCATCTAGGGTAAGCTCATAGACGGCACCACAAACCCTAGCGAGATTGCCATCTCGCCATTGTAGCCACAACTCGCCGATCAATACTAGACAAGCAGGAAGTAGGGTGTTATCCTCCGGGAGCCTGAACCTGGGTAAAACGCCTTGCTTGTCAGCCGTCGTGATCACCAGCGCTCATCTCTCTCCCCCTCAATCAACCCAGGGTACACAACCTAGGGATTTGCCGAGTCCACCCCTCGTCAAGATCACTGGGAGCCCCGGGCGCTCGTACCCGCCTTGGAAAGCCCCTAGAAACTGCTCCTTCAGTGCCCGCCAGGAACGGATGGAGCACTTGGGAAGGTTGAGAAGCCAAGTCTGGGCGTCTCCCTTCAGGGCCAAGGGGAACAAGTTGGCCATCATGACCTCGTCGGCCCGGCGACCATCGCAGCAAGAGAGTAGATCTGCAGAAAGTCCCGGGGGTTCGTGGTGCCGTCGTAGCGGAGAACGTCGATCTTGAATTTCTTGGGCCAGTTGAAATGGCGGAACTTGGGAGCGAGGGCGAGGCAGCCTTCGGCAAGGTCGATGCCCCGATCTTCCCGGCGGTGACGTTCTCGGCGACGCTCGATGCGGGTGCGCATATCCTCGTTCTGACGGCTGTTGAGCTCGTCACGAAGATCTGGGTTGCGCGAGGTAGACGACCCGATGGAGATGGCCTCGCCGTGATCGCGGTTTAGCCGATCAGCCATCGGTGGCGCGGTGCGAGGAGGCGCCGTCTTGGCTTGACGTTCACCACGAGGCTGGCCTCGCGGATCACGTGTCTTGTCTTGCGCTGCTCCGGGATTGTCGACGGTGGGGGATTGAGTGGGTTCGACCCACGGACCAACATCGGCGAAGTCGAGGAGCCTCTCGACGCGAGTCCTCCATTCTTGGTAGACCTTGGGATCGCCGTTGCTTGGAGGGAACTGCATCAGGGCCTTGGCAGCCACTAGAGCATCATGGCGAGCTTGCACGTCCGAAGGCGAGTGCACGGAGGTCTTGCTCTTGGATGCTCGTGGATCCCCGCTGGGGCGAACGCCATGGTTCCCTCCTCCAGCGGTGGGCTCCTTGCCGGTGCCGTTGCAGACGCTCTTCTCCCCTGAGCGAGGAGGAGGCATGGTGGCGCCCTTTGAGCCGCCGCTCCGCCAGGCCCGTTGTCCTTGTCGCGACCGTCCACCTCGTCCGGCGCCACCCTCTCCATGGGAGGCGGGGACGGAGAGACGCTCCGCCGTGCGCCAGCAGCACAACGTTCAGCGGAAGCTTGAGTGCGTGAGGAGAGACCGGCTTGGATGCCGCAGGATCTCCCTTCTTCCTTGGAGGCATGCTTGACGAAGAACTTGCCGATGAACTTGATGAAGATGAATCCAGCACTTGCGCCCCCTACCTGGCGCGCCAGATGTCGTGTCTCGTTGCACGGACACCGGAGTATGATACCCCCTTTTATGATGTAGCCCGAGTCACGTCCATCACCATGTCAAGCACTCCAACATATGACAAGTCGACATTGAGCTTAAAGGTGAACTCTTTCCTCTACGAGATCCCATTTAGTGCCCCTTTGAATGGTATACTACTTGAGCATCTACCCCTTTGTTATGATAGGTATCACACGACGAGTACGGACGTCAAGGGAGATGCCGAGGAAGCCCAAGACTCAAGATCATCCAAGGCATACGCATGGAAGAGGAGGAGAAAGCGTCAAGATGACGACGAAGAAGAAGTGGGCAAAATCTGCCTGGCCGGCCTCCAGCCCGGCTCAGCCGGCTCCCAGGCCGGCTACCCAGCTGAGGCGGCCGGCCCCCAGCCCGGCCTCCAGCCCGGCCCCTAGCCCGGCTCAGCCGGCTCCCAGGCCGGCTACCCTGCGTCCACTCCGTTTTGTACTACGATTATAAATAGTTCGTCCCTCCTCCTTTCTAAGATAGACTATGTTTTGAGATTAGAGTAGAGCTAGACTCCTTCTTCTCAAAGGTCTCCTTCCTCCCCTTGTGGGGATGGTTCCTCCCCTAGTGGAGAAGATCCCTTCGTGGATTCAAGACCTCTACTTGTAGTTTGACTACTTGCCATCTTTCATCTTCGGGTGACTTTATTGGAGCGGTTCGTTGACCGTTGGAGAAACAACCATCCAAGATCCCTTCTTGTATCTACTTGCCGATCTCCCACCTTCGTGTGGATTCTATTGGGCCGGTTGGACCGACCGGTAAGGGAAACGGTTCTTGTATCTTGCGTGTGTTCTTGTGTTCGGGCGTTCTTCGTGTGTTCTTCGTGTTCCTCGTGTTCTTGCGTGCGTTCGTCCACACCCCGCATCAATCCGTGAAGATCGGGCCACCCTAGAGGTCCCAAACCTCATCATTTGGTATCAGAGCATGGTTGCCACGGATTTGACTTTGTTTCCCCCACAAATCCCCCAAATTTTTCTTGATTTTGAGAAATTCGAAAATTCCCACCAAAAAGCCCCAAATTGCTTTTGGATCGATCTGTGAATCTTGTGCGTTTTAGTAGGTATTGATCCGTGGATCTATTGCTAAACTTGTTGATCTTACTTACTTTGCGTTCCCATGGCCAAATTCCATTGATTTCCCCTCCGATTTGAGATTTTTCGGGCCATTTTTTCGCCCAAAATCGCGGATTTTCGAGGGTCAACCCGCAGCAGGTTGCCCGGACCACAGCCCGGTTAAGCCGGCTCAAAACCGCCACCAAACAGAGCCAGCCGGCTCTCAGCCCGGCCAAACCGGCTCCCGGTCCGGCTACACAGAAAACTGAAAATTTCGAAATTTGTTTTGGCCATATCTTTTGACTCCGAACTCCGTTTTTGGTGTTCTTTGACTCGTTTCGAAGCTACGGACAAGGCCTTCATCACCAACACGGTTGATCCATCATCTATCACCACCAAAATTCATGGGCAAGCACGAAGCTTCTACATCAACGGGTGAAGATCGTCGACGAAAGGTATAAACATCACGAATCTTTTCCCCCTTGCCATTCCTTTGATAGCCATCATACCCTTGTGTTTACCATGTCCTATTGAGGCTAGCTCTTGATGATTACTTGGGCTTTGCACATTTGCACCGTGTAGTTTCCGAGCAAAAGTTGTGCGCTAGTTTACATATATTATCATATCTTGTGTTGGCATCAAAGAAGTGGGCGTGCAAAAGAATAAGAAGCAAAAAGTGCAAGAAAAGAAAAGAAATAAACACTACTGCCATATCTTGTAGGAAGCGCGCAAGCTCGATGAACATCTAGTAGGTGGTGCATTGTTGTGCAAATCTTGTAGCCCACCAAATAAATTGCAATCGAGCTAGTGGCTCTCCTTGTACTTGTGCAACACGAGCTTATAGTCTTCGCTAGGATCATATGGTTCATTAGCTCACTTCTTGGTTGCACGAGTCTCATTATATCTCTCCGTGCGTGTGTTTCCTATCTTTTGAGATTGACTTGTTTTGCTTTGTGATCATCGTGGTTCTCTACTTGCTTTGACAATATCTTGGTTTCCGGTTGGTTCAATTTGCTTTCCTCCTACCATACCTTCCTACCAACTTTTAAGCCGTGTGTGTTTTGGAGCTTGCTTTGGATACTTGAACACAAGCATTTTACTTTGTGATCGTTTCCCTTGGTTGTCCACGACGTCCAATACTATCTACAAGGTGAGAGGTTGTGTTCTAGTTCCTTTCCACTCCACATATATACACTTGTCTTGTGAGTTGACATGTCTAGGGAGAGCGAATGCAACTATGGAGCCTACGAGGAGGACTACACGATGAGTCACATGTACTATGATGCCCC
Source organism: Poa pratensis (assembly GCA_947311845.1). Lineage (NCBI taxonomy): Eukaryota > Viridiplantae > Streptophyta > Magnoliopsida > Poales > Poaceae > Poa > Poa pratensis. Next base: position 4,146,629 of record CAMZMU010000090.1, read on the forward strand.
AAGCATTGAGGACATGGGGGACTACTACGATGACTACACACCACAATGACCCCCATGACATGATGGATCATCACCAAGACTTCCGCTACAACTACTCCGACTACGTCTCCGACTACTCAAGCGTCCACGAAAAGGAGCGTACCATGACGTCAAGCAACCTTCATCAAATTGTATCGACTCCAAGTACGTGCGAATCTACCATGACTCCGACTACATGAGCTCCAACGACATGAGGCGCAAGTGTCTTCACATGCCTCATCATATGGTACCAACTTCGACAACAACGACATGGTGGACCGCCACTACTACGACTACAACTCCGATGACATGGTGGAGAACGTCTACGACTACTACTCTTGTAGCATGTGCGGCGACTTCGACAACATGCAAGAGGAGAGGACTCCATGACCACCATGTTCAAGAGCGGCACCACCAAGCGTCATGGCACAACTACTTCTATGGTTCAAGCTCAAGACGGTGCTCCGACAAGAAAACACCATGAGTTCATTTTATGTAGCTCCATCTACTTCCAAGAGTGCCAAGCTTCGCCATTCGCCATCAACTTCAATGTAACACCCCGAAAATTCAAACCTAATTTTAGTGGTGTTTTATGACACCTGAAAAACTTTTTCTCTTTTTCCTAAATATTTCTTCAAATCTTGAGGATGAATTGACTTGGGAGTTGCTCCCTCAAGATTTTCCAGTAATCCCCGAACCACTCCATCACCCGTGATAATTTTGATGCTTAGGTTTTCCCTCGAAAATCCTAGCCCTAATTATCGAACTTTTAAACCCGTTTCTCCGCCTAAAAAAGGGGAAGCCTATTTCCATAGCTTGAAAATTCCACTAAAAATACCAGAGGACTCCCCTATCCATATAAAGACAATCCATGCAAAAATATTGCATACTCCAATGCAATATTCCAAGTTAGGCCATAATTTCAAAACTGCCACTTTTGATCCAGAAATGTTTTAACCAAGCTAGGCATCTCCATAAATTCTGATAAATTTAGGGATGCATATTTTTACATTCCCTGCACTTCACCTTTTGGAGCCAAATCCATTTGAGCAATATTTTCACCACTCCCTTTGTACCAAAAATAGTGCCATTTGGCGACCTCCAAAGCAACCCATAGCCAAATAATTCATATAGCCATGATACTTAGCAGATGTGATCACACGTATATTGGACACACCCATCCAGGAGATCAGCCCCCTATCATTTTGGCAAAGCCACTTTTGTATAACCAGGCCTATATGACATCTTTTGGGCACCGTCTCGAAACCCAATTTCCTTGTATCCATTTGAGCTTATACTCCATAGACACCCTCCTTGTGCCACAAGTGCTCTGTGGTAATTTTTGGAGATTTTTCTGAGATGTCAAAGGCCCCTGTCATTTCATCGAACACCTTCGGTATTTTTGCTTTTCTGGAAAATCTATTTTACAAGTTTGGAATCCTGTGGATTTTTGTTTGGTTGTGTTCCTCTCGTCGATACGAACCCAGTGGTGGAAGCCGTTTCCAGTTTGGAGCTCCGAGTCATCGGGAACGTCGATGCCGCCATGTCGCGCTCTGGACGTTCGGGACGCACACTTTGGCATGCCTCTAATCCAACTTAGCACTGACCTAATCCTCTAGCACAGTGCAGCCTCGTGTGTTGCTGTGCATCCAGCACGACAGCCACACCCTCCCCTCGTTCCTATCACCATCTTGTGGCATGGAGTGAGCCGTGGACGTCGGTGCTCCCTCTCCCTTGCGTATAAAAAGAACCGAGGCCTCCTGAGCGTGGTTGATGGTGCTTAACGATGGAGAGAGTTCCCAGTAGCCTTAGCCACCACTCCCCAGCTTGATTTCGTCGAAAACCTCCCCAGCCGAAGCTCCAGAAAATTTGGCCGCCATGGCTGAAGCGGTCGAGCTCGCGCTCGTTGCGTCCCTCGCGCCAAGCCTCTTCCCCAGCCACCGGGACCACCTCCACGGGTGCGGTCTGGTACCACGGCCTCGTCGCCGTCCTCGTCTGACTTCGCCGGGCCGCCCATCGCCGGCGGTGGTCGGCTCCAGCGCCACCCGTACGTGCTCCCGATGTGGGAGGCGTTGACCACGTCGCAGCCACCAGCTCCCCGCCACCCCAGCTTTCCCCGACCGCGGTGCTCCGCCTCCAGCCCGTCCCTGCCACCGGCCGGCCCCACGGCCATCCCCGGCCTGCTGCTCGTCGTTCCAGCACGGGAGCAGGGGAGGAAGAAGACCGGATCGACGTTTTTTTTTCTTTCCTCCGGTACGTTTCGGTGAAACGTTTTCTTCGCCCAAGCCCAGAAGGCAGCAAGCAGGCAAGCCGCAGCGGCCTGCGGCCCAGGAACGGCCCACCTTCGGCCTGCCCCGCCCAGCGCACGGCGCGCAGCGCGCGACGGCCCAGCACGGCCCATCAGCGGCCTGCTTCGCCCGGGCGCTGGCGCAGCGCAGCGCGCGACGCGCGACGGCCCCGCGGCGGCCCAGACGCACGGCAGAAGCAGCCCGTGCAGTTTTTTTCCTGCGCAATGTTTTTTTTCTTTTTCGAGGTGAGCAGCAGTTAGCTATCTGTCGCACGTCGATAACTTTTGAACCGTAGCTCCGTTTTAGTCGATTCAAATTTGTAAATTCCTAATTTGGAAGGATCTGTCCAGTGGTGTGGGTTTCACCTTTTTGTAAAATACTTGTATACTCAGCACCCTTGTATGCGTGTATAGGGTATCCCGCGGTACCGGCGAACCGAGACCCGAAACCGTGACGTTCGTGACCCTCCAAGCCAAACGGTGTCGATCTTCGCAGGCAAGCTAACCACTGGCTATGACCAGTCTTGCAATATTGTTTGTTCATGTTGTTTCATATTACCATGTCATATCTGTGCATCTGATTGCCTGTCATCTGTAAACTGTGCGTCATGAGATATCATGACTTTGACATCTACTTTCAGTAGAGTTGTGGTGTTGTGTCCGGAGTACCACTTCCCATTCCCGAGGCGATGGCTGGAGGAACCGGCACAGTCAACGGAGTGGGGAACTATATAACTGTGCACCTCGCACCTGCGTGGCTTTGTTTGCTTCTTCTTCTTCGCCGAGGTGAGGAGCGGACGAATGTCGTCTTATGATCCTCGGAGTTGGGGCATATGCCAAAAGAGTTATTTGCTTCTTGTCCCTCCGTCAAATATGGTTGGCGTAGACCACCCGGACTGCGACGCTTGGGAGCTGACTTTCCATTTGGTTCTTTTTGCCGAGATTGCTGACACCACGTCGAGATAACCCTCGAGTGGAATGGATGCTCTCTCATTCTTATGAGTGCTTTTCGGTTCATTCTTTACGGTGACACCAGCTGGGGATACCGCCACGGTCATCCGTTTGAAACACTATGTTATTATTCTGTGAACACTAACCCCGAGTGACACCGGCTGGGGATACCGCCACAGTCACCCGGATGTTATTATTAATGCAGGTGTCATGTTTATTCTGTGCTGTTATTGTGCTTACCTTATGTTGCTAATGCCTTTTTGTTTGTTGTGATAATGTTGATATCGTGATTATTATGCTAGACTAATCCTCTGTTTCGTGACTTGTTGTGATGAAACTTGATTAAATGAAACACCCCTCCAAACAACGATAGGGTCAGTCCATGGTGCCACTAATCTGAACTTTGAAAGCAGGACCATCGTCGTCTCATGGAGGACCATGACCTAGTAGGTTGTTGAGCCCCTTTTGTGCCATCCATTGGGCGCAGTCGTTCGGTTGTGCTGTCCGAGGGTAGAGGTCGATAGGCACGGGCTCGACTGTGATAGGAGTCCGGAGCTAGGCATACCCGTAGCGCCGGGGATGTGCCGGATTTACTTGCCCGTTGTGCCACGAGCATAGGGTGGTGCAGGAGAGTGTCTTAGCAAGTGGACTGTCATGTGAGTGTATTTTGCTTAGTACGACTTTGGGCGTGACAAACCTGAAGTGTCGGCTGAGTGGGATGCATTCTGATAGGTGGGAAAGCAAACTCTCGAGAGCGTCAACCTAGCAAGCTAGCCTCGTTCCTGGGATATGGAACAACAGTTCAGTGTCGGTCACACTGTGTGTCCTCGTCGTGTTAGGAGGTTAAACCTAAGGTTTGTTTGAAAGAAAGATGAACAACCTGACTTCACTAAATGAACAATAAGTTGATGCAGGAATGCTACTTGAGATGTGATTGTGAACCAGGTTTAGGGATGGCGGTGTGATGCGTTGGGGAGCCTATAGTTAGGCCAGAGCCCACATCAACCGTGCGTGCCCAGAGTGAAATGATGAGGCCAGTGGGCCTAGCAGTGATCACAGGTGCTGTTGTGTTTATTTGGTAGCAACTGGTACACTCGTTTACTCGTCACAGGTAAGCTCTCTGTGTGATTGCCGGTGCACGATCCAACCCCACCTGGCTTGGACTCTGCACTGGTGTTACCCTGTTGATTGCTTATGCCATGTTTTGCTTGTTATGCCATGCTACCTTTATGTTATACGGTATATTTGTCTGTCTAGAGTACACACTTGCCATGTGTAGTATTTTATTTCTGATGTATAACTTGTTGCATGATTGTCTGACTGTTCGTGTCTTGTGGATTACGTTACTTGCGAGTACTTCATTGTACTCAGACTGGCTTTTCATGTGGCCAGACTTAGCCAGAAGATGGAGCAGAAGCGTGCTTGGATCAGTAGGCCAGCCAGATACCTGTGGAGTGGAGCCGCTCCAAGCCGTTGCCTTAGTCGTCTTCCGCTGCCACTTAAACTCTGTCCTAAGCCATGCTTGGCAAGATATTCTGTAATGCCTCGATGGCCTTGTAAACCATTTGTAGCACTTCTTGTGCCTGATTGTGGAATGATTTCCATTATGTTGCACTGTCGTGACGTGCGGCCAGATATCTTGGGCTGGCGCACGGGGCGACCGCCTCTCTGGTAATATGTGCCAGGGAGGGGTGTCACAGATGTGGTATCAGAGCACCAGGCTGGCTGTAGACTACCCTAGCATGCAAACCTTGCCTTACTTTTGCCCGACAGCGAGCCCGATGGATTTAACCCATCTCCGCCTAACCGGCATGGCTGGTGTCGGTCCACAGTAAGGTGCAGTAGGATGTGACCCAATCCACCCAGCAAGGCTCGCCGGTTTCTTCCAAGAGAAGGAGCCGACACACCAGCTTCTAAGAGACCCCAGTCCTAGCTGCTGTTTATCCCCAACCTCGCCTGCTATCCTTAGCCACCCAACCCTCTTGAAGCAGGATCCCGCAAAGGAATCCCGCGTTCTCATCTCATCCTACACCCAGATCCAGAAATAATCCGATGGCGAACCCCAAGATCGTCCTAGAGACCACTGCCGAGGATCATGGCGGATTTCCACTGATGCTTTGGAAGGCCGTCTGTGTTCTTCTTGGTAGGCCTGCTCGCCCTCGATACGTGGTGCTCGAGAACTCACTCTCGCCTGCCGGGAGTGATTTTCGAGCAGACGTGCATGTCGGCTCGTGTGCATTGGGCACAAGTCCATCTTACCTGATCCAAGGTAGGAGCATGGCCACTCTTGCTCAAGCCATGCAGGTAGCAGCCTGGGAAGGTCTCGTTCGCCTGCGGTACTCGGAACCGGCAATGGCGAAAAGTCGAGCTTTCCACCTTCTCCCAGCCAGACCCCAGCATGGTGCGGATGCTATCCAAACTCCCATTGGAGAAGAAGTTGACCCTGCCGTAATCACCCTGGCCACCTACGGAGGTGTAATGACAAGGCTCAGCCATTCTCTGATGGAGGAACTCATGACCACAAGGCGCAACCTTGGTATTGCTCGCATGCAACTGAGTCGAGCAAGGAACCAACCTACCCCCGCCCATGGGCAAGCTCAGGGCACAGGACTCCCGTTCCCAGATGATTTGCTGGAAACGCGGTCTTGATGCATCTGTGGCGCAAGCGCTAGCTCGAGTTCAGCAGCACCCCCAAGAGCGAGGTATGATCCTCGGAGGCGTGCCTGCGATTCCTCACCCCGCGGAAGATGGAGATGTGGACACCACTCTTCGTCTCGGTCGCGCTCCACCAACTACCAGAGGCCATCAAGCTGAGTAGAACCCTGTTTAGTTAGCCCGAGGGGCGCTTGTGTGTTGGTAGGTGAGAATCAGCGAGGTTGTTTGTTTTTCTTGTGTTAGCTTGTAATGTAAGTTGTGGTATGCTTTCTGGTTGATGTTGAATCAGCCCGTAATAAAACTTGGTGTACTGATTCTCTTGTTAACCATTATGGTTGAGTTGGTTATACCATGCTCCTGCAAATGCTTTGGGCCATAAAATGCAGGATTAATTTTCTAAAAGATATTTTCTCAGTGCAGCAAGTTCTTCTATCTGTATGCTAGTACCTCTGCAATTCTATCTGTGCTGCAAGACCAGGTTTGTTGCAGCTGAGAAAAATTCAGAAATGAAAATCTTGTTCCAGTTCATCAGAGGAGACAAGTTTGATACATCCACAAAGTTCAGTACAGAAGGGAAATTACAGAATCAAAGGATACAAGTTCTACTCCAACATAGAACACTACAACTACCTCGGTGCAGATGCGAAGGCACCCCAGAAATCCTACTCCCTCTCAAGCTCAGTGGTGTTGCTAGAAGATGAGCCTGGCTCACCCGAAGCCGAGTCGCGAGCCGCGACGGCGACGGACGGCTCGAGCGGCTGGCTCACCTCCAGCTGGAAGAACGGCCACCTCAGCAACCGGCGGCGCAGCCTGCCCCTCTACCGCAGCCTGCCCCTCTGCCGCAACCTGCCCCTCCACCGCAGCATCAGCACCAGCGCCAGACCACCAGTTGCACAGGCCAAAGATCAGGAAGACCACCGCCGCAAACAGCAGTCCGCCCACCACCACACGAGATCCCGAAGAGCGCGACGGTGAGCACATGCTCGATGAAGCCCGCCCTATCCAGCATCTCGACGTAGACTCTGAAGAAGCTTTGGACGAAGCCCATGGTTGCAATGAAAGAAGAGAGGATTTCGGAGATGTCTGATTTGTAGCTGGAGCTCGGACGCCACTCCTCTACACCGCACATGGCAGTGGCACGAAACCGTCGAGGACATGTTCCCCAAAGCCGTGATGGCCGCGACGTCGACGGACCGCACGCGCAGCAGTGCCGCAGTGGTGTAACATCCCAAATTTGTAACCCAGCTTTATTAGTCAATTTTGTGGGCCAACAAAAACTTTTGTTATTTTTGTGTGTTTGATGTTTGTGCTTGCTTGTGTTGGTTTGTTTGCTAAAACAAAAATGTAAAGAAAAGAAAAGAAACATAATAAAAAGTTCCCACATAAAATCTTGTGACAAAAGTCACACAAAATTCATCCTGTCAAGAAAATAAAATTTTATTTTTAAAACAAGTTCAGAGGGGTGACATGTGATCACTCTCTCTTTGTTCTCATATTCTTTTCCCTCCCAAAAATATTTCTAAAAATCCTAATTTCAAATTCCATTTCTTTCTTTATCTTACCCAAATCACAAAATGTGCCATGTTGCACATATCCAATAAATTCTAGCACCCTACCAAAAATCCATGCTTTATACTTGTGAATCAAGTATGGAATTAAATTCAAGAAATTTGAATTTAATTTTCATTGAGACGATTCATCGAGCACATGGTGGGCACTGCCCGTGTTCATCCTCCGATCCACGAAACCGAGCTCCAATCAGTCGATTGGATGGATCCCTGCATCCATTTCTTGCTCCACACTCTCCCCCTCACTTCCCTCACTTGCCAGAGCACGAAGGGGGCGTGCCATTTGGTCGTTTTGCTCGTGGCCGCCGCTGTCCGCACGCCACCGTGCTGTCCACCCCTGGCCGTCGATGAAAACGTGCGGAGGAGGCACCCCGCTGGCCCAGCCCTGCACCACTGCAACCCCTCGCCCCTCACCGCACTCGTCTGGACGGAGGTGACCGCGCCCTGTCACCCTGAGGCGCCGTGCGCCAGCCGCCATGTCAACGCTCGCCAAGCTCTGGCCGCGCGTGGACACCGACGCCGTTCCTCTCCTCCACGCCACCCCAGCTCGCGTGGCTCGTCGCAGACGCGCCTCTGCCACCCAGCAACCTCAGGGACACGTCCCCGTCAGCCCTCGTGGCCTGCAGCAGCCGAATCGATCCGTCCACTCCGCGGACGCGCCATGGACGCCGTGCCGTGTCGAGCTCGCTCTCGCAGCCGCGCGTGCACCCCTCTACCCCTAAACCCTAGCTAGACACCCTACGGTCGTCGCCGTGCAGCACCGCCACCAATGGCGTGCTATCCCCCTCCCTAGACCACTCCTGCGCCCAGTCCACCGCACGCCATGGTTCGGCTATAAAAAGCCACCGCACCCGTGCCTCCACACCTCCCCACCGCTCACTCCAGCACCCCTCCCTCACTCTCCACCCCTCAGTGCACCGCTAGGAGAGCGGTGACGCTGTCCCGCAAGCCCAGGCCGCCTCGAGCGTCCTCGATTTCTCGCCGGAATCGAGGAAGAGGTCGAGCACGGACAGGTCGTTGCTCGCGTCCCCTCTCCCCTCTCTGGCCCATCCCAGCCTCACCATTACCCCCGCACTTACCCGCCGCCGTTTCCCCGTGTTTGGTGCACAGACGCGGAGCAGAAGGAGCACCGGAGTTGCAGCACGGCCGCGGAGGTGGAGTTGCTCGCCGTCGCCGCCAGAAGCTTCCCCAGCAAGCACACCTCATCCCAGCAACTTCCCCACGATCTCCGCCATCGATCCACCTCTTTCCGCAGCCTCCCGAGCCCTAGGTGAGTTTCCCCGTGCTTCTCGCCGTCGCCGGAGCCGCGGCGCCGCCCGTCTGAGGTCGTCGATGACCGCGAGCTCCAGGCGCCGTTCGATCGAAGATCAACGGTAGCTTACCGGTTCGCGTAATCAGTCGCTGACTGGTGGACCCCACCCGTCAGCATTTTAAATTTAAAACGCGCGCGCGGAACGTTCCGTTGAGTCACTGACGGGCGGACCCCACCCGTCAGGGTTTTCTTCTTTTCCAGCGTTTTAGAATTTCCAAATTCCACTGCTTTTCAGTACTGGTTCCAGATTAGAAATTCAATAACTTGAGTTCTAGAAGTCCAATTAAATCAAACCAAACTGCTCTGGAAAGCTTATAAAATTCTTTAACTCACCAAAGTGGTCTCATCTCATTTAATTAAATAATAAAAATGCAATAATAAAAATGCTCCAGAAGGTTTAAAACACCAAACCCTTTGTTTCTGGAGTTACATTAATCCAAATGACTTCAAACAAATTCTGGTAGCTTTGTATTAGGATCCTTTAGCTCACCAAATTTTGGTATAATTAATTGAGTGGTCTAAAATCCTTAGCCTTTGGTTGAACTTCAGTGCACCCTTCTGCACTAAACCAATTAGTGTGATTTATTAGTAGGTCCAATTAAACTCAAACCAATTTTGTTAGATCACTTACAACCAAGGTTAGTTATCCCTAAAAGGATTTAATTTTTGGAGCAACCTAATTTGTTTGGTAGCTAAAACTTGATTAAAAACCTTCTGAACTAAAACAATGTGTAGGGAGTTTGGTAACTCCAAATGACCCCAATCCAATTGGGTGATCTTCTACACATCAGTAGCTACCCATAGAATTTTAGTTTGAATTTTTGTGACAAACATAGATTAATTGGTGAATTAATTGGTGTACAACTAGTTTCTGCCTTAGTTTGAAAATAACTAAATAAAGATTAATTCAATTAAAATTAAAAACCATCTTGTGTTGCTTGATGTGTGCAGTAGCTAATTGTGGCATTTATGATTGTAATGCTGTGTTGATGATTGAGCTAGAGTAGTGATGGTTGTTTTGCTTGCTTAAACGTTTAGACGATACCGCTGACGGATTCATCGAGGAAGGAGGTTTTGCTGAACCCGAAGATCAGGACCAGTACCACTTTGTTGAGCAAGGCAAGCTACTTCACTGAGCTTGCATTTATATACCTCTACTTTAATCTCTAGAGTTTTTCAAAAGTATCGATGATTTTGGAAAAACCCCTTTTCAAAACAATGAAAACTATTTTGCCCCCTATGTAGAAATATAGGGTAGTTATTTTACAACTATAGGATGGGAAAAACAATGTTTACTCAAAACCCCTTTGAAAGTACTTGAATGAAGGTGAAGTACCGAAAGGTCGGTATGAAGGTGAAGAACCAGAGAATGGTGTTGTTTCTGGAAAGAAAAATGCACATTGTGTCCTTGTACTTACATCCCCAGCCAAAAATCTGTGCGACCACATTTACCCACATATGGGCAAGGGCGTAGTCATATAATTTGCTCGTGTTAGTACTGGATGCCTCAATAACGAGGAGAACCTCGTTCCATGAGGGGATGGTCTGAGGACCTACCCCCTGACCTGGGTCCTCTTCATTGTAGTCTACCGGAAGCCGGTATGAACGTGTCGGAGGAAGAGGATTGAAGGGCTCCCTTGGGTCCGCCGGGCAGAACTACGAGTCCCCACACTTAGTTTCTGAGGATTTGAGTGTCGGTGGAAAGTGTCGTAGCGGCAGGGTCCTATACTAGCATGAGCAAAGGACAGGCTATGGCCGGGAACTCAACTTCGCATACCTCTGGTATGGCGGGACGTGGCTGACACGATGAGTGACCGGATGGGTGTGGGAAAAGCGTACTACCTCTGCAGAGGGTAAAACTATTCGAATAGCCGAGTCCTCGGATATGGACAGTTGGGAAGAACTACTAAGGCCATGTGCAAAGTTTTGCAAACTCTGGAGTTGTGTTGAGGAAATTGACTTGAAAAGGGTTATTTCCCACCTGTACCAATGAGTTGGTACGAGGTGGTGATGGGTTTTGGAACCATAACCAGGTTATGGTTGGATACCGGAGGAGTTCCGGAGAAACAGCTAAAATGGCGTTTTCTTAAAGGATAGTTATAAACTTCTTCTCACCCCCTTTTTATTAAAAAGATTTTTGAGAGTTTTCAAATAAAAGTTTTTAAGAATAAAAGCTAGTGCTTACTCAAGTTGGGGTAGTTTGCGAGTACAATCAAATGTACTCATATTGGTTTCGTCCCTGGCTATTGTCTTAGCCAGATTTCGAGGAACCCTACGTTGAAGAGGAGTTTGGCGACGTCTATGCGAACTGAGATCTTCATAAGTCAGCTGCCTGTCGGGTGTTGTTAGGATGGATTAGCCCTACTACCGTAGCTTCCGCTGAATAAAGATGATTGGCCCTTGAAGGCACCTATGTATAATTAGGCCTGTATGGCCAGGTTTGTAAGACTTTAAACTCGGTATTGTATGGATGTAAACTTTGATATTCAGTTCGGATTATGTGCAACGACAGACTGATCACGGGATCGTTGTGTTAAGCATAATCGGGTATTTCGGACGGCTAGTCCGGGGTCCCCACAGAGCTGGTATCAGAGCCATCCTGACTTTAGGAGACCTTAGTTAACATGGGCGTTAGTCAAGAGTTACAAAAGTTAATTTCTAAAACAAGGAAGTGAAGTATTTTCGAAAATTTCTTATCTCCCCAACCCCCATTTATTTAAAACCTACACTCATTAAGAGTAATCTTTTCTTGAACCTTAAAATTTTGCACACTTGTTACTCCATTAAGTTTACATTTTGCACTCATGTCCCTTAACTAACTTAAAATTTTGCTTAAACTTGTAGATGGCACCCAACGTCACCGAGTTCGTCCAAGTTAGGAAGGACGGCCTGCTGATGTTCGAGCAGGACTTGTACGAGTTGAGCCAGATTTTGGGACGCCCTGTTCCAGAGTTTGAGGGAACTCAGGTCGATTCCCTCGGTGATGGGAACCTGTCCTGGCTCATCAAGTCGTCCGTCCGAGGCAGGATTCAGCCACCCCGCTCCAAGGACTTGGTCTACTCCACGATGGACACTACTTGGGTTGACGGTCTGACCCGAGTTATGCAGAGGCTGCTAGCCCGCCTTTGTGAGGAGCACAAGGACGAGCTGGTTGGCACTCGTTTCCAGTACTTCGGGAGGCGTGACGATGATGGAAACCCCACCTACCCCGCACAGCACACTCTCTTCGGCGAGTACATCACCGACATGGAGGTGCTACTTCACGACACCCAGGAGAACCTGCGCGATGCTAGACTCAAGGTTCACTTCCAGCGTAGCTCCCTCGACGATGCCCGAGTCCGTGAGACCCAGCTGAAGTGGGAGAATGACAATCTCCGCCTGAAGCTGGCCCGTCAGAGGAGGACTATCGTCAGGCTCCGCAAGAAGGTAGCGGAGCAGAACGAGATGATAGACGAGATGGAGCAGCAGGCGAACGAGATGGAGGAGGAGGCGAGGATCTCCGCAAGGAGAACAGTGCCTTCATCAGCGATGATGAGGACTACCTTGAGGAGATGGATTACGAGGAGGAGGACGACGAGGAGGAGTTAGTTGACGAGGAGGAGGAGCCGTCTGAGCCAGTTCTCGAGGAGGAGGATCCCGAGGAGCCACCCTACGACTCAGACGTTGAGATCGTCGAGCCTGAGGTTCCACCTCAGTAGTTGAGCGACGAGAGCACTACCTTAGGACTGTGTCGACCCCTATGCGAGTAGAGTTTATGTGTTGGTTCCTAGAGAAACCATGTTGTATGTACATTAGGGTAGTAGGATGTTGTAAGCTTGATGTGTGAACTCCTTGATGTGATGATTGTGTTGAATAAATGTGATGGTCTTGTTTGACTAGTGTTTCAACCACCCCCTTTGTGACTTCATCGTTAGCCAAAGCCTTTTTGCCTTGCCTCTTATATCGTATCTATTCCAGGATGACGAACACTCGCCACAACCAGCACGCGACACCACCACCCCCGCCGGAACCAACTGCTGCAACTGCTTGCGATCATCATGGAGGATCGCCAAGCTGCCCGGGAAGAGCGTCAAGCTCATCTCGCCGCCCTGCAGCAACTTGCCGCTGCCCACGCCAACCAGAACCACAATGGTGGCAATGGTAATGGCGACGAGGGTGGAAACCAGCGCTCTACCCTGAGTGACTTCCAGAAGACCACACCCCTACCTATTCCAAGGGACTTCACCCCCTGGAAGCAGATGACTGGATCCGCACTATTGAGAACGACCTGGAAGTTGCCTCGGTGGGAGAGAATGAGAAGGTCCTGTATGCTACCCACTACCTTGCTGGACCTGCAAGAGCTTGGTGGGAGACTACCAAGACCCTCCAGCACGCAGGTCATGTCATTACCTGGGAGGAGTTCAAGGACAAATTCCGCAAGAAGTTCATCTCTAGCGGTCTTATCGAGAGGAAGAAGGATGAGTTCCGTAAGCTAAGGCAGGGAGGCAGAGATGTGGTTGGTTATCTGGATGAGTTTACCGATCTTGCTCGGTATGCTCCTGAAGATACCGACACGGAAAAAGAAGATGGAGCGTTTTCTGAATGGACTCCATGATGAGATGCAATGTGCCTTGGTTGTCCAGACTTCCGTGATCTGGAGTCACTAGTGGACAAGGCCATTCAGCTGGAGACCAAGCGCAAATCCATGTTTGAAGGCCGCAAGAGAAGGATGAATATTCAGGAAGGTTCCAGCAGCCAGAAACCCGCACCTTCCAGCCAGCACCCAAGCCAGTTTATCGACCACCCCCAGCTCCACGTCCCAACTATCCCAACCGTCCCAACAGCAACAACAATGTCCCCCGCCCAAACATCAACAACAACTACCACCCCAATGGCAACAATCGTCCCGGAGGAAACACCCACACTTTTACCCCTGCTGCCAGCGTTGTCTGCTTTGAATGCGGCAACAAGGGTCATTACTCCCGAGACTGCCCCAATCCCAAGAGGAATGCTCCACGCCCCAATGCCCCTGCACCTAATCCTGGACAAGGCCGAAATGGGAATGGAAATGGCAAGAATGCTGCACCCCGTGGCAATGCTGCTGTTGCAGAGGCCGCCTCAACCACATTGACTGCCGAAGCCCAGGAAGCGCCAGATGTTGTGCTGGGTACGTTCCTTGTCAACTCAGTACCTGCAACTGTCCTGTTTGATTCTGGTGCTACCCATTCCTTTGTTACCAAGGAGTTTGTTGTTAAGGGAGGTCTAGTCGGGAGTCTCTTGTCCAAACCCCTGCTTATACAAACCCCAGAGTTCCTAGTAGAGACCAAGCTGTTTTGTCCCGACGTCTCTCTTGAGATCAAAGGAGAAAACTTTCCAGCCGATCTAATCATTCTAGGAACCCAAGGCATAGATGTCATTCTGGGCATGAATTGGTTAGCAAAGTATCATGGTCGTATCGACTGCGCCAGAAGAGCAGTATCTCTCACCACAGACCAAGGAACCGAAGTGGAATATGCATCACAAGCCAATCCATCTCAACCTGTTGTCATGAAGGTATAGCCCGACCAACCTAGATGAAATCCGTGTTGTCCACCTATTCAAGGATGTTTTCCCGGAGGAATTGCCTGGTATGCCACCAGACCGGGATATTGAGTTCGTGATTGAACTTATTCCTGGAACAGCCCCTATATCCCAGAGACCCTACCGGATGAATCCAAAGGAACTGGTGGAATTGAAGAAGCAGTTAGCTGATCAGCTCAGCAAAGGTCTGATTCGCCCAAGCGCTTCACCTTGGGGATCTCCCATCATCTTCGTGGACAAAAGAGACGGTACCACACGCCTGTGTGTGGATTATCGCAAGCTCAATGATGTAACCATCAAGAACAAGTATCCTCTGCCCAAGATCGAGGATCTGTTCGATCAGATGAACGGAGCCCGAGTCTTTTCTAAGATCGATCTTCGGACAGGTTATCACCAGTTGAAGATTCGAGAGTCTGACATTCCCAAGACCGCCTTCACCACCCGATACGGATTGTTTGAATACACCGTTATGTCCTTTGGCTTGACCAATGCCCCTGCTTATTTCATGAATCTCATGAATAAGATCTTCATGGATTACCTCGACAAGTTCGTGGTTGTCTTCATTGATGATATCCTTATCTACTCCAAGACGAAAAAGAGCATGCTGAACATCTGCGTTAGTTTTGGAGACCCTCAGAGAACACCAACTGTATGCCAAACTTAGCAAGTGTGAATTTTGGCTAAGTGAAGTGGCATTCCTCGGACATGTTGTGTCTGCAGGAGGAATCTCTGTTGACCCCGAGAAAATCAAAGCCATTCTAGACTGGAAATCACCCACCAGTGTGACGGAAATCCGAAGTTTTCTCGGACTGGCAGGTTATTACCGCAAGTTCGTTGAAGGATTTTCCAGTATAGCCAAACCCATGACCCAGTTGTTGAAGAAAGATAAGAAGTTTGAATGGACCCAGAAGTGTGAAGATAGTTTCCAAGAACTGAAAAAGAGACTGACTTCAGCCCCAATCCTAATCATGCCAGACGTCACCAAGAGTTTCGACGTGTATTGTGATGCTTCACGTCTCGGACTTGGTTGCGTTCTGATGCAAGAAGGGAAAGTTGTGTCGTACCTGTCTCGACAATTGCGACCGCATGAAGAGAATTACCCAACCCATGACCTGGAGTTAGCAGCTGTGGTTTTTGCTTTAAAAAAATGGCGACCCTATCTTGTGGGTCATCGCTGTGAGGTCTACACAGATCACAAAAGTTTGAAATACATTTTCACTCAGAAGGAGTTGAATCTGAGGCAGAGAAGGTGGATGGAATTGATTAAGGACTATGATGTCGGAATTCATTACCATCCCGGAAAGGCCAACGTAGTTGCCGATGCCTTGAGCCGGAAGCCATGCACCCTGAATACCCTAATCCAAGCAGAGCAGCCAACCTTATTTAAGGAGTTCGAAGATTTCGGACTTGAATTGGTTAGCCATGGATATCTTGCCAACCTAGAGTTAGCCCCAACCCTGATGGATCAAATCAAGGAGGCCCAGAAAGGTCATGAGAGTATCGAGGGGATTAAAAAGAAGATATCCCTCGACAAAGCACCTGGTTTTGCCGTAGATGCTGAAGGAGTTCTGAGATTCAAAGGACGCCTGTGTGTGCCCGATGAAAGGAACTCAAGGGTCTGATCCTAAAAGAAGCCCACAATACCCCATACTCGATCCACCCCGGAGGAACCAAGATGTACCAAGATCTTCGTGAGAAGTTTTGGTGGCATGGAATGAAGCGAGAAATTGGTTCTTTCGTGGCCAAGTGTGATATCTGTCAGCGAGTCAAAGCAGAGCACCAGCGCCCTGCAGGATTGCTCCAACCCCTTAAGACCCCCGAGTGGAAATGGGATGAAATTGGAATGGATTTTATCACCGGACTTCCTAGGTCAAACCGAGGCCATGATTCAATCTGGGTCATAGTCGATCGATTGACCAAGGTTGCCCATTTCATTCCTGTCAACACCACTATAGAGGGAACCAGCTAGCGGACTTGTATATTTCCAGAATAGTAAGCCTGCACGGAGTGCCTAAGAGGATTGTATCTGACAGAGGCACGCAGTTCACCTCACGATTCTGGAAAGCTCTTCATGAAGCCCTCGGAACCCACTTATCATTCAGCACAGCCTATCACCCTCAGACCGGAGGACAGACTGAGCGAGTAAACCAGATTCTGGAAGATATGCTTCGTGCATGTGTCCTAGCCTATGGCTCTAAATGGGAAGATTGCCTTCCGTTTGCAGAGTTTTCCTATAACAATAGTTATCAGTCCAGTCTGCAAATGGCCCCATTTGAAGCACTTTACGGCAAGAAGTGTCGTACACCTTTGAACTGGTCCGAGACCGGAGAAGGAAAAGTGTTTGGACCAGATACCCTCCGTGAAGCCGAGGAGCAAGTCCAACTTATCCGTGAACGTCTCAAAACAGCCCAATCCCGTCAGAAAAGTTATGCTGATTCCAAGCGTCGTGATGTCACCTTTCAACCTGGAGATTTTGTCTATCTTCGGGTGACACCACTCAAGGGGATGCAACGTTTCCATGTCAAAGGAAAGTTGGCACCCAGATATATTGGACCTTTCAAGATTCTTGCCCGTCGCGGAGAAGTAGCCTATCAGCTAGAGTTACCCCAGAGTTATCGGAATTTCATGATGTCTTCCACATCTCCCTGCTCCGGAAGTGTCTCGAAGTTCCTGACCAGCCAGACGTTTTCAAGAACATTGACCACCAATCCATCGACCTGAACCATGATCTGACTTATCGTGAGAGACCGGTCAAAATTCTCGACGAAGATATTCGTCTCACCCGGAGGAACAAGACAAGTTTTATAAAATCCAGTGGACTAACCACTCCGAAGAGGAAGCAACTTGGGAACGGAAGACTATCTTAGGAGCGAATTTCCCCACCTCTTTAGCACCTAAGCCCAGCCAATCTCGGGACGAGATTTATTCTAAGGGGGGAGGATCTGTAACATCCCAAATTTGTAACCCAGCTTTATTAGTCAATTTTGTGGGCCAACAAAAACTTTTGTTATTTTTGTGTGTTTGATGTTTGTGCTTGCTTGTGTTGGTTTGTTTGCTAAAACAAAAATGTAAAGAAAAGAAAAGAAACATAATAAAAAGTTCCCACATAAAATCTTGTGACAAAAGTCACACAAAATTCATCCTGTCAAGAAAATAAAATTTTATTTTTAAAACAAGTTCAGAGGGGTGACATGTGATCACTCTCTCTTTGTTCTCATATTCTTTTCCCTCCCAAAAATATTTCTAAAAATCCTAATTTCAAATTCCATTTCTTTCTTTATCTTACCCAAATCACAAAATGTGCCATGTTGCACATATCCAATAAATTCTAGCACCCTACCAAAAATCCATGCTTTATACTTGTGAATCAAGTATGGAATTAAATTCAAGAAATTTGAATTTAATTTTCATTGAGACGATTCATCGAGCACATGGTGGGCACTGCCCGTGTTCATCCTCCGATCCACGAAACCGAGCTCCAATCAGTCGATTGGATGGATCCCTGCATCCATTTCTTGCTCCACACTCTCCCCCTCACTTCCCTCACTTGCCAGAGCACGAAGGGGCGTGCCATTTGGTCGTTTTGCTCGTGGCCGCCGCTGTCCGCACGCCACCGTGCTGTCCACCCCTGGCCGTCGATGAAAACGTGCGGAGGAGGCACCCCGCTGGCCCAGCCCTGCACCACTGCAACCCCTCGCCCCTCACCGCACTCGTCTGGACGGAGGTGACCGCGCCCTGTCACCCTGAGGCGCCGTGCGCCAGCCGCCATGTCAACGCTCGCCAAGCTCTGGCCGCGCGTGGACACCGACGCCGTTCCTCTCCTCCACGCCACCCCAGCTCGCGTGGCTCGTCGCAGACGCGCCTCTGCCACCCAGCAACCTCAGGGACACGTCCCCGTCAGCCCTCGTGGCCTGCAGCAGCCGAATCGATCCGTCCACTCCGCGGACGCGCCATGGACGCCGTGCCGTGTCGAGCTCGCTCTCGCAGCCGCGCGTGCACCCCTCTACCCTAAACCCTAGCTAGACACCCTACGGTCGTCGCCGTGCAGCACCGCCACCAATGGCGTGCTATCCCCCTCCCTAGACCACTCCTGCGCCCAGTCCACCGCACGCCATGGTTCGGCTATAAAAAGCCACCGCACCCGTGCCTCCACACCTCCCACCGCTCACTCCAGCACCCCTCCCTCACTCTCCACCCCTCAGTGCACCGCTAGGAGAGCGGTGACGCTGTCCCGCAAGCCCAGGCCGCCTCGAGCGTCCTCGATTTCTCGCCGGAATCGAGGAAGAGGTCGAGCACGGACAGGTCGTTGCTCGCGTCCCCTCTCCCCTCTCTGGCCCATCCCAGCCTCACCATTACCCCCGCACTTACCCGCCGCCGTTTCCCCGTGTTTGGTGCACAGACGCGGAGCAGAAGGAGCACCGGAGTTGCAGCACGGCCGCGGAGGTGGAGTTGCTCGCCGTCGCCGCCAGAAGCTTCCCCAGCAAGCACACCTCATCCCAGCAACTTCCCCACGATCTCCGCCATCGATCCACCTCTTTCCGCAGCCTCCCGAGCCCTAGGTGAGTTTCCCCGTGCTTCTCGCCGTCGCCGGAGCCGCGGCGCCGCCCGTCTGAGGTCGTCGATGACCGCGAGCTCCAGGCGCCGTTCGATCGAAGATCAACGGTAGCTTACCGGTTCGCGTAATCAGTCGCTGACTGGTGGACCCCACCCGTCAGCATTTTAAATTTAAAACGCGCGCGCGGAACGTTCCGTTGAGTCACTGACGGGCGGACCCCACCCGTCAGGGTTTTCTTCTTTTCCAGCGTTTTAGAATTTCCAAATTCCACTGCTTTTCAGTACTGGTTCCAGATTAGAAATTCAATAACTTGAGTTCTAGAAGTCCAATTAAATCAAACCAAACTGCTCTGGAAAGCTTATAAAATTCTTTAACTCACCAAAGTGGTCTCATCTCATTTAATTAAATAATAAAAATGCAATAATAAAAATGCTCCAGAAGGTTTAAAACACCAAACCCTTTGTTTCTGGAGTTACATTAATCCAAATGACTTCAAACAAATTCTGGTAGCTTTGTATTAGGATCCTTTAGCTCACCAAATTTTGGTATAATTAATTGAGTGTCTAAAATCCTTAGCCTTTGGTTGAACTTCAGTGCACCCTTCTGCACTAAACCAATTAGTGTGATTTATTAGTAGGTCCAATTAAACTCAAACCAATTTTGTTAGATCACTTACAACCAAGGTTAGTTATCCCTAAAAGGATTTAATTTTTGGAGCAACCTAATTTGTTTGGTAGCTAAAACTTGATTAAAAACCTTCTGAACTAAAACAATGTGTAGGGAGTTTGGTAACTCCAAATGACCCCAATCCAATTGGGTGATCTTCTACACATCAGTAGCTACCCATAGAATTTTAGTTTGAATTTTTGTGACAAACATAGATTAATTGGTGAATTAATTGGTGTACAACTAGTTTCTGCCTTAGTTTGAAAATAACTAAATAAAGATTAATTCAATTAAAATTAAAAACCATCTTGTGTTGCTTGATGTGTGCAGTAGCTAATTGTGGCATTTATGATTGTAATGCTGTGTTGATGATTGAGCTAGAGTAGTGATGGTTGTTTTGCTTGCTTAAACGTTTAGACGATACCGCTGACGGATTCATCGAGGAAGGAGGTTTTGCTGAACCCGAAGATCAGGACCAGTACCACTTTGTTGAGCAAGGCAAGCTACTTCACTGAGCTTGCATTTATATACCTCTACTTTAATCTCTAGAGTTTTTCAAAAGTATCGATGATTTTGGAAAAACCCCTTTTCAAAACAATGAAAACTATTTTGCCCCCTATGTAGAAATATAGGGTAGTTATTTTACAACTATAGGATGGGAAAAACAATGTTTACTCAAAACCCCTTTGAAAGTACTTGAATGAAGGTGGAGTACCGAAAGGTCGGTATGAAGGTGAAGAACCAGAGAATGGTGTTGTTTCTGGAAAGAAAAATGCACATTGTGTCCTTGTACTTACATCCCCAGCCAAAAATCTGTGCGACCACATTTACCCACATATGGGCAAGGGCGTAGTCATATAATTTGCTCGTGTTAGTACTGGATGCCTCAATAACGAGGAGAACCTCGTTCCATGAGGGGATGGTCTGAGGACCTACCCCCTGACCTGGGTCCTCTTCATTGTAGTCTACCGGGAGCCGGTATGAACGTGTCGGAGGAAGAGGATTGAAGGGCTCCCTTGGGTCCGCCGGGCAGAACTACGAGTCCCCACACTTAGTTTCTGAGGATTTGAGTGTCGGTGGAAAGTGTCGTAGCGGCAGGGTCCTATACTAGCATGAGCAAAGGACAGGCTATGGCCGGGAACTCAACTTCGCATACCTCTGGTATGGCGGGACGTGGCTGACACGATGAGTGACCGGATGGGTGTGGGAAAAGCGTACTACCTCTGCAGAGGGTAAAACTATTCGAATAGCCGAGTCCTCGGATATGGACAGTTGGGAAGAACTACTAAGGCCATGTGCAAAGTTTTGCAAACTCTGGAGTTGTGTTGAGGAAATTGACTTGAAAAGGGTTATTTCCCACCTGTACCAATGAGTTGGTACGAGGTGGTGATGGGTTTTGGAACCATAACCAGGTTATGGTTGGATACCGGAGGAGTTCCGGAGAAACAGCTAAAATGGCGTTTTCTTAAAGGATAGTTATAAACTTCTTCTCACCCCCTTTTTATTAAAAAGATTTTTGAGAGTTTTCAAATAAAAGTTTTTAAGGAATAAAAGCTAGTGCTTACTCAAGTTGGGGTAGTTTGCGAGTACAATCAAATGTACTCATATTGGTTTCGTCCCTGGCTATTGTCTTAGCCAGATTTCGAGGAACCCTACGTTGAAGAGGAGTTTGGCGACGTCTATGCGAACTGAGATCTTCATAAGTCAGCTGCCTGTCGGGTGTTGTTAGGATGGATTAGCCCTACTACCGTAGCTTCCGCTGAATAAAGATGATTGGCCCTTGAAGGCACCTATGTATAATTAGGCCTGTATGGCCCGGTTTGTAAGACTTTAAACTCGGTATTGTATGGATGTAAACTTGATATTCAGTTCGGATTATGTGCAACGACAGACTGATCACGGGATCGTTGTGTTAAGCATAATCGGGTATTTCGGACGGCTAGTCCGGGGTCCCCACAAGTGGAGTGCTCCGCGCACTGGGAACCGCCGTGTACAGAGCGAGAGAGAGCGAGGAAGAAGAAGAGAGAAAGGAGGAGGGAGACAGCCAGGTGGACCCCGGTCCCACACATCAGCGAGTAGGCCGACAGCCATGGTGTGCCTCTATCCCTTTCTCAGAAAATCTTCCTTTCGTCCCTCCAGTGTTTCTTTTAGGGAAAATTTTGCAAAATATTTTTTGGGAAATGGCCTATCCCACAGTGTCTGTGAAAAAATTATTGGTGGCACAGGTATTTTCTTTAAAAAAAAGAAACCCTTTGGCTTTTCTAAAACCTGTGTAAACATGAAAATGTTTATGCAGCTTTTCTAAAACAAAACCCTAGGCAAGGGGTATGATTAGGATATCCCTCAATAATTTGGTTTTATAAAATGGTGGGTAATTCTTTACCCAAGAAAAATCTTTGGTTGTTGGTTGATAGTTGGTTGTAGATCTTGTTTGATCTTGCCATGTTTGTGTTGAGTTGATCAAAACCATAGATTTAATTTTTAACCATGGTGGTAGATCCTATTTTGATTCATTGAGTGAGGCCCTGCCATGCCATCTTTCAAATGCATGAAGTATGATAGAAATATCATATTGTTTTAAATAAAAATCTTGTGGAGTGTTAATCTCTTGAGTGTTAAAACTCTAATATTTTGCAGAAAAAGTTTTTAATGGGGTAGGAATGGATCGTTCAAGAATTATCTTGTATAACCTCCTTAATCTCGAGGACGAGATTCTTTTAAGGGGGGAAGGTCTGTAACACCCCGAAAATTCAAACCTAATTTTAGTGGTGTTTTATGACACCTGAAAAACTTTTTCTCTTTTTCCTAAATATTTCTTCAAATCTTTGAGGATGAATTGACTTGGGAGTTGCTCCCTCAAGAATTTTCCAGTAATCCCCGAACCACTCCATCACCCGTGATAATTTTGATGCTTAGGTTTTCCCTCGAAAACCCTAGCCCTAATTATCGAACTTTTAAACCCGTTTCTCCGCCTAAAAAAAGGGGAAGCCTATTTCCATAGCTTGAAAAAATCCACTAAAAATACCAGAGGACTCCCCTATCCATATAAAGACAATCCATGCAAAAATATTGCATACTCCAATGCAATATTTCCAAGTTAGGCCATAATTTCAAACTGCCACTTTTGATCCAGAAATGTTTTAACCAAGCTAGGCATCTCCAT
This sequence comes from Poa pratensis, assembly GCA_947311845.1. Taxonomy (NCBI): domain Eukaryota; kingdom Viridiplantae; phylum Streptophyta; class Magnoliopsida; order Poales; family Poaceae; genus Poa; species Poa pratensis. The sequence goes on from CAMZMU010000090.1 coordinate 4,169,363, forward strand.
AAATTCTGATAAATTCAGGGGATGAATATTTTTACATTCCCTGCACTTCACCTTTTGGAGCCAAATCCATTTGAGCAATATTTTCACCACTCCCTTTGTAAGCCAAAAATAGTGCCATTTGGCGACCTCCAAAGCAACCCATAGCCAAATAATTCATATAGCCATGATACTTAGCAGATGTGATCACACGTATATTGGACACACCCATCCAGGAGATCAGCCCCCTATCATTTTGGCAAAGCCACTTTTGTATAACCAGGCCTATATGACATCTTTTGGGCACCGTCTCTAAACCCAATTTCCTTGTATCCATTTGAGCTTATACTCCATAGACACCCTCGTTGTGCCACAAGTGCTCTGTGGTAATTTTTGGGGATTTTTCTGAGATGTCAAAGGCCCCTGTCATTTCATCGAACACCTTCAGTATTTTTGCTTTTCTGGAAAATCTATTTTACAAAGTTTGGAATCCCTGTGGGGTTTTGTTTGGTTGTGTTCCTCTCGTCGATACGAACCCAGTGGTGGAAGCCGTTTCTAGTTTGGAGCTCCGAGTCATCGGGAACGCGTCGATGCTGCCGTGTCGCGCTCTGGACGTTCGGGACGCACACTTTGGCATGCCTCTAATCCAACTTAGCACTGACCTAATCCTCTAGCACAGTGCAGCCTCGTGCGTTGCTGTGCATCCAGCACGACAGCCACACCCTCCCCTCGTTCCTATCACCATCTTGTGGCATGGAGTGAGCCGTGGCCGTCGGTGCTCCCTCTCCCTTGCGTATAAAAAGAACCCGAGGCCTCCTGAGCGTGGTTGATGGTGCTTAACGATGGAGAGAGTTCCCAGTAGCCTTAGCCACCACTCCCCAGCTTGATTTCGTCGAAAACCTCCCAGCCGAAGCTCCAGAAAATTTGGCCGCCATGGCCGAAGCGGTCAAGCTCGCGCTCGTTGCGTCCCTCGCGCCAAGCCTCTTCCCCAGCCGGCGGTGGTCGGCTCCAGCGCCACCCGTACGTGCTCCCGATGTGGGAGGCGTTGACCACGTCGCAACCACTAGCTCCCCGCCACCCCAGCTTTCCCCGACCGCGGTGCTCCGCCTCCAGCCCGTCCCTGCCACCGGCCGGCCCCACGGCGCGCCCCACGGCCGTCCCCGGCCGGCTGCTCGTCGTTCCAGCTCGGGAGCAGGGGAGGAAGAAGACCGGATCGACGTTTTTTTTCTTTCCTCCGGTACGTTTCGGTTGAAACGTTTTCTTCGGCCCAAGCCCAGAAGGCAGCAAGCAGGCAAGCCGCAGCGGCCTGCGGCCCAGGAACGGCCCACCTTCGGCCTGCCCCGCCCAGCGCGCGGCGCGCAGCGCGCGACGGCCCAGCACGGCCCATCAGCGGCCTGCTTCGCCCGGGCGCTGGCGCAGCGCAGCGCGCGACGCGCGACGGCCCCGCGGCGGCCCAGACGCGCGGCAGAAGCAGCCCGTGCAGTTTTTTTCCAGCGCAGTATGTTTTTTTTCTTTTCGAGGTGAGCAGCAGTTAGCTATCTGTCGCACGTCGATAACTTTTGAACCGTAGCTCCGTTTTAGTCGATTCAAATTTGTAAATTCCTAGTTTGGAAGGATCTGTCCAGTGGTGTGGGTTTCACCTTTTTGTAAAATACTTGTATACTCAGCACCCTTGTATGCGTGTATAGGGTATCCCGCGGTACCGGCGAACCGAGACCCGAAACCGTGACGTTCGTGACCCTCCAAGCCAAACGGTGTCGATCTTCGCAGGCAAGCTAACCACTGGCTATGACCAGTCTTGCAATATTGTTTGTTCATGTTGTTTCATATTACCATGTCATATCTGTGCATCTGATTGCCTGTCATCTGTAAACTGTGCGTCATGAGATATCATGACTTTGACATCTACTTTCCGTAGAGTTGTGGTGTTGTGTCCGGAGTACCACTTCCCATTCCCGAGGCGATGGCTGGAGGAACCGCCACAGTCAACGGAGTGGGGAACTATATAACTGTGCGCCTCGCACCTGCGTGGCTTTGTTTGCTTCTTCTTCTTCGCCGAGGTGAGGAGCGGACGAATGTCATCTTATGATCCTCGGAGTTGGGGGCATTTGCCAAAAGAGTTATTTGCTTCTTGTCCCTCCGTCAAATATGGTTGGCGTAGGCCACCCGGACTGCGACGCTTGGGAGCTGACTTTCCATTTGGTTCTTTTTGCCGAGATTGCTGACACCACGTCGAGATAACCCTCGAGTGGAATGGATGCTCTCTCATTCTTATGAGTGCTTTTCGGTTCATTCTTTACGGTGACACCGGCTGGGGATACCGCCACGGTCATCCGTTTGAAAGACTATGTTATTATTCTGTGAACACTAACCCCGAGTGACACCGGCTGGGGATACCGCCACAGTCACCCGGATGTTATTATTAATGCAGGTGTCATGTTTATTCTGTGCTGTTATTGGCTTACCTTATGTTGCTAATGCCTTGTTGTTTGTTGTGATAATGTTGATATCGTGATTATTATGCTAGACTAATCCTCTGTTTCGTGACTTGTTGTGATGAAACTTGATTAAATGAAACACCCCTCCAAACAACGATAGGGTCAGTCCATGGTGCCACTAATCTGAACTTTGAAAGCAGGACCATCGTCGTCTCATGGAGGACCGTTACCTAGTAGGTTGTTGAGCCCCTTTTGTGCCATCCATTGGGCGCAGTCGTTCAGTTGTGCTGTCCGAGGTAGAGGTCGATTGGCACGGGCTCGACTGTGATAGGGAGTCCGGAGCTAGGCATACCCGGTAGCGCCGGGGGATGTGCCGAATTTACTTGCCCGTTGTGCCACGAGCATAGGGTGGTGCAGGAGAGTGTCTTAGCAAGTGGACCGTCATGTGAGTGTATTTTGCTTAGTACGACTTTAGGCGTGACAAACCTGAAGTGTCGGCTGAGTGGGGTGCATTCTGATAGGTGGGAAAGCAAACTCTCGAGAGCGTCAACCTAGCAAGCTAGCCTCGTTCCTGGGATATGGAACAACAGTTCAGTGTCGGTCACACTGTGTGTCCTCGTCGTGTCAGGAGGTTAAACCTAAGGTTTGTTTGAAAGAAAGATGAACAACCTGACTTCACTAAATGAACAATAAGTTCATGCAGGGAATGCTACTTGAGATGTGATTGTGAACCAGGTTTAGGGATGGCGGTGTGATGCGTTGGGGATCCTATATTTAGGCCAGAGCCCACATCAACCGTGCGTGCCCAGAGTGAAATGATGAGGCCAGTGGGCCTAGCAGTGATCACAGGTGCTGTTGTGTATTATTTGGTAGCAACTGGTACACTCTTTTACTCGTCACAGGTAAGCTCTCTGTGTGATTGCCGGTGCACGATCCAACCCCACCTGGCTTGGACTCTGCACTGGTGTTACCCTGTTGATTGCTTATGCCATGTTTTGCTTGTGATGCCATGCTACCTTTATGTTATACGGTATATTTGTCTGTCTAGAGTACACACTTGCCATGTGTAGTATTTTATTTCTGATGTAACTTGTTGCATGATTGTCTGACTGTTCGTGTCTTGTGGATTACGTTACTTGCGAGTACTTCATTGTACTCAGACTGGCTTTTCATGTGGCCAGACTTAGCCAGAAGATGGAGCAGAAGCGTGCTAGGATCAGTAGCCCAGCCAGATACCTGTGGAGTGGAGCCGCTCCAAGCCGTTGCCTTAGTCGTCTTCCGCTGCCAGTTAAACTCTGTCCTGAGCCATGCTTGGCAAGATATTCTGTAATGCCTCGATGGCCTTGTAAACCATTTGTAGCACTTCTTGTGCCTGATTGTGTAATGATTTCTATTATGTTGCACTGTCGTGACGTGCGGCCAGATATCTTGGGCTGGCGCACGGGGCGACCGCCTCTCTGGTAATATGTGCCAGGGAGGGGTGTCACATTCAAGAAGGAGCCATAACAAGGCCATCGCCAAGAGCGACAAGCTTCGACATTCTCCTTCAACTTCAAGAAGGAGTGCCAAGCCTCGACACTCTACATCAACCCAAAAGTGGCGCCCCAAGAAGTGCATCGACGAGGCAAAGCTCCAAATTGTCAAGGATGCCATGGACAAGTATGCCAAGAGCCTACGTCCTTTATCTAGCTCATCAAGGCGCCACAAGAAAGATGCCACGGTGGACCACAACATGTCACCAAGCTCTAGTGGAAGCTCCAAGGAAAGGTCGCCAAGGCAACAAGCACGCCGACGTCAACATGAGGAGAAGCATCCAAATGACTTTCGGCGACACCCTACAACTCAAGAGCGTCAACGTCGACATGACAAGAAGATGGCGACAAAGGCGCATCCTATGGTGTCCCCTAGTGCTACCACTTCAAGTGCGCCAACAAGAGCTCCAAGGACCACCTTCGGCGAATTGCCCAAGTTAGAGTCTTGGATTGACGAGATCATGGCCAACTTCGACAAGTTCATCGCGCAATGGTCAAGGTCACATCGACACCGCAAGAAGCATGGCAACAAAAGTGAGGCCACAAACCAAGACGGCCCTTCTCAAGCCCTTCACATGATATGGTCTCTATACCTAGTGCCACACCACATTGGCCCCCATATGGCAAGAAGAAGACCTCACTTGCGACAATTGCCAAGGCCAAGACCATGATCCACGAGAATGTCCCAATCTCTTGTGCCCACTATGCAATAGAAGAGGTCACATGATGTGGGAGTGCAAGGTTGGTGAACAAGACGGTGACCAAGATGGCGAGAAGACGGTCGAGCATGGGATTTTCCCTTCGACCAAGGAGGCGAGCATTGATGATGCTATCACCTTTGACCATGGGTCAAGTGATGATGATGCCGAGCATGGGATGTTCCCTTCGGCAATGGAGTCAAGTGATGAAGCGGAGCATGGGATTTTCCCTTCCGCAAAGGAGTCGAGTGATGATGCCTACTCTATGGCATTGACCTATGGAGGTGAGTTGGTTGAGGAGGTTGAGCATGGGAGTTTCCCTTCAACCTTGGAGGCGTATGGAGATGAGGACACCGAGCCTATACCTATGAGCTTGAGTTATGAGATGGTACCAATCCCATGTGAGCATGAGAGCCACTTAGCCCACTTGAGTGAGAGTGAGAGTGAGTTGAGTGACTCCACCATATGTGAGTTTGAGTGCTTTCACTTTGAGGGAATGAGTGATACACCACTTGAGTTGAGAGAGGTAGTTGATAGGTCTTGTGAGGCCATTTTGATTTCTAACAACTTACCCACTTTCCTCTAGTTGTTTTCTCTCATTGTGTGCTAGGTTCCATGGATGATGAGACGCCACTCCTCAACATGACGGTGCCTCAAATGGAGAAGATGTACATGGAGGTTGATGATGCCACCCATGTCTACTTCAAGATGAACAAGTCGGCTACATGGAAGCCCCTACTACTTCAACACCTACTTCACATGAGCGGGACTACAAAGGTATGGGTGTTGATGTGACCATGATCCCGCTAGTGGACATGATGAACTATGATTGCTTGCATGCTATGGATGATTCTTTTGAGGTCACATATGATTCGTTCTTATTCCCTGTGATACTTTGTTTGAAACCAATGTTGATCAGTGGAATACCTATTTGTGATGATTTTGCCATGAGCATGCCTTGTTTTGAGTGTTTTCATTTTTCTCCCATTGTTGCATGCAACATGTTGAACAATTTCTCTTTCACATGTGTTGCTTGCACTAATGTTGAATTGCTTGATAATGAGATTGCCCCCATAGCTTTCTCACATTTTGGAGATGTATCGTTTTCTATTATGGACCTTGTTCCATCCTTCACTTTGCATAGTGACCATCCACATATGTCATATTTTCCAATTGATTTTGTGTGGTTGGTGATGTGCAAATGAAGAGACACTTCATGATGGATGATGTGTTCATATACCGTGCACATAACTTCTTCATATGTTGTCTTGTGTGTGCCGGTAAACGCAAGATAATGTCAACCTCAATTGAGCATGAGTTGACAATACGAGCTCTTGAGAGCATACATTTGAGTTGTGGATTGAATCCAACTCTATTACTTTGCACATGTTTTGCATCAAACAAGTTGAACAATTTCTCTGGCTTATGGTTTGTTTGCAATCATGTTGATGTTTTTGGTCTCCTCTATGACAAGCATGTTTACTTGATCTTTCACATGGATGATTTATGTGTTGCAACAAAAACGATGAACAATTGTTCTTTCCAATGGCTTGTTTGCAACCATAATGACATTTTGTGCATGTCTTGTCATGAGTTTATTGGTTTCCACCAATTTGGTGTTGCAACAATTATGTTGAAAACTTGCTCTTTCATGTGCTTTGTTTGCACCATGATGATATTTTGGACATTCTTCATTGTGTGTTTTTCATGGAGTTTTTGTGTGCCTACATTTTGAAGATGTCCCATTCGATTGCTTGCACTTTGACCTTGCACGTGCACTACCTTTTCATATTCTTGTGTTGTGCTTACGGTGCTATGATAAAGAATGGACATGTCATTGTTGATATGCTCCTATTTCTTGCACAAACATGGTTTGCTGGTCTTTCGTGTTGTAGGCGTGGTGAAGTCACATTTTTCCACAACACATCTACCTCCTTCGCATGGTGATGAAGAGCAAGAGTCGAGGACGACTCTTTTTAAAGGGAGGGAGATGATGTAGCCCGAGTCACGTCCATCACCATGTCAAGCACTCCAACATATGACAAGTCGACATTGACCTTAAAGGTGAACTCTTTCCTCTACGAGATCCCATTTAGTGCCCCTTTGAATGGTATACTACTTGAGCATCTACCCCTTTGTTATGATAGGTATCACACGACGAGTACGGACGTCACGGGAGATGCCGAGAAGCCAAGACTCAAGATCATCCAAGGCGTACGCATGGAAGAGGAGGAGAAAGCGTCAAGATGACGAAGAAGAAGAAGTGGGCAAAATCTGCCTGGCCGGCCTCCAGCCCGGCTCAGCCGGCTCCCAGGCCGGCTACCCAGCTGAGGCGGCCGGCCCCCAGCCCGGCCTCCAGCCTGGCCCCCAGGCCGGCTACCCTGCGTCCACTCCGTTTTGTACTATGACTATAAATAGTTCGTCCCCACCTCCTTTCTAAGATAGACTATGTTTTGAGATTAGAGTAGAGCTAGACTCCTTCTTCTCAAGGTCTCCTTCCTCCCCTTGTGGGGATGGTTCCTCCCCTAGTGGAGAAGATCCTTCGTGGATTCAAGACCTCTACTTGTAGTTTGACTACTTGCCAATCTTTCATCTTCGGGTGACTTATTGGAGCGGTTCGTTGACCTTGGAGAAACAACCATCCAAGATCCCTCTTGTATCTACTTGCCGATCTCCCACCTTCGTGTGGATTCTATTGGGCCGGTTGGACGACCGGTAAGGGAAAAGTTCTTGTATCTTGCGTGTGTTCTTGTGTTCGGGGCGTTCTTCGTGTGTTCTTCGTGTTCCTCGTGTTCTTGCGTGCGTTCGTCCACACCCCGCTCAATCCGTGAAGATCGGGCCACCCTAGAGGTCCCAAACCTCATCATTTTAGGTTCGGCACGGGGCGCGAAGGAGGCTGAGAATCGTCTTCTTGGGCGGAGTCTAGATCAAGCTCTCCTCTCCACGATCAAAGCATGCAATCAAAGGGACACAAGGAGCTACCCAGGTTCAGGCCGCCCGGAGGCTAAAAGCCCTACTCCTGCATGTCTGGATTGATGGGTTCTTCATAGTGTGGCTTACAATGGAACCTCCCGGACAGGGTACCCGGAAGGGTTTTGGCTGGAGGTAGAAGAAGGACAGATCCTGACCAGGAGGAGATCACCTTCCTCTCTACCTTCGCAGCCCTAGTCTAGTCTTGCTCTGGTTCTAGCTTGTGTTCGTCCTTGGTTCGACCTCTCCCCTCTGTGCCTTGGTCCTCCTTTTATAGGCTAAGGGGTTGCCACAGGGTCACGTGAGGGCGTGAGGGACCTTCGGGGTGAAGACCCTCCTCATCTAGTTTAGGGGTAGACGTGGCCTCTCCTCAGCCTAGCATCTCCTTTGGGTTAGGTGGGAGCGTCCGCCTTTGGGGTGGACAGGAGCTGACACCACCACGGGACGTGCTTCCCGCCCACGCTGCCTTCGCCTTGCTTCCCAAGTCTTCCGCGGTGAGGTGGAGTGCTTATCCACAGGGACGTGGGGAAGTACTCGTGTCGTGGTGGGATCACGGCAGATGCCATAGGTATGGCTAAGATGGGCCGAATGGTCGTTGGGGGAATCCGGGGAGGGTTTATGCACTCAAGAAGTGCACACGCAAGAACACGCAAGAACACGAACGAAGAACCAAGAAAGCAAGAACACAAAGCACACCACGATGTACCCTGCTTCGGGGCCCTCTTGCGGAGGTAACACCCCTACTGCAGCACTATCCTAGTCAGTGTATAGCTCAGGGTGACAAGTACAAGCTGCTCCTCGAGCTGTATGATGATACAATGGTGAGAACCCGAGGTGGAAGATGATGCTACAAAGAGAGGAAAAGGCACTCCGAGCCTGAACCGAGGTCTCTCCGAGGTGTTCCGAGCTTCCTCTCTCTCTTTCTCTCTTGATCTTGGATCCTGGATCAGTCTCTTTTTCCTCGTCTTTCTAGCAGGAGGGGGTGAAGCCCACTATATAGGCCAGCCGGGTTACCATTGTGCCCCTCGCAGAACACTGTTGCCATGCCTCTGCAACGGTCATCACCGTACCACCGTACCTCGGTCGGGGACAAGACGTGGCTTGCCCATCTCCTGTAGCCTAACGGCAGAGCTAGCATGTCCCCTGACCGAGACAGGACGTGGCCTGGCAGAGCTACCTCGTAGCCTTTACCCAGACCTCGCGTGGTCAGCGGTCGGAGACGTGCAGGCCCGCCGAACCCGGAGCACGCCTCTGCCATGCTCCTTGACAGACGCTCCCGTGTCAGGCGCTCTAGTACCCGGCTGGAAGTGACAGGAGCATTGACTCCGGCCCGACCTACAGCCCATCACCTCGGTTAGCTCGGCGCGTCCGTGTCGTACCTTGGGTCTTGCGCTTAATATCTTTTACTAGCTCGGATCTTACTTCCTTCCCACAGCTTCTCCTGCACCCACAACATAGCTCGGACAGTGAACCTCGGCCCTGGCCAACAGTATACCTCGGACCCCTCTGGGCCAAAATAGGTCGGCCTGTACTCTCCAGGTCAAGATGAAGCTCGGAACTTCCCAGGCCCAAACAGGTCAGCCCTTTCCGTACCTCGGCACAACTTCGAACACCACCTTATGCCAAGCCTTGACCCTACCCGGGGATACTCCCCCGACATTAGTCCCCGAAGCTGGTGCGGTCCTACGACCTCGGAAGGAGGGCCGTAGCAGGTTCAAAACAAGCCTTACACCACCTCCTAAACCGACCTCCAACATAGTCATGCCGAGGTACCTCCCATACACCACCATCCAATCCGAGGTAGATATGCGAACTGAACTCTCCGAGCTATCTGACTCAGCACCAACTTGCCTCAAGATTTTCCGAGGTACGTGGCGAAGAATCTCTGCCCGGGCTTCGGAATCCGGACCTCTGCCAAGCAGATTCTGACCACACGCCGCCCTCGTCAGCCGGACCCACCGAACAGCGCACCTGCGCACTCAAGTACTTGACCGCCCACGACCCCTCGATTCTTGTGCTGACCAGCGCAGGAAATCCGGGGTGGGCGGTTGCCACTCTGCGGCCCACGATGTGGCCGATCGTGCGGCCGCAGACCGCGTAACCGTGCGCCCACTCGCACACGATCCCGCGCCTCCCGATAACCGCGCGGTAGTGGCGCAGTTAATGCGGGCAGTTACCGCGCGCGGCTATAAGTAGGGCCCCACGGGTAACTTCGCCATCTTCTTCCTCCTTCACTCGCCCTCTCGCCTCCATCGCCACCAGTGCCGCCGCTTCCGGTTGAGAAGAAACACGTTCCCGCCGCCGCCGACGAGCAGCTCCTTCGTCGCCGCTGCGACCGCGTCACCGGCGCCGCCCTTCAGCACCTCGTTTTCACGGTATGTACTCCCTTTCCTGATACCCTAGGCATTGCCCTAGGTTTCTTCCTCTTTGCGCTGTGGTTCTTCATATGTTCTTGAATAAAACTCTATTTACCTCCTCCGGTAGATCTTACTTGCATACTTTTTTGGGTAGTAGCGAGTTTCATACCTCGGATAGATGCTCGCCTAGCATAGATATGCCTCTATATACACAAGATAGCCGTCCAACTCCTCCTGAGTTAGCCAGATATAGCCTTAGATTCCAGATTCACTTTTTCTTTTGCTAAACTTCTGTGCACTCTTCTGCAGATTGATTCTGCCGAGATGTCTCCTCCTGAGACTTCGGAACAAACCGAGGTTCCAGACCTCGAACTGGAGGTCGGAGAACGAGCCGGCTGGGAAGGTTCGGATGTAACTCCGGATGAAATCCAGTGGCTCAGGGCGACTCGGCGGATTCCCGCCGGGGTAGAGTGTCGCCTGCCAGAGGGCGAACTCGAGCCTCAAGTCAAGGAAGGGGAACGGGTGGTCTTCGTCGCGCACTTCCAGCGCGGCTTCGGACTGCCCGTTAGTGATTTCTTCCGGAGCTTCCTCGACAAGTTCAAACTCCAGGTTCATCACCTCCCCGCCAACGCCATCACCACTCTCTCCTGCATCGTTTCCTTCTCTGAGGGATACCTCGGCCTCAAAGCCACGGTAGACCTCTTTTCTCGCTACTTCCAACTTAAGCGGCAAGTGATCCCTGATCCGAAAAACAAGGATCTGCCCAAGCTACTAACCGCCTGCGGAGCAGCCATCGTAGCTCCTCGCCGCAACTCCATCTTCCCACGTATCGCTACTCCGGACACCGTTCGCAAGTGGCTCCGGACGTGGTTTTACGTGAAGAACTCCGGCGAAGAGGACTTCCTTAACCTGCCGGCGTTTAACCTCGGCCCTCCTACAGAACCGCTCAACTGGGACTACACTCCCCCTCTCACCAGCGAAATCAAGTCCATCCATGGGTATGTTGCGAAATGGCAGGACCCGGAGGACCCTGCGAACGACGGGAAAGTCCTGACGGCTGACGATCTGGCCTGCACCTTCGTGAAGCGCAGGGTCTCCCCTCTCCAGGCGAGGACTCACAAGATCTGCCATATGAGCGGTCTTTATGACCCTACTCGCCATACGCACGTTGCACTGGACAACGCCGCTGTAGCTCGGCGAGTCCGAGCTATCACCAAGTCCAAGATCCCTGACGCTTGGACATGGGGAAGGGAACCCCACTACCGGACCAAGCCACCGAAACAGGTACGCTATTCCGACGTTTTCTTCGGTACTCCTTTACCACCGAGGTCTTGCTACCGACGTTCATCTTGACAACTTTCTTCCTAACTCCTTTTCATATGTCTGCCATATAGCTGTTCTCCCGCCAGACCGCCGAGGATGGAGTCCATCCTGCGGACCACTTCGGCAAGGATCTTCCTGTCGAGGACCCACCATCCAACGAGGACCCTGACAACGAGGATTACATGCCCATTGCCTCGGCCCGCGTCACCACCGCGGGTAAGCCTCAAGCACAAGCTTCAGTTCAAGAGATTTCGGATGACGAGGAGGGATTTCTCGTCATGGAACCAATAAACGCGGTACCTATCTCCTGCCTTCCTCACCTTCCGAACTTTACTCCAGCAACCAGCCGGAAACGCGCTGGTGCCGCAACTTCGGCCGCCGAACCATCCGCCACTGGAGCCTCCGGACCCACTGCGGCTCCGGTCAAGAGACGTCGGCTGAAGAAGTCCGGAAATCCTCCTCATGCCCGAGGGGGCAAGAAGTTTCCTACTTCGGATGGGTAATGCTTTGCTTCTATAGCCAACAAAGTTTGTTGCCTAAACTTATCACCTCGGTACTAACACTTGACCATCTTTCCTTCGTTGCAGTGACCCCATAGAAGTGGATCAGGAGGTATCCTCCATGACTGCACCCGTTGGTGCCTCTGAAGCCACGACCACCCCGACGAACTCTCGCCCCGTATCTCCTCCACCGAGGTCTGGCCCGGCCTTGGAGAAATCTGCCCCCACCCGAGGTCAGACTTCTCCGCGTCCTCAAACGGATGCGGGGATCAATCGCGCCAGAACTCCGGCTACCGCCTTGCCGGAGCCTCGACTCTCCCCCCGCAGCCAGACTGCCCGCAACCAACAGCAGCAACAGCAGAAGCAGCAGCCCAAGCAACAGCCCAAGCAACAGCCCCAAAAAACAGTTCGCCAGACTACCTTGCCGTTGGAGAAAGGCAAGGAGAAAGAGAAAGAGACGGTGAAGTCTAAGGTCACCCCCAAACCAACATCTGGGTCTGGCACCCTGACTATCTCTTCTCCTTCAAGGATGCCACCGAGGTCTCCTCCTCCGGTGACACGCCGAATTCCTCCATTCGCCGCACCCGTTGATGAGACTGCTCCTCCGGCCGACGAATATGCTCGGAGGACATCTCTTATACTGGATAACCGGCCTGCTTCAAGCTCCGAGGCTGCTCAAGCCTTGGAGGCCTCGGTTAGGGGCATCGAGCAGGGCGGACCGTGGGGATATCCTCCTCTGCGCACTGACAGTGACCAGAGCCTCGGCTCCTTGGAACACTACAACGCAGACTGGAATTCTGCAGACGAGGTCTCCTCGGCCTCCCTAGCTGCTCCGGTAGGTGAGCACCCTGCGGGAAACAGCGCCTGCGGCCGAAGCGTTCACGACCTACAAGTCGCTGCCCTGCGTGCTGCTCAAAACATCGACGTAAGTCCTATTCTCTTTACTTTCATGCAGTATCTCATCTAATATCCACCATTCCCAGTCCCCGAGATTCGAGGTAAACTATTGACGCTCCGCCGGAGTTAAAATTGTTTGGCTTGAATCTCAACTTTCAATTTTCATCCGACGTATCCAAACCATTTTACCTTACTTTATCATGCACCTCGGGTACGAGTCCCCGAGACTCCTGTCGAGGCATACCCCGGCAACATTTTCCCAATGATTTGACTCCGAGTCCCCGAGACTCTTGTCGAGGTATAGCCTTTCTAACCGAGCTATGTTTTTCTTCCTTGCAGAATACTATGAACGTCCGCACGGACATCTTTCACACCCTCTTGTTTGACCACAAGAAACTCCACGACGAGCACAAGGCCGTCCTTGCAGAAAAGAACTCTTTGGACGAAAAGCTCCAACAAGAGAAAGCCGAAGTAGCTCGTCTGGTAAAGGAACTGAAGCGCATTACTGAGCTGCGGACGTCGGAAAAAGAGCAGCTGCAGGCGGAAAAGGCCAGTGTTGTTGAAACAGAGAAGAAACTTCGGGAGGATGCCGCCAAGGAACATGAGAATGCGCTACAGTTAGCCAAGGCCCGCGCCACCTCGGCCACCGAGGTTTATGAAGCCCTTCAAGCTTCGGTTAACCAGCTCCTCCCGACGCTGGAACGCATCAACAAAGAAATGGACGGTAAGCTTCTTGCCCCCCTTATCCTTGCTTTGTCGTCAACAGTACTGGCTCTTTGCCGAACTGTTTCTTTCATTATTAACAGGCTATCCTTCTGCAGAGCACTTCACCTACACCCAAGTTTCGGCTCGCAATATCACTGATCAGCACAGGAAGAGGCGTAGCGAGACGAACCCCGCCTGGACCATTGAGGACCACATCGTGGCCATCAAAGCTCGGATCCATCCCTTGAAAACCATTGGGTCCGAACTCCTCGATGCAGGTGTGTCTGCTTTCCGAGCCTTGTGGCCTCTTGCCGATGCTCCCAATACTACGCCTGAGCTCGCCGCCAAGCTTCGTGAAGCCGAACAAAGACTTCGAGAGTGGCGCTCTTCCTCGGCTCGCGCTGGAGCTGATGCCGCTCTCAAATTCATCATGACTTGGTGCGAGAAGCTCGACCTCGAAAAGATGGACACTCTTCGCCGAAACTCGCCCTGGTCCACGGACCCAATTCTCATCCAGCGGCGCGAAAAGATGGCTGCCTTCTTCGCTGGATATGCCAACACCAAGAACTTGAGCGAGGGAGACACCTACTCCGACGCCGAAGATGACGAGCCAGAAGAGGATGAATACGAAACAGAATCCGACGTCGAAGCCGAGCAAGGTGACGATGGTGACACCCGCGAAGCAGAAAACGAGGCTTCTCCACAAGCTGGTGCCGAGGTTACTGCCGACGTTGCCAGCTTCCGGATTGGTTTCACCTCGATCCACTTGGTGAATTTGTCCACCATCACCAATATGTGTGTCATGTTACCTCGGGCTGGTTTGAACTCTCCCACCATATCCAAACACCATACCGCAAACGGCCAAGTGATAGGAATTGTTTTGAGCGCCGAAGCCGGCATATGCGTTTGCTTGGCAAATCTTTGGCATCCTTCACATCTCCGGACTATGGCCTCTGCATCAGCAAGAGCAGTGGGCCAATAGAACCCATGCCTAAACACCTTGGCCACCAGAGCTCTTGTGCTGCAATGATGACCACATTCTCCTTGGTGGATCTCCAAAAGCATCTCCTTGCCTTCAGCTGGCTCAACACACCGTTGCAACACCTCGGTTACGCTTCTTTTATAGAGCTCCTTGTTGATGATGGTGTACGCCTTGGCCCTCCTTTGAATCCTCCTAGCCTCGGTTGTGTCACTTGGCGTGCTTCCCTCCGTTATGAACTTCATAATTTGCTCCGCCCACTCCGGCACCGGGTGCAAAGGAAAAAGTTCCTCATCCACCTCCATTGGCTCGGCCACCATAATCTCCTCCATTATTTCCTCCACCATCCTGCGACCAGTCCCCGAGTCTGGATGAGCAGTCCCCGAGGTTTGGTGTGCAGTCCCCGAGCTCTGCCACGCAGTCCCCGGGTCCGACCAAACGCATCCGACGTCTACCTCCATTGGAACAGGTCCGGGCTCTTGCTCCGCCGGGATGAAAATAGATTCGGATTCAGGAGAAGGTTTGATTGAAGGAGTTCTCAAGTGATTCAGGGCTACCCCTGGTGGTACTGCCTCTTTTGATGAACCGAGCTTTGACAACACGTCGGCAGCATCATTTTCTGCCCGAGGTATATGCCTGTACTCACACCCTTCAAAGAACCCGGATATCTTTTGCACATGGAACCGATATAACGCCATGTTGGCATCCAGAGCATCCCAAGTTCCAGAAGATTGTTGCACCACCAGGTCGGAATCGCCGAAGCACTCTACACGCCGGATACCGATCTCCTTTGCCACCTTGAGGCCATGGATTAAGGCCTCATACTCCGCCACATTGTTTGATGCTGAGAAATGAATCTGCAGCACGTACTTCAGCTGATCTTGCTTTGGCGAGGTGAGGACTATTCCAGCCCCCAGCCCGATCTTTGTTTTGGACCCATCAAAATGCATTTTCCAATAATTATAGTCCGGCCTGGGTGGCTCATACTGCATCTCGGCCCAATCACAAAAGAAGTCCGGCAACGCCTGGGATTTAATTGCGTCTCTTCTCTCGTAATGTGGTGCATATGGAGACACCTCAATCGCCCATTTGGCAACTCGGCCAGTTGCATCTTTGCACCCGATGATCTCCGAGATTGGAGCTTCGCACACCACCGTCATGGGATGCTCCTGGAAATAATGCTTCAACTTCTTGACCGCCAGGTAAACACCATACGTCATCTTCTGGTAGTGAGGATAGTTCTGCTTCGAGGTAGAGATCACCTCGCTCAAGTAATACACCGGTCTCTGCACCGACCTGCCACCTTCTTCGCGCTCCACCACCACTGCCACACTTACAACTCGGTTTGTGGCCGCAATGTAAAGTAACATCGGCTCATTGTGCAATGGTGACGCTAACACCGGGGCAGTGGACAACATCTTTTTCAGCTCGCCAAACGCCACGTCGGCCTGCGGGGTCCATGTAAACCCGGTACTTTTCTTCATGAGCTGGTACAAAGGTAAGGCTTTTTCTCCTAGCCGAGCTACAAATCGGCTCAACGAGGCTAGGCACCCTGTGAACTTCTGCACATCTTTCAAACACTTCGGTAACTTCATGCTCTCAATAGCTCGGATTTGGCCGGGTTAACCTCGATACCTCGGCTAGACACCAGGAATCCGAGCAACTTTCCAGCCGGGACACCAAAGGTGCACTTGTCCGGGTTAAGCTTCAACCGATACTTTCTCAAATTCACAAATGTCTCCTCGAGATCCTCGAGGAGAGTATGTTTCTCCTTAGTTTTGATGACAATATCATCGACATACACTTGCACATTTTTGCCCATCTGAGAGTGCAGGCATTTCTGCATACACCTCTGATAAGTTGCCCCGGCATTTCTCAGACCAAAACACATGACACGATAGCAATACGCCCCATACGGGGTAATAAAAGCAGTCTTTATTTGATCCTTTGGGTTCAGTGGTATCTGGTGAAAACCAGAGTACGCATCGATGAAAGATAACAGTTCACAACCAGCAGTGGAATCGATCACTGATCAATCCGAGGTAATGGAAATGGATCTTTTGGGCACGCCTTGTTGAGGTTAGTGAAGTCAATGCACATGCGCCACACCTTGACCACGGCTGGCTCGTCTTTCTTCTTTTCCACCAAGACCGGATTGGATATCCAGTCCGGATGCAGTACCTCCATTATGAACCCGGCTGCAAGCAACTTAGCCAGCTCGTCCAGCACCACTTGTCTCCGGTCGTCTGAGAGACGACGGGTCGGTTGCCTCACCGGTTTCACCTCTGGCCTAACAAATAAAGAGTGCTCTGCCAACTCCCTCGGAACACCTGGCAGGTCCTTAGCCGACCATGCAAAGATATCCCGATTCTCACGGAGGAAGTGACAGAGCTCGCCTTCCTATTTCTCGCCTAGCCCGGTCCCAATGATGGCCACATGCTCTGGGTGCTCCGGGTCAATGGGGATCTTCTTGGTCTCCTTGGGTACCTCGAACGCCGCAGTTGAGTCCGGGCTCATCAGTCCGGACAGGCCGAGCTGTGTTGACTGCGCCATTGCCACCACTTGATGCAGCTTCTTCTTCTCGGCTGCGATCACCAAAGACTCGGCTAGGTTAGACCCGCCGAGGCACACTGAATTGCTCGCTTGTAGTCACCCGAGATGGATATGATCCCATTAGGCCCTGGCATTTTCATCTTCAGGTATGCAACATGGGTGGAAATCATGAACTTGGCCAAAGCCGGCCTTCCAAGCAGTGCATGGTATGCACTCTCCAAGTCCACCACCTCGAACTCGATACTCTCAACTCGGCAATTTTCCTTGGTTCCAAATGCTACATCCACCCATATCTTGCCCATGGGTGCACAGGAAACGCCGGGCACAATCCCATGAAAAGTACAACTGCTTGGCATCAACTGATTAGGCGAGATGCCCAATTTCACCATTGTGTCTCGGTACATGATGTTGATGGCACTGCCATTGTCCACCAGAACTCGGGTGAACCTCACATTGTTGGTAGGCCCACACAACGTTGGATCTACCACCAGGGCTCGGCATGATCCGAGGTGTGTCCTTTCTGCTCCAAGTGATCTCCTGCTCAGACCAGTTCATATAGGTCGGCACCACCGGCATTACTGCATTCACCTCCATGGCACGCCTCTGCACGCTCTTCTTGTCAGTTGGCTCGGTCACAAAGACCACATAGCTCGCATGAACCTCTCTATAGTCATTTCCGGGGTATTCATACTGCTGACTTGGTCCGGCACCATTGTTGTTGTTATTACCTCGGACATTCACACATTCACGGGTCTTGCTGCTGCAGGCCTCGGAAGAGGTGCAGTGGTTACCGGGGTAACATTTGCTCCGGACAGATTAGGGTGGGACCTCGGCTGAAATCTCTGAGGTGGTGGTCCTGTTCTGATTCCTCCGGCCCTTGCCCCCTCTTCTCTGATTCTGCGGTTCCAGCTGCACTGCCGGGTTGAATGGTTGGCTGGCTTGCGCGGGTCAGTCGTATGGTAACAGCACGGACCATCTATCATTGATTCATAGGTCATGGGTGGCTCCTGGTTCGGACTAAATGCCGGACCATTGATTTTTGGCCTCTGGACACCTCCAGCTCCGGGCTGATCCGGGTTCACCGCTGCAACTTGGTTGGAGGGTATGGATAGTCCGGCTCCCTCCTCTTCTGTCCGAACTCCTGACGGTCATTACACCTTGGTCCGAGCCGGTTGTTTATTGGCTCCCTCCTTCTGTTACGTGCTCCTGCCTCTGCTGCTGGCTGCATCGGATCACCCAGGGCATAAGAATCTGCAACCCGGATTGTTTCTGCTAGGGATCTCGGCATATCTCTCTGGAGCCTCTGCCACAGCATGCTGCCATGTCGACAGCCATCTGCAAACCAGGAAATGGCCTGTGCCTCTACCACTCCTTCACAGGAATTCCGAACATTGCTCCACCGAGTTAAGAATTCTCGGTCAGTTTCATGATCATCTTGCTTACATGCCGCCAGGAGCTGAGGTCGGTTTGGCCTCTTGTATGTACTAGCAAAGTTGCTGTTAAACGCCAGCTCCAAGTCTATCCAGGAGTTGATACTATACTCCGGCAAATTATTCAGCCAGATCCGAGCTGGACCTTCCAACATGTGCGGGAGATACCGGACCGCCCATCGGCGATTGCCCCCCGCAATGTGCACCGAGGATACATAATCTGTCAGCCAATCTTGTGGCTTGGTGCTCCCATTGTATGGCTTGGTGTTCCGACCTAACTGGAACTGAGATACTGGTGGTGGTGGCTCCTTCATGATCCGAGGTCCAAAACACGCCGGACCAGGAGGGCCTTCCTCCTCCAGTTGCTCAGACAAGTAGAGTCTATCCAGCTTGTTACGGACATCGCCTGGAGCTAACATCCGACCTCCTATCCGAGGTCCCAACGCCCCATCCACTCTGTGGTATCCAGCTCGTGCCATGGCCGAGTCTCCATCATCATATCGGTCATCGCCTTGACCGACGTTCTGAGGTTGCTGAACATACTCCGGCTCTCGCTGATATTGCCCCTGCTGCCGAGGTTGTTGCTGATACCTCGGGGGCGGAGGTGGTTTACCTCGGCCAGCCGATGCCGCTTGACCGCCGTTCTGATTTCCCTGACCGGAGTTACCCTTAGCCCGGCTCGCATTGCCTGGGCCGGGGTTTCCCTTAGCTCGGCTAGCATTGCCCTGGCCCACCTTCTGCTTTGCTGCTAGGACTGGATCATACATCTGCAGCTGCTGGTTCTGACCCGAGGTGACACTCCGGGCTCGATCGGCTCCTCCGACGAGTGGAGACGAGGCTTGCCCCTTGGACACCTGACTGACTGGCCTAGCTGAATAAACCATCTCTGAATCACCAGCCCCGGCATTGCTCTGCGGAGAGCCTCATTCTGCTGGTTAGCCACATATACTAACTCATTGACTCGCTTCTGCTGCGCACGCCATGCATCTCCAGATAATCCGGATAGCTCGGCCCTGCCTGCCTCGGCAGCTCTGAGGTTCTTAGCAGGGGAACTATACACCGGCCTTCCAGTTGACACGCGACTCCCACTCCTAGCCGAGGTGGTAGGTCGAGCCTCCCTGTTTAGCTCATCGTTGAGCCCCTTGCCTCTCTGCCGCACCTCGGCTCCCCTATGTGTATCAACCGCTACCGGGGTGAAGCCATTCGCTGCATTGTACTCGCGCAGATCTCTATTGAACTCATCTCTAGCTGTTATCATTGCTACAGCCTCCTTCTGCAACAGGACACGCTTTGCCTCTAGGTCGGCCACAGTCACTACTATGTCCACTCCTGGATTTACTGGGTCTGCCAGTGTATCCACTATCTCTACCAGGGTCGCACCTCGGCCCCGCAGCTCTGGGGTGCCAGGCAAGTCCTTCTCTAGCCTGGGCTTTGCAGATCTCACCTTAGCAACCTCGGCTGCCTTGGACTGGCTGGCATCTACTTTGCCAGCGGCGTCAACCGGACCTGTCACCATCACCTCTACGCAGCTCTCGGGGCGAGTGATACGCCGACCTAAAGCCGCGAGGAGAGGAGTTTCGTCGTCCACGAGCACCTGCTCCGGGTACCCGCGAACAACCTCGACAGCAACGTACGTGACGAAGCTGCCGAGCATCATGGTGAAGCCGTGCTCGGGGAAGGGCTTGCCGGCGAAACACCCCGCGTTGTCGCTGATGAAGGTGAACTCTCCGATCTTGGCGACAAGCCCGGAAAGAACACGCTCGCCTGAGCCCGTCCGGATGAAAACTCCCTCCAACGCCTCAATCTGCCCCACGGTGGGCGCCAACTGTCGTGGTGGGATCACGGCAGATGCCATAGGTATGGCTAAGATGGGGCCGAATGGTCGTTGGGGGAATCCGGGGAGGGTTTATGCACTCAAGAAGTGCACACGCAAGAACACGCAAGAACACGAACGAAGAACCAAGAAAGCAAGAACACAAAACACACCACGATGTACCCTGCTTCGGGGCCCTCTTGCGGAGGTAACACCCCTACTGCAGCACTATCCTAGTCAGTGTATAGCTCAGTGACAAGTACAAGCTGCTCCTCGAGCTGTATGATGATACAATGGTGAGAACCGAGGTGGAAGATGATGCTACAAAGAGAGGAAAAGGCACTCCGAGCCTGAACCGAGGTCTCTCCGAGGTGTTCCGAGCTTCCTCTCTCTCTTTCTCTCTTGATCTTGATCCTGATTCTCTCCTCCTCTAGCAGGAGGGGGTGAAGCCCACTATATAGGCCAGCCGGGTTACCATTGTGCCCCTCGCAGAACACTGTTGCCATGCCTCTGCAACGGTCACCACCGTACCACCGTACCTCGGTCGGGGACAAGACGTGGCTTGCCCATCTCCTGTAGCCTAACGGCAGAGCTAGCATGTCCCCTCTGACCGAGACAGGACGTGGCCTGGCAGAGCTACCTCGTAGCCTTTACCCAGACCTCGCGTGGTCAGCGGTCGGAGACGTGCAGGCCCGCCGAACCCGGAGCACGCCTCTGCCATGCTCCTTGACAGACGCTCCCGTGTCAGGCGCTCTAGTACCCGGCTGGAAGTGACAGGAGCATTGACTCCGGCCCGACCTACAGCCCATCACCTCGGTTAGCTCGGCGCGTCCGTGCCGTACCTTGGGTCTTGCGCTTAATATCTTTTACTAGCTCGGATCTTACTTCCTTCCCACAGCTTCTCCTGCACCCACAACATAGCTCGGACAGTGAACCTCGGCCCTGGCCAACAGTATACCTCGGACCCCTCTGGGCCAAAATAGGTCGGCCTGTACTCTCCAGGTCAAGATGAAGCTCGGAACTTCCCAGGCCCAAACAGGTCAGCCCTTTCCGTACCTCGGCACAACTTCGAACACCACCTTATGCCAAGCCTTGACCCTACCCGGGGATACTCCCCCGACAACTCGAGAGGGAGCCTGGCCTCCTACCGGGAACTCGGGCTTTCGGTTCCTTCCTGGCCTTCTTCCTTGATTCGGGGACCCGGAAGGTCCCAGGACCGGAGCCCTTAGTCGACGTAGGCCTTGCGTGTCTTGACGGTGAACCCGCCAGCTTGACTTGAGTCTTGGTCTTGTCCATCTTCATCTTGGGCCCACATGGAGTGGACCCACTTTGGCAGTACTAGGGGAACCCCATGTTCCACTGTTGCGACAACAACCCATTCAAAGGAGTGTCGAGATCACACATAGATAGGAGTGAATTCACCTTATCATTGAGAGATTTACTCTTGCTCTTGTCATTGTTCCACTTGTTGTAGGAGCCGTAGCTTGGGCTACATCATTTACCTCGGTGTCGGTGAAGAGATCACCCTTTGGTGACATAGGAGTCTTCTTGGGCTTGGCATCGGTCATGTTGAACTTTTTGAGCATGTCTTGGGTGTATTTGGCTTGGTTGATGAAGGTTCCTTCTCCATATTGCTTCACTTCAAAGTCAAGGAAATACTCCAACTCCCCCATCATTGACATCTCAAACTTGCTAGTCATAAGCTTTGCAAACTCATCATTGAAAGCATTGTTAGTAGACCTGTCGTGGGGTTGTCACGGCAGATGTCACCCGGAGGTGACTTTGAGTTGGGGACCTGGCAACTCGATTGTTCAGGAGATTGTTTAGCTCTACGGGGACAAGGGATTTACCCAGGTTCAGCCTCTCCATTGGAGATAAAGACCTACTTCCTGCTTTTCTTTATTGATATGTGGATCTCGATAACCCGTCGGTGAGTTGGCTGCCAAGTTCCGAGTCTGGGTTACAGGGGTTTTCTTGATAGCAATTGAGCGTATTGATCTATGACCTAGGAGCCGGCTTATATAGGCTGTCGGGTTTCCTGGTCGCTTACAAGGTAAATCCGGGTTACACCCGATCTCGGAGTCCTACTCTAGGTCCTTCTAGGTCCTTCGTGTCCTCCAAGTCTTGGACTCCGTGGCGTGCACCGCCTTCGGGTCTTCTGGAACCTTCCTTCTAGAGCCGGGTTACCGACAATTGCACCGGCCTATCTTTGTAATCCGGCCCATGATGATGGCTAGCTAGCCTCGCTGGGCCTCCTGCCTGGCGGGTCACGCTTCCCTCTCCATGGGCCTACCGGGTTATGATTCCCCCAACAAGACCCAAATATAATATCATCCACATAGAGTTGGCATAAGAATAAGTCACCACCAACCTTTTTGGTGAAAAGGGTTGGTTCAATTAGCCCCACTTGGAATCCACGGTCTAAAAGGAACCCTCGTAAGTGCTCATACCACGCACGTGGGGCTTGTTTAAGGCCATAGAGCGGTTTTTCAAGTTTGTAGACATAGTCCGGATAGTTGGGATCTTCGAACCCCGGTGGTTGCTTAACATATACCAACTCATTAATTGGACCGTTATGAAAGGCACTTTTAACATCCATTTGTTGTAGTTTAAAGTTATGATGAGATGCATATGCAAGCAAGAGACGAATGGATTCAAGGCAAGCAACGGGGGGCAAAGGTTTCACCGAAATCAACCCCTTCAACTTGAGAGTGCCCTTGTGCCACCAATCTTACCTTGTTTCAAATGACTACGTCGTTCGAATCTTGCTTGTTCTTGAAGACCCACTTGGTGCGGATGACGTTCTTGCACCCTTTAGGCCTTGGCACCAATTTCCACACCTTGTTGCGCTTGAAGTTGTTCAACTCTTCATGCATGGCATCGATCCAATCATGATCTTCAAGCGCTTCAAACACCTTCTTGGGCTCGATGAAAGACACGAAGGCATGGTGGGAGTTGAAGCTTGCTAGTTGCTTTCTTGTGACAACCTTGCTTTGAACATCACAAAGAATCTTGTCCATTGCATGATCCTTGAGCATAAGGTTTCTTTCTCTTCTCTTTGCTCTTCTAGCCCTGATCTCTTCCGAAGTTTCTTGAGATACAACTGTTGGATGTATGCCCAAAAGGCAATGTATTTATACATCTGATTCAGATATTATGTTTCGTGTTTACTATGCTAGTATAACTGCTATGATTTCTGAATACGTGATTCAGGAGAAATATCATACGCACGTGTAGAAAACATGAACATTAAAAGTTACCCTAGTCTTATTTACAGACTAATTTGTTGAATGCTTGATGATCAAGCTTTCATGGTCATGAACATTGTATATGTCAGCATCTACAAGTGGCATATTGTGGGAGATCAATATGGCTGGGTAGACCCAAGTTTTGGTATACTAAGAGATTCCGTTTGTTTTGTCCTTAGCTTATCTCAGAAAGGTTATTATACGACATGTCCTTGAACCATGAGGTTATTAGGGTTGTGTATACTAGAGTAAATGCTTTGGTGATTTCAACCATCACGGCCGTAACTTGGTGATCATAACGGCAGTTACTGGGTAGTTACAAAGGTGTGCATGATCATGATGTTCTGAGATGGAAGATTACACCTCGGTCAAAAGAGAGATACGCCCTAGGCCCACTCGGTATGAAAGGTATCCATTACGTTCTGCAGACAATGCATGGTGAAGTTACACCGTGTGGGATATCGTAATACGGGAACGAGTAAAGGGAACTTGCCGGTTAACGAGATAGACAAAGATGTAGTGAATCAAGAAAGATTCATGGAAACATCAACGGAGATGTATATCTCGGGTAAAGTTCTGTATCGCGAGTAATGGGAATGATGTATTAATAATCAACAGGTTCAACAGAGTGTCTTCGCATAACGGTAGCAGTTATTTAGGTCGTCCTCGGATCTGACCCTGGCTGGTGATTAAATGAACACATCTAATCATAGCTACACGTTATCGAACCTGTAGGGTGGACACGCTTAAACTACGATTGGTTAGTTGTGTATATTGGTTGGTCTGGAACATACTGAGAAAGTATCATCGTATTGGATCTGTGTGATAGATATATTTATATATATCAGAGAGATAATAAAGGCAGACATTGGATGTCTCGGAGTGATAGAAGTTACTATCACTATCGGATTTATTCCGAGGGTGTTTATATAAGTGGAAATATTTATCCAAAGTATTTTGTCTACGGACACTGGGTGTCCCGGATCATGTAAAAGTGTTTTACATGATAAGTAATTACTTCGGGAATATTCTGTAAAAGGAAATATTCAAATAAGAATTAATTAGACAAAATATTATTTAGTTAAATATTAATTAAATACTAATTTATTTAATTAATAAATAATTATTGGAAAAATATTAAGGCCAATAAAAGGTGGTTGCTACATGGGCCCTAGGGCCCACATAGCAACCACACCACCACTAGGTAGTGGTGGGCCGAAGCCTGGCGGGCAACGCGAAGCCAGGCGGGCGACTCGGGCGCCGGCGGGCCGACGCGAGCCAGGCGCGCTAGCGGGCAACCGCCCGGGTTGGTGGCCAGGCAGGCCCCACCCAAGTCGGTGCGGCGGCCAGCCCCACCCGGGTCGGTGCGTGCAAGGAAGGAGGGGGGGAGAGGCGAGTTGGAGTCCAACTCCAACTCCTCCCAAACCGAATTGGACTAGGGTTCTTTCCCCTTGCCCAAGTCCCTCCCCCCCTTGGCCATCTATATAAACCCCACCCCCTCTAGTTGGAGAAAAACAAGAAACACACAAGTTACATACAAGTTTAGATCTCTTCTAGTTGGTTTAGAGGGAACCTCTAATTAGAGGCAACCTCTCCGATTAGACTAGATCTAATCTCTCTCTTTCTCCTTCTCATGTGTTGAGAACTCCACCTTCATATACGCCAGCGGTGCTTCAAGCTTGGACGACGAAGTCCTGCTGAACCTTTCCCGGCGTACGCGTGCGAGCTCTCAGAGGGGTGAGACGTCTGACCCTCACTCTGCTGGACCAAGGAGATCAAGCAAGGAGAAGACAGGTGAGATCTCTCTACCAGGCCTGGTTGAGAGAATCGGCGACAAGCCACATCGACTACGTCATCGACATCGACATCGGCGACGGGCTACATCGACTACGTCATCAACACTTCTTCCGCAACTTCGGTGTTGGCAACGTATTCTATCTATATCTTACGATCTTCGTATTCACATGTATCTTCATAGTATAGATCTTGAAGCGTTGCGTAGCATGTTGAACGAAAATTTTAAATTTCCGTCGCGCAACCCAATAACATCTTGATCATTCCCTTCATCACTTGAGTCATGTGCACCACCTTGATCATGAACTTGTTCTTGGTCTTGTGCAGGACTCGAAATATCATCATGAGCATCTATTGCTGGTGAGGCCGGAACTTCTGAAGCAACATTAGTACCACTGGAACGTGGCGGTAGTACCGGGCTGACCGGTATTTCCGGCTATTGGCCTTCAACAGCAACACTTTGGTGATCTTGCTCTTGAGGTGGTGCACTTGTGGCTTGATCTTGAGGTTGAGGAGGATCTTGAGGTTGAGGAGGATCTTGTGACGTTGGTGGTGATGGTGCTTCTTGAGGAGGGTCTTCTTCAATGGAACGAATGTCCCCAATGGCCATTCTCTTCAAAGCAAGCTCCATGGACACGTCACCTACATCATTAGAATCTATTTGCCCCACTTGGGAGCCGTTATCCTCATCAAACTTCACATCACTAGATTTTTCAACTTGACTGGTGGTCTTGTTGTAGACTCTATAGCCGTGAGAGTTTGTGGAGTAGCCAACAAATATACCTTCAATGGATCTAGGCTCAAATTTTGACAAGCGGTTACCTTTCTTGCGAATGAAGCACTTCCATCCAAAGACGCAAAAATAGGAATGGTCCGGTTTATTCCCAAGAAGAAGTTCATAGGGGGTCTTGTTCAAGATTTTGCGGAGAAATAGCCAATTGGAAGCATGACAAGCGGTGGAGATGGCTTCGGCCCAAAAGTTATATGGAGAAGCATACTCCGCAATCATGGTCCTAGCCACATCCATGAGACTCCGGTTCTTCCTCTCCGCAACACCATTTTGTTGGGGACTATATGGAGTGGAATATTGATAAGCAATGCCCTCGTCACTAAGAAACCCCTCCACGGTGTAGTTCTTAAACTCGGACCCATTGTCACATCGAATAGTCATGATCTTCTCTTGATATTGACGATGAGTCATGTTGATGAAGTCAATGACCCTTTGTTGAGTCCCACTTTTCTTCTTGAAGAATTAGACCCATGTGTATCTTGAATAGTCATCAACAATCACCAAGCAATACTTCTTCCCACAAAGACTATCATAAGATAGGGGACCGAAGAGGTCCAAGTGAATGAGCTCAAGGATTCTTGATGTGGTAATCTTCTTCTTTGTGGATGGGCTTATCTATGTTGTTTTCCTAGAATGCATGATCTACACACACGATCTTTGGAAAACTTAATATCGATTAGTCCAAGAATGTGATCACCACTTTGAAGATTATGGAGTGTTCTCATATTGGTGTGGGCTAGTTGGCGATGCCAAAGCCAACCAACATCAACTTTAGCCATTAGGCAAGTCGCGGTAGAAGTGCTCTCCATCGAGAAGTCAAGCACATACATACCGAACTCGACATGCCCAACAATGACTACTTTAAGAGATCCCTTCACGGTGATGATCACAGTCTCATCATCAAAGTAACACCCATAATCACATTTTGTAATTTGATAGACGGAAAGTAAGTTGTAACCAAGGGACTCAACAACAAGGACATTCTTGTTGAAACCAATCGCTTTATTCCAATCCAATTGCGAGAGTCGATGAGGCAGAATGTTAGGGGTCTTCTTGTTGAGGCTGGTTATGATTCTTTCGATTGGGATGACCATCCGTTTGGACTTGGGGTGTTCAAGCTTATTGATTCTCTGGCTGCGGATACTGTCATTGGGCTGACGTTCGAGGTAGATGAAATCACTACTGTCACTTTTGTTAGACACGACCAGGCCAAAGACAGACGCCTAGCTGTGTTTGGTAGAGAGACTTGGATCCTATTTCTTGGGTTTCCATTGAATTATCAGACTACCTTTTATGTGAACCGTGCTGTGGAGGATTTTGCCTGCTCTATGTCTGGCACCACCCCAGGGGAAACCTCAAATATATGCTTGCTAAAGTTTGGCTTGTTCATCCGAAATTTGTGCCGAGGAGCATTGTTGTTACACAGTTGGGAGGTGCTAGAAACAGCTGGACTGTTCCTGTTTACATGCTTAGGAGTGCTGACTGGAATGCTCACTTTCATGATGTCCCACCACCTCCTGAGGATCCAGAGCCAGAGGATGGCAACCCACATCCCCAATATGGGGTTGATCCTACTGCTGAGCAGATTTACCAGAACCAGCTGGCCAACTGGCTGCAGCTGAACCAAGCACACAATGCACAGTTCAATAACCATGGACATGGTCACCAGCAAAATCAGAATATCCCAATGCAGCATCCAGAGATCAATGCTCCTGTATAGAACATGAACATGCAGGAACAACACTTGGAGGAGCCAGTTGCTGAGCTGATGCTGGTGGATCCACCTTTGGTCAATTTCCAGGCCATCCTGGGGGAACAAGCTGTGGCTCTACATGTTGGCTTTCCACCACCTGCCTCCAAGCTGGTCGACAGCCCCATGCAGGCATGGACTGAATCCATTAGCAGCCCAGAAACTGAAGAAGCAGAGGAGATTGTTATCCAGTCCGTGGTTGTGAGTGAAGGGGCTCTGGCCCATGCTAACACCATGGCCCTGTCAGATTTTGCCACACTGAAGCTGTTCAATAAGTCTCTGTCTGCAGTTCAAGTTGATAGCCTGCACTTTGCTCAATCATTGGCAATGGGCCTGATTCCCTTCGAACAAGACACTGTCACCCAGTTGTCTCTGATAGACAAATGGGTTAAAAAGGCCTTCTGTCCCAGCCCACTACTGTTAAAGATGGCCCATGTTCAGAACTTCTCATTTGTTTCAGTTGGGTCTGGGAAACGAGCTCATGGTTCTCTGAATTTTTCTGCACTGCCACCTAAAAAAACTGCTCGTCTGTTAGAACTCACTGATGAGGGATCACTGCAGCATGGATCTGGACTGGATTTAGCTCTGCTGGAAGCTGACCAAGCTTTACTGAACACTGATGCCTCTGCTGTTCCCATTGTCACCTCCCAGGTCAGAAGGAGTCCAAGGGCAAATAAATATGCTGGATTTAGGGTGCATCTAATTTCTGATGCTAAAGTCAAGAAATCCAAGGTGAAAAACAGAGCTACTCCCAGGATTGTGGATGTTACCTCCAACTCAGATGAACAGGACCCAGCTATCAGTATAGATAGTACTGATCAGATTCCTCCTAATACACCAATCCCTCTCCTGCAGCAAATTGGTGTCCAGATGTGTGGTGTTCCACCTGAAGAGATGTCTACCCAGAAGGTGTTGGCTAGCCCACAGGAGGAAGATATCTAGGAGGCCTAGGCCATTTATTATTATTATTATTGTAATGAATTACTTAAGGAAGTGGTTTATTTTGTGCTGGAACATTAGGGGGCTTAATGCCAAATCTAAACAGTTGGCTCTACTCAATGCTATCAAACTAAGTGGTTGTGATGTGATTTGCTTACAAGAGACCAAGAAATCGCATTTTGATATGAGCTTTATTAAATCATGTTGCCCTAGCTCTTTTGATGAATTTGTTTACGTTCCATCCAATGGTGCTTCAGGGGGTCTAATTATTATTTGGAAAAGCTCTGTGTTCACTGGTCTAGTCATGCACTGCCAGCCCTTTGCGTTGTCAATTCATTTCACCTCTAAACTGGATTCATTTTCCTGGACATTAATGAACATTTATGGGCCTTGTGATGGTGAATTAAGAGATGCCTTTGTTGATTGGTTGTATGAGCTAAATATTCCTGATGGAGAGGACTGGCTCATTGTGGGAGATTTTAATTTCATTAGATCCCCTTCTAACAGAAACAAACCAGGAGGAAATATTGATGATATGTTATTATTCAATGATATAATTCGATCCCAGAATCTTACAGAATTACCCATTAAAGGCAGAAGCTTTACATGGAGTAATATGCAACAAGATCCTCTCCTCGAACAGCTAGACTGGTTTTTACTTCCCTGCATTGGACACAATCCTATCCAGCTACGGTTGTTAATCCACAAGGGAAGCCGACATCTGATCACACGCCTTGTGTGGTGTCGATTCAGACAAACATTCCAGGCAGCAAACTGTTTCGTTTTGAAAATTTCTGGACAGCATACAGTGGGTTTTTACAGACAGTAGCTGAAAGCTGGGCTAAACCAACTCATAAGAAAAACAGTGATGCTAATCTGAATGCCAAACTGAAACGCCTCAGATATGATCTTAAATTTTGGAGCAAAGGAATCTCAAAATTATCCATATGCATTGATAACTGTAACAGAGCTTTATTGGAATTAGATAATCTGGAGGATAAAAGGGGACTTTCTGTTCCAGAGGCAAACTTCAGGAAAATTATTAGAGCTCATTTATTCAAATTACTGGATTATCAGAGGCAATATGGAAGAAACGATGTACTATCAGATGGACTAAATTTGGGGATGAAAACACCAAATTCTTCCACCCTATTGCCACTGAAAGATACAGAAGGAATTCCATAGCTCAGCTCACTCTGCCAGATGGCTCTCAGGTTACCTCTCATGTGGATAAGGAAAAATTAATTTTTGACACTTATAAATGTCGGCTTGGAACAGCTAGCCATCCACCTATGGGATTTGATCTTGCTTGTCTCATCACACCTCGAGATGATCTTGCCTGCCTCACAACTCCCTTCACTCATGAGGAAATTGATGATGTAGTTAAACACATGCCAAATGATAAAGCACCAGGACCTGATGGATTTAATGGACAATTTCTGAAAACATGCTGGCATATTATTAAGGGGATATTTATGCTCTTTGTGATGAGTTCCATGCTGGTAATCTCAATATGGAAAGCATTAATACTGGGTTCATTACCCTTGTCCCCAAAATTGGATCCCCAGAAATAGTCAATGATTACAGACCAATCACCTTGCTGAACTGCTGTCTAAAGCTAATTACAAAAATTCTAGCCAACAGACTACAAAAAGTGGTGCTAAAAACTGTGCACAAAAATCAATATGGCTTCTTAAAGGGGAGGACAATTCAAGACTGCATTGCCTAGGCTTTTGAGTTCATTCATCAATGCCAAGCTTCTAAACAGGAAATTATATTGCTAAAATTAGATTTTGCAAAAGCCTTTGATACCATTGACCATAAAGCTATGATTAATATCATGAGACAGATGGGTTTTGATGCCAAATGGCTGCAGTGGATTGAGTCGATATTCAGCTCAGGAATGTCTTCTGTCCTTTGAATGGTGTCCAGGAAGACAGTTTCATTGTAAACGAGGTGTCAGACAGGGTGATCCCCTATCACCTCTCATATTTGTTCTAGCTGCAGATTTGCTGCAATCAGCAATAAACAAGGCTTTCAGAGATGGGCTCCTCCAAGCACCCTTCTCTCCTGATTTTGGGATGGATTACCTAGTGGTACAATATGCTGACGATACCCTCATAATCATGCCAGCTTGCCTGATTCAAGTGGCCAAAATGAAAGAAATTCTTTACACATATGCAAACTCAACTAGACTGCAAATTAATTACCACAAGTCAGTGATGATCCCAATCAATGTGAGTGCTCAGAGAGCAGCTGGAATTGCAAGTATGCTTGGATGTGACATTGGTGCTATGCCATTCACATATCTTGGACTCCCACTTGGCACTACCAAACCTACTGTGCAGGATCTAATGCCTCTTGTGGACAGAATTGAGAGAGCAATGACTGCTAATTTTATGATGATGTCCTACAGTGGGAGAGTGTCTGTTATCAATACTCTGCTCACTTCTATTGCTACCTTTTCCATGTGCGCCCTAAAAATTCATCCTAAAATTCTTGAGCATGTGGATAAAATCAGAAGACATTGCCTGTGGAATAAAAACACAGAAGATGGGGAGCACTGCAATTCTTTAATTGCCTGGGAGAAAGTCTGTAGACCTAAAGATAAAGGAGGAATGGGCATCCTCAACTTAAAGGTACAGAATGAGGCACTACTCTTAAAATATTTACACAAGTTCTATAATAAGGTGGACACTCCTTGGGTTACACTGATCTGGCAAGCATACTATACCAACTCAGTTCCACATGCAACTGATAGCTGTGGCTCATTCTGGTGGAAAGATGTCTGTAAATTATCACCTATCTATAGAGGTATTTCCCATTGCACTATTGGAACAGGGGATTCCATTCTGTTTTGGAAAGACCCCTGGGGAGATGGCATTGCATCAGAAAATTACCCGAGAGCCTTTTCATTTGCCCTAAATGAGGATGTCTCTGCTAAAGCATTCCTCACAGCCACCTCTCTGTCAGAAAACTTTGCTCTGCCTATCTCTCCCCAAGCTCTGATGGAACTCAGACAGGCTCAGATAGCCACCAATCAGATATCACTAACATCAGGGGAGCATGACCAATGGACTTATGTTTGGGGCTCTGATACTTACTCAGCAAATAAATACTATAAATTCTGCCTTAGAGATATTGTTCCACATATCTCCTTCAACTGGTTATGGAAAACAAAGTGTATACCGAAAATAAAATTCTTCTGCTGGCTCTTGCTCTCTGACAGATTGAATACCAGGAATATGCTGAGAAGGAGACGCTATAACATTGGGAATAATTTTGACTGCTCCATGTGCAACGCTAATGTGGAAGAGACCGTGGAACATCTCTTCTTCAAATGTGCTTTTGCTGCAGATTGCTGGGAGGCCTTGGGCTTCACGATCCCGGCTGATGATACTCTGGACAGACTGCAACTAATTGCTTATGCCAGAGACCACTGGAACAGGGCCATGTTCATGGACATTTTTGCAGTGGCTACTTGGAGCCTATGGAAGGAGAGGAATGACTTTTACTTCAATGGGATCACCCCTAACATTTGCTCCTGGAAAGCAAGATTCAAAACTGACTTCTCCCTTTTGGTTCATAGGACTAAGGAGAACAAGCATTCCTTTATAAACTCTTTTTCTGCTGATTTATAAGTAGCTAGAGATCCTCCTCATGTAAATTCATAATCTGTCCATGTAATTACTCCTGGACCTCCTGAGGGGTGTTTTAATATAGAGGCAGTAGGAGCCTTTCCTACTGTCATAAAAGTTTCAACAAGGACATTCTTGATATAGACTTCTCTAGCAACAACGACCTTGCCTCGTCCCAGTACCTTAAGCTCGCGGTTGTCACCAACTTTGACTCAAGAATATTGAGGTAAAGGAGGTTCAATACCATCCACCAAGTCAATGCGTCCGGTCATGTGTTGGGATGCTCCACTATCCACTGTCCATCGACCCGCACCGGACGCCACACCCTACAAGAGATCAAGTCTTTGACTTAGGTACCCATTTTTGAATGGGTCCTTTCTTGTTAGTCACAAGGGTCTTTGGAACCCAAATAGCCCAATGATAATCATCACCATAAGAAGTACCAACATATTTAGCATAAACATGTCCATCTCTAGATTTCATAAGAACATAAGATGGGTTATATTTTCCGGCAAAGTTATTGTGAGTGGCGGTGCCCCCCCCCCCCCCCTCACCACCCACAATGGTGTTGGTCTCCTTTTCTTTAGCTAGCCAACTCCCCCTCCTTCACAAAGATGATAGCTTTGGAAGAGTGGACTTCTTCTTGTTGTTCTTCTTCTTCTTTGACTTGGTGGAAAATCCAAGTCCTTCTTTCCCAATTTGATCCCTTTGATTGCTCAAAAGGTCATTGAGATTTTTTTCTCCTTGGGCACAAGACATAATGCCCTTCTCAAGTTGAGCCTTCAACCTAGAGTTCTCTTCAACAAGATTAGCATGCTCACAACAAATATTAGAGTTGGAAACAATTTCATTTGATGTGGAGGCAATAGCTTATTTTACTTGTTGACCTAGGAATTGATCATGAGACTTCTCACGTTTAGCAAAAGACTCTTTGAGGGTTTTAAGTTCCTCTTCAAGTCTCTTGTTTTCCTTCTCAAGTCTAGCATGGCTAATGCCTAGCTCATTCTTTTCATTTTTATAGACTTTGGAAGAAGCAAGAGCATGTTCATAATCCTTCTTTACTCTAGCCATGTCAATAGAATAAGATTCCTCTAAGTTAGATAGAGCCTCCTCAAGAGACCCTCTATGAGTTTGCTCCTTTTCAAGAGCGATACAAAATCCGCTATCTCATTAGCGTTCTCACACTCACGACCTGCCATGGTCGATATAATCTCTTCCTTTTCATCTACAAGAGAGTTAGTTTCATCAAGTTGCTCAATGAGAGCATCAACATGCACCTTGTTCTCCCCTTGAGCTTAGCTAGACATAAATCCACCTCACTTGGACTTTGGGGCTCCTTCTCAACATTTTCTACACAATCCAATAAAGAAGGAGGTGCAGAAGCAATGGTCTTAGGAGAAGGAGTTACTGAAGTGGCTTTTGCCATGATACATGTGTAGGGAATGGCCTCATTCTCATTGGGAGATTCAAATAGGGATGACGGAGTAGAGGAAGTAGTAGCTATGGCAATACGAGCGGTGATACGTGCATTTTATATCATCATTTATACAACTTATATTATCATATTAGAATGTTATTGGCATTGTTATATCATTGTTTTTACATGTTTTAGATGATTTATGGGACTTTCATACAAAGTCCCTATTTTTGGTATTTAATTTCTGGGAGGCAGAAAACCTACTTTTTCTTGTTTTTAATGTTTCAGGAGCTACAGGGACCCAAATGAAAAAAGGAAAATTGCACAGCTGGTTTTTCATCGGGAGAACAGCAGTGGGAAGAAGATCGAAGGGAGGAGAGCCACGAGGCCCAAAAGAGGGGGCACGCGGCCAGATTCTTTGTCCGCGTGGGGCCCATTAACTGGAGCCTCGGGCACTCCCTCGCTCGGGGCTTTTTAGCACGCCTTCGTCTCGCCTGAAAAGTTACGCCCTAATTTTCCCAAGTTCATCCGAGGCCGCGGCGGCGGCGAAACTCCTGATTCCCTCCGAGGGGGGGTCAGATCCTGCTGCTCCGGAGCTCCGGAGAAGGGGGAAATAATCGTCATCGTCATCACCTCTCCTCCTTGGCGTGGGAGGAGGCCTCTACATCATCACCATCACCAAGACCAACACCATCTCCATCATCATCTCCGTGATCCACTCCATTCCCCTCGTAGTTTGAGAGTTGCTATACCCTAGATACTTGTCTTGTGCTACTATTCATGTTTGTGATTGAGTACTTGTCATTATTTGGAGGTGAAGTTATATTTTGGAGAAGACAGTGAATAAGTCTAGATCTGATTGGCCAACTAAAATTAATGATGCATTATGGGCTTATAGAACTGCTTTTAAAAATCCTATGGGAATGTCTCCTTATAGAATGGTTTATGGAAAAGCTTGTCATTTACCTGTGGAATTAGAACATAAAGCTAGATGGGCTATTAAACAATTGAACTTTGATTTTAAAACTGCGGGAGAGAAGAAAATTCTTGATTTAAACCTACTAGATGAATGGAGAAATGAAGCTTATGAAAGTGCCAGAATGTTTAAAGAGAAAGTTAAGATTTGGCATGACAAGAAAATTAAGAGAAAAGAATTCAAAGTAGGTGATCAAGTTTTATTATACAACTCTCGTTTCAAGTTTTCTGCAGGGAAGTTGGCTTCAAAGTGGCAGGGACCATTAGTGATACAGGAGGTGTACCGTTCAGGAGCTATCCGTCTTCACGGTGATATGAAAGGTAAACCTCATGTAGTCAATGGACAACGCCTTAAACATTATATTGCAGGAAGAAGCTTCATCGGAAAGGTGGAGGAGTTGAATTTAAAGACACCGGAGGAGGTAATTGCGAAGAATTTTGCAGTTTCAGAAACCCAAAATCAATAATAGGTAACTTTTGTGTTGGAAAGTTTCTCGGAATTGCGTAAATTTTTACGGGGTCATTTTTTATGGAAATTAACGTGTGGGACAAGAAACCTGGAAGGAACGGAGCCCCGAGGAAGGAAAGAGGGGGTCCCACGCGGCCAGATTCTTTGGCCGCGTGGGCCCACTTCTTTCGCCCCTCGGAGTCCCGTTCCGTCTCGTTTTCATCTCCGACGCTTCGTCTTGACCTAAAAACCATCAATATATACCCCCTTCCGCCGATCTAATCTCGCACCGAGCGTTCTCGAGCGATCTTTGCTTTTGCTGTTTCTGTCTGTCAGGTTTTAGCCATGTCTAGCTCCGAATCCAACCATGAAGGGGAGAGCCTCCCCAAGGAAGGTGTTGTGAACCACTACCTCAACTCCGTGATGGCACCGCCGAAGATGATTTCCTTCAAGGAGGGTGTGATGCTCGTGGAGGAGGTGAAGGCTCCCAAGACCACCGGCACGGTGGAGGAAAGGCTGGATGATCTGGAGGAGAAGACCTTCAGGTATGGCACTGTTGTTGAACGCAGCCTTGATGCTCATCACTTCATGAACCTGGAGCTGGAGAAGAAGGTTGAAGAGTACAAGAAGAGGCTCGAAGATCTGGAAGAAAGATACAAGGACGTCATCGAGAAGTTGGACAGGATCCAATGCTTTATGTGGGATGTAGAGAACCAGAACTGCGAGTATGAAGAACGCTTCAAGAAGATTGCAGAAGCTGCTACCCTCAGGTATAATAATCCACCTACATCTTTCCGTGATGGAAGGCCTTTCCCATGGAAGATGGCGGAATGGGAGGAGGAATATGAGAAAGAAGAGGCTGCAGCAGAGGAGGCTCAAGCAAAACGTCAAGCTTGGGGGAGTTCAACCTAGTCTTTATCTTTACTCGTTTATCATATCTATCTAGTCATGGTGTGTTTTGCTTTTATCGTTTAGTTATCAATCTCTCTTAGGCGTGTGTGAGCTCATGGAGCATTATCATGTATCCCTATCTTGTGGTTTATCAATGAATATTAAAGTATGGTGTCATCCATGATTCTCTTGTTTGGAGATTTATGGGTAACACTCATGCAAATGAGCGTGGCATATTTAGAGGTTTCAGTCACATCTTGCCTTGAATTTAATTAACTTGAGTGTGTTGGACAATTGTAGAATTATCTCATTATAAAATAGTAAAGAGAATGAGTCAATATGACTTGAAAATTAATAGTTTAAGGTTGAGATATAGTCTTGTAGGATAAAAAGTTAGGAAGGGTTAATGAAAAGGATATGAAACACTCTTGTTAGAATCTAGTATCTTTTGAGCAAATTAATGAATCATGGATATTTCAATACTTATGCTCTTGGAAAGTGAATGAAAAGGAAGGCACCTGAAAATTCAGTTAGCCATGGAAAGTGTAAGATAAAGGTTGTATAGAGCATAGGAACTTGATTGAAATATCCATGACTAAAGTTTGCACTAGTTACTAGTGAAGCAAGGTGTAAACAATCTTATATCTATCTTTTCATTTGTCTTCTTTGAACTTGTTATCCAATGAGAGTTTATCTTGTCTTTAAATTTCAGCAAAGTATAAAATATTATAATGCTTGCCATAAGAGCAAAAGCATGTGAAAAATAGTATGATTCAATTGTCCAACATACAATGGTTATTTGCTTTCAAAAGTAAGGGGTGATTGCTAGAGCTTCTACTTATGTTGCCCTCATGTGTATGAGTTTTAGTTCATTAATCTTTCATTGCAATTGAATATGATGATGATACAATGCTCGTATTTATTTATCAACCATAAGTCCATTGATGCATGTAATGATCTATGTCCTTACTTACTCGAGGACGAGTAAAGGTTTAAGCTTGGGGGAGTTGATACGTGCATTTTATATCATCATTTATACAACTTATATTATCATATTAGAATGTTATTGGCATTGTTATATCATTGTTTTTACATGTTTTAGATGATTTATGGGACTTTCATACAAAGTCCCTATTTTTGGTATTTAATTTCTGGGAGGCAGAAAACCTCCTTTTTCTTGTTTTTAATGTTTCAGGAGCTACAGGAACCCAAATAAAAAGGAAAATTGCACAGCTGGTTTTTCATCGGGAGAACAGAAGTGGGAAGAAGATCGAAGGGAGAGAGCCACGAGGCCCAAAAGAGGGGGCCCACGCGGCCAGATTCTTTGGCCGCGTGGGGCCCACTAACTGGAGCCTCGGGCACTCCTCGCTCGGGGCTTTTTAGCACGCCTTCGTCTCGCCCGAAAAGTTACGCCCTAATTTTCCCAAGTCCATCCGAGGCCGCGGCGGCGGCGAAACTCCTGATTCCCTCCGAGGGGGTCAGATCCTGCTGCTCCGGAGCTCCGGAGAAGGGGGAAATCATCGTCATCGTCATCACCTCTCCTCCTTGGCGTGGGAGGAGGCCTCTACATCATCACCATCACCAAGACCAGCACCATCTCCATCATCATCTCCGTGATCCACTCCGTTCCCCTCGTAGTTTGAGAGTTGCTATACCCTAGATACTTGTCTTGTGCTACTATTCATGTTTGTGATTGAGTACTTGTCATTATTTGGAGGTGAAGTTATATTTTCAGATTGTGTTGTACCACTTATGCCACTGAATATCATTATGTTTGCACGTTGTGAGTAGTTCCCGTATGTTCCTGAGGGCATAGGATGAATTGGCAATGATTTATATATGACATGTGTTGGTATTTTGTCTAGTGTTTATCTTTTATGTGATTCTATGATGGTGTTGTGCGAACGTCGACTGCACAACACTTCACCTATATGGGCTCATAGGAGAACACCGTAGTGTAATGAATTGAGGGAGACTTGGGGGACATGTAAACCTGAGACCGAGTCATGAAGTTGCATTATGAGGGTATTAGTATCGGGGACCTTAGAGTGTAATGCTATGGTGGGACTTTATGTCTTAATAATTCTTGTGCAGTCATTTACTTGGCCACATGATCCATCATAAGGGGTTTAGTTTATTTATTTAGCTTACCTAACAATGGCTCCGTCCAAAGAAGATTAAAACTTGACAAGATATTCAACGTGTTGTTTAATAAATCTCTATGCCTAGCAGTATCCATGCCGCCCTCGGGAACGTTTTCCACATATAAGTTACACATCACTTGAGCTTGTCCTCTTGCCACATAGAGGATTGGGCTTTCTCTCTTTGAGAGCTTTTTACTTGCTATCATTTATATTCAGCATCTTTACTTTCTTGCAACTATACAACCAAAAATCCAAAAACACTTGCATCTTTTATAGTTTTATTTATCATTCTTGCTAACCAATAC
Organism: Poa pratensis; assembly: GCA_947311845.1. Classification (NCBI taxonomy): domain Eukaryota; kingdom Viridiplantae; phylum Streptophyta; class Magnoliopsida; order Poales; family Poaceae; genus Poa; species Poa pratensis. Next base: position 4,207,873 of record CAMZMU010000090.1, read on the forward strand.
CTTCAGCTCCTCGTGGGTTCGACAACCTTTTCTAATCGAAAGGTACTACAATTGATCTCCTGCACTTAGGAGTCATCAAGCGGTAGCTACGACTTCATCTTCTTCTTCATCACCGGACATGTACTCTTCCAACAGTTGTCTATCTTGGACACACAAGGCATTGAGGACCCTCTTCTTCACAAAGTTCTTGTTGACGAGGGTCTTGGTCTTGTCTTTCCTCACAAGATTGCCATTGTTGTCTTCTCTATTCTCAAAGGGGCAATCGGCAATGAAGTGGTTGACATTGCAACAATTGTAGCAACTTCTTGAGGGCTCCACTCTTGGTTTGCTTCCTCTAGCAAAAGGTCTTGATGGAGTTCTCTTGTTGCGGTTTCCCCAAAAGGCCCTTGAGGCAAGAGCCATGTGATCATTATAAGCGTGCTTGGTCTCATCCGGATCATCTTCTTCTCCATCCTCAATGACATCTTCACAAGTGATGACCTTGTACTTCAATGCGAGGTTTGGAGATTGTCCCGCAAGACCCCATTATCGAGCATTAGCGTGAATGGAGCTCTTCACCACCATTCCAATAGAGACAAACTCATTGAGCACGGTGTTGGAGTCAAGGGTGGCAAAGTCTGGTCTTGATCAAATGGTTTGAGCCAAGCCTTGGTTGGAGGGAGTGATTGGCTTGAGGAACTTGCGTTTGATCCAATCATCTCCAATCTTCCCAAAACCAAAGGCATTCAAGGTGATAGCAAGAGCGGTGAGTCTTCGATAGAGAGCTTCGGGGGTCTCGACCTCATTCATCACGAACTCATCGGCTTCATCTTCAAATGCTTCATACTTGGAGAGTTGAATGCTTGAATTCCCCAAGAACAAGGTGTGAAGATTGTCCCAAGCTTGTTTTGCCGTCTTGAACATCCGAATGTGTGGAAGGTATGTGGGGTCGGCGGCCGTTTGGATCATGTGCATAGCTGTGGCATTGAGTTGATGGTTGGCCTTCTCACTTGGAGTCATGTTGCGGGGATCTTGAGGATAGAAGCCTTGCTCTAAAATATCAATCAAGAAAACACAAGAGCTAGACATATGTGATAGCATAGAATATTGCCAATTAGGAAAGTCTCTTGGGTCAAGCTTAGGAGGTGCGCCCATATTGGTGATGTGTGGTGGGGGAACATTTTGGTGGATGGTGTTATACGTTTGTTTCGGTGGAACATTCGCATACACCCCCGGCTTCCTTGGGGTTGAGCCACCACCCTCATTTTTCTATGTTTCGGGATCGGCTTTCACCGTTCCTTCCGCATTGACGATGTCTTTTGAAGGAAAGACACCTTCCTTAACAAGATCATCTTCCGAGGGGGTACATCAACCTTAGGAGGAGGTTTCTCTAGAAACTCCTTGGACATCTCCCGCATCGATTCCTTCATTCTTTTGGTGATGTTGGAAGTGATCTCGCTATTGAGATTTGACATCTCATTCTTGAGTTCACTCACAACTTCATCAAGGCGTTCATTAGTGACCGATGTGGTCGGGTCATCGTTGTTTACCATATTCTCTTAGGCCGAGGCACTGATACCAATTGAAAGATCGATATGGTCGACTCGAGGGATGGTGAATAGGCGACTACCAAATTTTATTTATTTTCTTTTTAATTAAGACTTGGACAATGTATAACAAGGTTGACTAGATGTGCACTAGATGATAGCAACCTATGTGATACAAACAAGATATAACAAGTAGCGGAAGCAACAAGTAAATGATAGAAATGATCGTAAAGTAGAGACACGGAGATGATTCCCGTAGTTCCTTCCCAAGGGAAGTACGTCTACGTTGGAGGAGCGTGGAGCCACCTAGGCACTCCAATAGCACGGATGTGCTCACTCTATTCTCCGCGAGCCTCACCCGTGGGGGTTCGGCTCATTCACTATGAGGTCGACTTGAAGGCGTTGACCAAGCCGATACACAAAGGTCGGGGAACTCCACAATGAGTTGGAGCCTCCCAACAATGTCCCGGAGCTTCTCGCAACAAGTTGAGGCTCCGAAACGCACAAAGGGCTCCTAGGGTTACAAGCGACCCAAGAACCAACAAGATCCACAAAGATGATGGGGAGGAAATGAAATTCCTTCGGTGGAGGTGTAGATCTAGACCTCCTCAAGGACTCCTCAAAGAATCAAGGCGATTGGGTGGTTGGAGTGGGAGATCTAGGAGTTTGAAACTTCTTCAATAATGGGGATTTAATTTCGAGTAGCTCAAATGTCCCAAGGTAGGTGGAGGGCATCAAATACCCCTCCCTCAGATCTGCCCATTGGCAGCCTGCATCCCGCACCGGCGGTACTACCGCTGGGCTAAGCGGTACTACCGCTGGCGGTCTTCAACGCTGCGCTAGGGTAGTCAACGGTCGTCTGCGCTCCGTCCCGCACCAGTGGTACTACCGCCACCGGTACCGCTGGAGGTACCGCAAACGGCTTCCGAAACCGGTTTCGGTGGTACCGGTAGCGGTACTACCGCTCCGTCGCCTTGTCGCCAAGGAACCTTATCCACGCCAGTACCGCTGGCGGTACCGGATAAGGAGGCAGGACTTGAATCCAGCGGTACCGCAGAGCGGTACTGCCGCTGTGGCCTCCCAGCACAGAACTGGCGGTACTACCGCCGCCTGGCAGAAACCGCTTAGACAGCTCCAAATTGAAATGCAAACACGATGGAGACGATACATGAACCTGTCCAAACTTATTCAACATGTTAGATGCAATCTTTGTATTATCATCAACACCAAAACATGATTAAGAGTGACAATGCTCTTTCAATAATATCAATATCTAAAATAACTAATACTCCATCCGTCCATAAAAGGATGTCTCAACTTTGTCTAGATACAAAGTTATGACATCATTTTATGGACGGAGGGAGTACATATAATATGAAAATATGTATTTCATAACGTTATAACAATAATGATTTGATATTACGGTTGTTGCATTATTTTTACTATATGGTTCGCCAAACTTTACAAAGAATTGAGTTTGTATTCAGCTAAAACATAAGGAGGGAGGGAGCATGAATATTTTTCGCACCAAATTGTGCTAACTCTCAAAACACACTAGGGATAGTTAGCGCGGCAATGTCGCGCGTCCGTCTGATGATTTTCGAATATGTTTTTTAGAAAGTATGCATATGAATATTATTTGAATTCGGAGAAGTTTATGATTAGGAGATTTTTCGAGGTTGTTAAAATTTGTTGCGTTGAAATGTATTCAAATTTGTATTCTTTGAAAGTTCGCAAAAATGATTAGATTTCGGAGGTATTTGAAATTATTAAGTATGTGAATTTAAAATTTGAGTTGGAATGGTCAAATAAGGGTGGTTTTCCCATAAAATTGTCCGAATGTAGGTCAATTTAACTTTTTAAAACTTATTTGGTTTGTGTGAAAAATAGCTGACAATTTTTTTCCCTAGCATTTTGATATATTTTTTATATTTTGTCGATGGGTATGTATAGAATTTTTTCCGGTTTTTGTTTTGCTGCGCAATTTAAATTTGGTAACATGTTTACTTAAAAATTGTGCAGGTTTAAAATTAGTGAAATCGAAGGAAGTTTGCGTTCAAAAATTGTTTACATTTTGAATATTGTTCAAGTTGGGGTGTTTTGCAGATTCAAATCATTTTATGTTTGTAAAATGATTAGATTTCGCAGGTATTTAAGATTTTGGAATATCGAAATTTGATCGTATTGAATTTAAAAACAACATTTTTTCTCTGAGGGTATATATAGAAATAATTTCATGTTGTATAAATTGTTCTAAGGAGGAAGTTGTTTTTTTAAATATTTACCAATCTGAAGTGTCTCAACGTATTTGTTTTTTATGTAAATAATTAGTATTTGTTTTGTTGGAGCGTTTTGTTGTATCTTTTGTTTTTTTCCGGATGGGAATTTTTAGAGGTTAATCTATTTAGTCGATATTTAATAAAATTAAATGCATAAAATTAGAGAAAGGCAATTTGGATTTTGTGTAGATATTAATCGTGTCCGTTGTAATTTGAAATGTTGATTTATTTTCCTAAACTTGTCTAAATATAGGCTAAATTGAATTATTCAAACTTATTTGTTTATTTGGCAGGAATAGGTACCCTTTTTTTTTACTTAACAAAGTTTGACAAATTTCATAAATCTCATTTTTTGTTGCAAGAAAATTATTGAAATGTGAATACTATTTGAATTGGGGAAAGTTTGCCAAACGTAGGCTAAATTTAGTATAGTTTAGGATATTTTTTTTCTCGTCGAAATTCATGTTTTTTCTTCCTATTTGTCAAATGTCTGACTTTCGGGACCCACATGTTACCGTTTTAATAATTATATAGAAATTGTTTAGGGGAATGGTAAAAGTCCTGACAGTGGGCCCGCTGTGAAATTTATCTGGATTTTGAAAATTTGGTGAATTTGCAAAAAAAAAAATTGGCAAATTAGTACAGTTTTTGTGGAAAGTTTGAAAATTTGTTGAAAAAATTTGGCAATTTGTAAATTTTAGGTTTTTTTCTTTATACATATTGTTTGCATTTTTTTGTGTATAATGTAATTGTGTTGTTTTTTTTGTGAGAATTTGAAAATTATATTTCAAAAGTTTCAAAAGTTTAAAGCAGTATAGATTTGAAATTTGTGGAAGTTATATTTCAAAAGTTTCAAAAGTTTTTGGAAAAAGAAAATCAGGGAAAAGGAAAAAAACAGAAGGGAAAAAAATAGAAAGGGCCGACCCAGCTGCCCAGTAGCCAGGCCGGCCCAATTAGCGGCCCATCTGGAGTCCAGCCCGCGTGCACGTCGCTGTGACGTCACCGCTGGCCGGAGGCGCCGCGGCGGCCGCGAGCTCGCCGGAGGCGCGTCACAGCGAGCTGAGACGCGGGAGCGAGCGCATCCGACGCGTCTCGACGCGGGGAGCACGCGAGTGGCGGCGCCGCCGACTTTAGGTCGCCGTGGCGTCGCCGGCGTCGTCGAATCGCGGCGGAGGGGCAGCGGCACGGCGGCGGTGTTTCCCGCGCGGCCGCGGCGCCCCGGGACGCGATCCGCGGTGAAGAGGTGGAGGGCGCGCCGGCGGACCTCGCCGTGGCCTCCGATGCGTCCGGGGAGCGGCGTAGCGGCGGCGCGCAGCGTCGGCGCCGCCGGCGACTTTTCGCCGGGCGGGAGTGAGAAGAAGGGAAGGGGAGCTCTGAGGATGTTTTTCCTCGGAGGCCCCTGCCGTTTCGGCAATTCGTGGATAGGTCCTTGGCAGGGTTTTTTTGTGAAATGGTGGGGGGTTTTCTGCAAAGGCGTGCGCCAAAGTTCGTGCGGGGCCAGGTGTCGCACTGTGATAGGTAGAAACTCCGCTGCTACAGTAATACTGTAGCAGCTAGACCCGCGCGCACATCTGGGCCGTCCATTTGTTCGATCGAACGGCAGGCGTTTGTCGGGTGACGTGGCCGCAGGAGTGAGGGAGAATCAGACCTACTTTTATATATAGAGGCATGAGTCCGTTAATTTTTTTAAAAAAATACTTTTATTTTATAGATAAAATTGGCCCAACAGTTCAAGAGGCCGAAATGTGCCAGCCCGTTTACCCCCAGGAGGCCTTTTTAGCGCCGCGGCGGCCAAAAATCCACCAGTCGCCCCCCCAGAAGTCGATTTAGCGCCGGTTCCCGCCGTTTTAAGCGTCGTTTCGCGCCGGCGAACCCAGCCCAAACCCAGCGCGCTGGGTTCCGCTTGGGGGGCAAAAGGCGTCCGCGGGCCAGCCTTGTCGGTGAGAGATGGCGATTTCCCTCCATAATTTGCCCTCTTCCCTCCATAATTTGGATCTTTCCCTCCATTTCTTCCCCACATATACCCCTCACCCCACCCCGTTCCCGCCATTTCCCCCACATCTGGCCGCCATGGCTCCCGCCCGATTCACAGGACCCCGCGCCGTCGCCGTCCCGCGCTCTCCGCCACCTCCATGATCGGCAAGAAGGCGCGGAAGCCGAGAGCGCCGAAGGAGAAGCCGCCGGGCACGAGCAACGCCAACTGGGTCGCCGAGAAAGCGCGCCTGGAGAAGGACAACCTCCAGCGACGGACGAGGGAGAAGGCGCAGCGGGAGAGGAAGCTGGCCGCGCACCTGGCGAAGGCGGAGACCGAGGCCCAGGCCGTCGGCGAGGAAGAAGAAGAGGAGGTCGACGAGCCGCCAACTCCGGCTGCGTCTGCGGCGCCGCCGGTCAAGCGGAGGGGCGGCTTGTCTCCGTTCGCCGGATGGAGCCAAACCGCAGTCGGCTCGCCATCGCCGTCGCCGCGCTGGAACGCGTCCCCGTAGTACTCCCCTGGGTACGCCGACTTCGACCCCCATGGTGGTTTCAACCCCAACCTCACCTTCCTCCACCATCCCCGATGATGTACGTCGGCTCACCGGGCTACGCATCCTCGCCGTCGCTCCGCCGTGCCCTCCCCATCGCCGCCCAGTCCTTGTTGGGCGGGATGCCCGGCGGGATGCCCCAAGACCTCATGGAGGACATCATCGCCACCGGCTCGATGGCGACAGCGGCGTGCCCGGGCTTCCTCTCGCAAGGCGCGGAGTTTTTCTCCCGGGGCGGCGGGGATTACGGCCAAGGCGCGTCTGGCGCCGGTGTCAGCATGGAGGAGGCGGATGCGGATGCGGAAGGAGACGAGACGGCGCCTGCAGGTGCGGAGGGAGCCCGAGGTGAGGATGGCGACACGGGCGGCCGCCGTCCCAGGAAGGGGTCCAAGGTGGCGCCGAAGCCGCCCGTCGAGCCTCGCATCAAATGGAGGTCAGCCTCGACCCGATCATCGGCGCCAACCAGGCCCTGGACAACTACTGGAAGCGGGTGAAGACGGCGTACGACGAGCGCCGGATGATCGACCCCAACTTCGCGTCGTGCGTCACAGAGCGCGGCCAGAAGGCCATGGCCAACCATTGGGCGAACATCCAGGCCCAATGCAACAAGTGGCACGGCATACAGCAGGAGGTCACGCACAGGCCGCAGAGCGGCGCGAACCGCGAGATGGAGGTGAGAATTCCGCCGTGATTGCTTTCTTTGCTTCGCCATGTAGCTCATTGCCGCTGGTCTCGTCGCCATGTAGCTCGTCCGGATGCTCGAGGCGTTCAAGGAGGACGAGAAGGCCGACTTCAAGTTTCTCCACGTCTTCGTCGTCATCGAGGGGTGCGAGAAGTGGGCGGAAACACGCCGTGGGATCGGCAAGGGCAAGGAGTACGTCCCGGGCGCGGCGGCTGCTGGTGTGTCTGATGGCCGTCCACCGATGGGCCACAAGAAAGCCAAGGCGGCGAGGGACGCCGCGCCGGCAGCGGCAAAGCTCGAGGCGTCCCTCCAGGCCTGCATCGCCGACGCCCAGGCCCATGCCGCCAAGAGGGAGGACACCGCCAACAAGAGGTGGGCGGCGCTCATGGCTAACTCCCAGGTCAAGATCGACCTCCTCAGGACCGGCACCGTGGCGAAGAAGAGGAACCACGACCTCGCATTCCTCACGGCGGGCGATCCGGCCGCGATGGACCCCGAGGTGAGGACATGGTTTATGGCGCAGCGCTCTCTGATCCTCAGCGACATCGTCCCGGCTCCGGCCCCGACCCCGACGGACATGAGCTACGCCACCCCGGCGGACACGGCCTGCGACAGTCCGACGAGCTCGGCCAGTCCAGCCGAGACGCCACCCGCCCAGCCTGCGTCGACCGCGCCGATCGCCCTGGAGGCTGCCACGCCCGTCGTCGACCACGAGGCCACTCCGAGCTCGGCGCCAGCTCCGACCACCACGCCCATCGTCGACGCCGACTCTGACGCCGTGGCGTCGCCGGCCTCTATCTGATCTGTGCATCAGCAGAACGCCGAATGTGGCCGTGATCGCCCGACTGTGGCTTGATCGAGACTATTTGATCGCCCAACTGTGTCGTTTTTTTAATGATTGCCCAACTATGGCTGCTGTGATCGCCGAACTCGGGCTATTTTTGGGGGCGGGAAGAACAACTTTTGAATTTCTGGGCTATGTGTTTTTCCTGGGCCGCCGAACGGCTGGTGAAATCGCCCCCCCCCCCCCCCCAGGTTTTGGTGCGGGGCGGCGCTAACCCCCCCCCCCCCCCCCCCCCCAGGTTTTGGTGCGGGGCGGCGCTAACCTTAAAAAGCGCCGCTCCAAAACCTGGGGGGGCCGAACGGCTGGAGATGCCCTAAGCCTTGAGGTGAGGCCAACGTGCCGGCACAGCCCGCTTACAAACGGGCCAGCAAGCTCCTAGTGGGTTCACATCCATTCAGGTCATGCGCGTTGGCCACCTATATTGAGGAGGTCGCGTCCTAACAGGTTGGACTGTCCTCAACTCTGAACAGCATACATCTCAAAAACAAAAACAAAAAACTCTGAACCGCCTATGTATGAAGGGTATCCAAGCCGGCAAAAGCGTTAAGATGCATAACAAAAATCTGAACCCTCTCCCCGCAAAAAAAAAAAAAAAAAATCTGAACCCTCCAACTAACAAGAATTTTAAAAAGGAACAAGTTAAAGTTATCTTTTAGTAGTAGGAAATGAACAAAAGAATGAACATGTATACGGAAACATAACTAGATGAATAGAGTTTCTGTTTTTCTAAGGAGATGTCGAGTACATTGTATCCTTCAAGTATCCAAAGAAGATTACAAAATCTAATCTACTCCACACAGCAGAGTCCAATCAAAAGCAGTCCCAACCTAAGGCAAGTTGCTAGTCCTTATCATTGCCTGAAATGAGAAATGAAGTCATCAAACATGTGGAACCTCTGCTGCACTACATAACAGTTTTTAAGTAAACTGAATATCATAGCGTACGTGATACATGTAGCATGCCCGCATACACCGAAAAACAGAAGGCTACAAAGGTAACAAACCAGAAAAACAGAAGGCTAGAAAGGTAACAAACCAAACTACATATGTCGGATGCCTAAAGTGATACATATTAGCTTCCGTGAAACCATATAAAGGCCACAAAATCGAAGACTCATTCTGATATGATTGAACTCATGTTACTATGTGCAATCAAGTTTAGGTACATTAATCCCTACAAGCTCAGTAGCAGTTCCACTAACATGTAGAAGAACTATGTAGCCTCAGCTCCAGGCAAACATACCCCAGGGCAATTTCGCATAGTTTAGTTTAAATTATAAGGAGAAATAACGCAAGCAAAACTTCTTACCCTATCATTCTTCTAACCAACCACTTAATCGTAGTTGATTGTTATTGCTTGATATCATCATTTCCTTCATCAGAATCAGAGTCGCTAACATTATATCCTGAAAAGCCAAAAATAATTACCAATCATGTTTGCCTAGCACAAAACGCTCCCAGTTATAATAAAATAATTATATACAGTTTATTGAAAAATACCTGGACGTTTTGTACCAACCCTCCAGACCGAAGACCTGTGTCTTGATGCCTTCTCCATCCATTGTCTTCCCTAATAAAGGAAACAAAAGAATAAAGTAGAATCAGAACACAGAGTTTGGTAGGTGATGTTACAGTTTACACTCCATAGCATTTCTAATTACACAACATGAGAAAGAGAGATAATTCTAATAGAAAATAAATTAGTATAAAGCATAAATTAGCAGGGGTACTTGCATCCAAATCCTTAGGATTAGGTCCAATAATTACTGGGACCTGTTCGAGGGAATGCATCATGAGAGAAGTCATCTTCAAATAGGACAACATTTGATCTATGAAGGCATGTCCAACGCTGAACTCCTTGCAGGCGCTTGTGTAGCAAAAATTTTTTGGGTGAAATATACGGATAAGAGTCTCCAACTCCACTGGAAAGCGCTAACTTGAGACGCTAAAAAAGAGTTTTTCCTGCGCCTGGATAGCTCCAGCGGCTGGTCAGATCGTTTTGAGAGGGAAAAAATAAGTGCAGTGCCCAACGACTCCTTCAGCAGTGACGCAAGTTGAAATCCTAAGATCGGCAAGGAACTGGGCCTAACAGGCACGAAGCTGATCCTAGCCGCTGGCGTCCACATATATGGCCTGAATCATAGATGTTTGACCAGTGCTCAACTTACAATCAATTGAATAACTAAGGGTACAGTTGCAGCTGTGATCCCTTAGGGAAGGTAACAGCAACTGAAAGGACTGAACAGACAAAAGCCCTGTTTTTTCGGATTGTATGGTTCAGGTGCAATTTTCAAGAGAAGTTCGCAGTTGATGTGTTTGTATCTTAATATAGCTTATCAATAAAATAAGAGTGAATACCAGATGATGGTACTTCAGAGATCCTTAAGACCTTAACCCCATTGCCCCCTTGTGGTACAAAGCAGCAAAAGCATTGTTCTCCGACTTAAATTTCACTACTTTAACCAGGTCCTGCTGATTATTCGAAAATAAAGAACAAAACAAGTACCAAACTAACTGATTATACATTCACATAAAATTGATAATAATGAGATGAAATCCTGCAATAACCGGGCAGACTTAATTGTTACTGAATAAAAATTGAAATGCCATGGTGAATATGCCTATTATGTAGCCTATTTTCGATTTCACCGTCTCAGCAACAAATACTCATTTATCTTGCTCAAATAATCATCCAGAAATAAACCACAATACTTAAAGCAGATGCGATCACCAGAGTTGGTAGGCATCACCCCCTCTGCTGTCAATATGTTCTAAAATGTATGCAGGTATGTTTTTGCTGCAGAACATCAGCATTCCTGATAAATAAAAAATGCACTCAACCTACTATCTCAACTCCTAAAATACTGGAAAATAAAGCTTGTGCTTATTTACGGAGAAGGTATAAACTTTAGGCACGTAAATGCTCCAACATTGAATAATTAATTCCAAAAGTTCAAGAATTCAGCAAATACCACAATTTTTTTGAAAAATGAAAGTAAAGAACCACATATGTTAAGTCAAAGTTCGGATCAACAATATCTAGACGTTTAGAAGAACAAAAAAAAGGAAAGAATACCTTTTTGGTTGGAAACTAAACCTCTAGCTTCACATATCTCCATTAAACAGGAAAATGGATCAAAACCAAAAGTTATTGGACACGACTAGCACTCATCATATGAACATTTTTTTGAACCTCGTGAACAATTATTTCGTACTACGTGAACATTTTTTCTCTCATATGAATATCTTTAACCTCGCGAACAAGTTTTTTGAATGTACGAACATTTTTTATACCTTGTGAACATTTTTTGCTGAATTTTATAGATTCTTCCTCAACTTTCTAAATATATTTTCGCTTAAAAACTATAATTAATATATGATTTTCGAGATTTATTAAAAGAAAGAGAACGAATCTTGGTGCCCTTGATCCAATGGCTCAGGTGTGATTGAGCTCTTACTTCAAGCTTTGTTACAAGATGAGAATTGGCAATTCCAAAAGTTTTTACTCCAAATCCCAAGCAAAGGAATTAACTGTGTGTTAGTTCTTGTGGGTAAGAGAGTAAAACAATAGCGGCGAATAACAGAACAAATCCTTGCCTCTATCAATCTTAACTTTCTTAAGCACCATGAAACGGCATGATAGATGCAACCAGAAACAAGTAATGCCCTTGAAAATATCTAATTTTATCTAAGCACAAGCAATAAAAGTTTCCCCTTGACAATATCTAATGTTATATAATTCAGAAAAAACTGAGGTTACATAAACACAAGTAAGCACAAAATTCCATATAATAAGATGAAAAAACAGAAATATTTTCATCCTACTAACCATCCTGGCAAGGAAGACTTCTCTATGAAAAGACTGTATACAGCGCCAAGAATATCTAACTGCTGGATCGAACTAGAAAAGTCTATGGGTCCGCATCAAATTGGATCCAACAAAACAGATTAGATCAGGCAGCAACATCAAACAACAATTGCATCTCGCACAATCGAACAGCCTAATCCTCCCACCTTTGAGCACACCAGTAACCAGCACAACAAGCCCATAGATACACTTAGACCAAGCATGAAAAACGTCCGCAGGCGGCAGGTGTGAGGGTGGAGGAGGGAGAAAGGAGAAGAGGTGGCGGAGCAGAGTACAATACCTTGTGCTCGTTCCTGGGGATGCCGTAGCCGGAGTTATACATCTGCGCGACGAGCACCTGCATGGCGGTGTCGCCGCGGCGCGCCTCTTTGAGCGTGTCCTGGAACCAGCGCTGCACGCAGTCGTCCACCATCTCAGACAGCGGTTTCCTCCCTTCCTCAGCCGCCGAGCCGTTGACGCCCTCCATGAGGCTGCTGCCTCTACGACGGTCGATGCGAGGTGGTCGGCGGCGATGTTTGGGGTCTAATTTCTTGGGTAGAACCACCGCAGCCGCCGCGTTGAGGAAGGAGAGCAGAGGAGAAAACAGGGGAGGCGCGAGGAGATGAGAAAATACAATAGGAAACGGATTCGGGGCTTCTCTGTAAATTTGTTGCCCTTTTCTGCAAGTTGCCTGGGACGGGGCTTGCCTGCGGTTTGATCTCATGCTCGACATCTTGTCCCATCTCCTGAGTCAAGGGTGTATGTCAGCACGGTCTCCGGCAGTTTGGCCGTAGTGCACGCGGTTTTAAACAGGCAGGGTCTCCGGGCTAACTCGAGCCGAACCGGGATCCGATTCCAAATCGACTCTATGCGACAAGGGCACTCAAATTCTATCTCCACTAATCGCCGTTTCCACTAACATGATCCCTCCTTTCTAAAATATGATAACATGTTTTAGCCCACACAGACGTATTTTAGTGTCACATGCACATGAATCTAAATACTAAAACGGGTCTAAATATGTGCGGGCCCGCAAAACATCTTATATTTAGGTATTTAGGAAAAAAGTGAGTAATAAGCACCAGTCTCAGATGTCCATCCGACGGTTCAGAGTCCTTTGGCCTTGTTTGGATTGAGTGTAAACTTTGTGTGTTCACGGGTATTTAGTTCGCACTTAAGCTATATACCCGACATCACACGAACTTCACATCCATTCCAAACAGACCGCCTCTAGAAGGTGGTCCTAGGTGGAGCTGGAATGGGTTACGCTTTCAAATACACTGTGATGACTTTCTTACCAAAGAGTGCATCGTTTTAAAAATTTCAAAGACACTACAAGAAAGTGTATAAAGTAGTAAGATTATTCTGCGGGTGGCCAGAATTCAAGAGTTCTTCTAACCTATTAGGACTGGTGTGATGAGATACAACTACAAATTCTAATTTTAATATACCAAGGTGGACATAACCAACATTTAGAAAAGGGGTGGAGGAAAATCGTATCCATTTCTGCACTGCCACCACCTCGAGCAATCATCATGAATGTGTTTAGATAATTACTTGCCATCTTACTAGTAGGAGGAGCTTTCCTAAGAAGCCTCCAAGCAAAGGTCTGAACTCATGACGCCATTTGTTTGTCCTACCAAACTTGATTAAGAAGAGAAATGGTTTGCTGAGGGACTATCTTTGGATGTTGCCTTAGAGGGAGTTGTAGGTTGTTGAAGTTGTGCTTTTATGCACTTTTGGATGAGCAACAACGTGTAGAAATTAGTGTCCAAACCAAAGAATTATAACCAGTTGAGTCTTTATTGGGTTCTAAAGAATTGCATTAGTAATTTCTAGACTGCATAAAAAATTGATTGCGACAATTCCAGCTATTTTGACCAGGTATTCAAAGATCCTTAACATGGGTAGGATATGTTGGTCTAGAATAATAAGATCATCCTATATGGTTTTCCAACCTCAATCCAGGGATTGCTTCAGATCGAGTTGTTTCCATCAACAATTTATAAATGGAGGTAAATTTGTGAACTGCAGTCCAAAAGGCAGATTCTTGTTTGTTTGGCTTGGCTCTCCAAATGGATGTATCTGTTGAAGCGTATAAGTGAATTGTCGGGCCCTTTGCATTAGATCGGTATTTTGCAATAGTGGTCAGCGAATGAAGCTTGACATTGTATCAGAGCCAAGGTCTCGAGTTCGAGTCCTGTATGGCGCACTGTTGAAGCGTATAAGGGCAACTCCAACGCGCCGACCCATTTGGTCCGTTTGTGTCCGTTTCTGTCTGATTTGGGAAATAGGGTGGCCCAACGCGTCGGCGCGGACACGCGCGGTCGACCGCACGTCGCTCCCCTTGTCCTCCCCTGGCCCGCCAGCCAGCCACACCAAAGCCATTCCCCTCCCCGCTCGCCCTAGTTCCTCCCTCGCGCACCCTCCTCTCCCTCGCCGCTGCCGTGCCGCCCCTTTCCCCTTCGCCCTACTTCTCACCGGAATCCCACCGCAATCCGGCCAGACCTGTTCGCAGCACCACCCGCCCCCGACTAGGCCGTGTTTGGACGGCCGGAAACTGCCGGAGGCTAGCAAGCTTGGCCTGACCCACAAGGTTTTCGACCGCCGGCCAGAGGTACGAATTCATCACCAGCTCCATGGCAGATAGCTCGGACGAGTACTTTTACTACAACAACATAGCGTACTCCTCCTCCTCCGATGAATCCTCCGACGATGATAGCGACATATTGGTTGCTACGCTTGTCATCAACGAGCACATTTCTAGGCCGCAACCCATGTTCAGGGGCTCGGTACCCGGCCGTGCAGCGGCGTTGGACCGTAACAGAGAAGGCGGCCATGTCCAGCTGTTCAAGGATTACTTCTGCTCGGATCCAATGTACAAGGCCCCAATGTTCCGGCGCCGTTTCCGTATGGCCTGACATGTGTTCAACCGCATTCGGCTAGGCGTGCTTAGCCATGATAACTTCTTCAAGTGCAATCGAGATGCCCTTGGCAAGCTTGGGTTCTCCTCGTACCAGAAATGCACTGCAGCCATCCGGATGCTTGCGTATGGAGTGGCCGGTGATCTTGTTGATGAGTACATAAACATGAGTGAGTTCACTTGCTTAATATCAATGTACAAATTTTGCAAAGCAGTGGTGGCGATGTTTGACCCGGAGTATTTGAGAGCCCCAAATATGGAGGACACGGCCCGGCTTCTGTCCATCAATGATGCAAGGGGATTTCCCGGCATGCTTGGAAGCATAGATTCCATGCATTGGGAGTGGAAGAACTGCCCGTTTGCTTGGCAGGGGCAATACCAGTGCCATGTTGGCGAGTGCACGGTCATACTTGAGGCAGTGGCTTCAAAAGATCTTTGGATTTGGCACTCTTTCTTTGGCATGGCCGGATCCCATAATGATATCAACGTCCTGCAATGCTCTCCGGTTTTCTCCAGGCTTTCGGAGGGCAATGCCCCGATGGTGAGCTATGATGTCAATGGCACCACATACAACAAGGGATACTACCTAGCTGATGGCATCTATCCAACATGGACCACTTTGTGAAGACCATCCCCAAGCCTGAAGCCTGATGGAGAGAAGCAAGCACGGTTCTCCAAAGAACAAGAGAGTGTTAGGAAGGATGTGGAGCGTGCTTTTGGTGTCCTCCAATCTCGATGGGCTATTGTTCGCCACCCTGCTAGAACATGGAGCGTGAACACTATGTGGGAGGTGATGACTGGTTGTGTGATCATGCACAACATGATCGTGGAGGATGAACGTGATGACAGCATCTAAGATTAGGATTGGCAATTCCGAGGTGAGTTGGTTCAGCCTGTTGGTGGAGCGGTCACATTTGCCAACTTCATCCATTTTCATGAAGAGATGCGTGATCGTGATGCTCACAGGCAGCTTCAGAATGACTTGGTTGATCATATGTGGCAGCACAATGGAAACCAACCGCCGGCAAACCAAGCAGGGGCCTGATTTGTTGCTCATTTTTATTCAATTTGGTTATAAAACTATGTGATTCTATTTACATTCGTGTGGTACAATTTTATTTCAATTTGGTTGTAATAATATTTTATGATGGCCTCCTATTTGGTTGAACTAAACTATGCTACTTTCATTATTATTCATCGTCCCATTTTATTTTCAATTTTATTGCATAAAAAAGGTCCAGGGCCGGACCAAATGGGTCGCCCCGTTGGGTTCACTGGCCAAAAAATGCCGGACATGGGCCAGACACTGTCCGTTTGGCGACCCATTCGACCAAAAAACAGACAGAAAATGTGTCTGTTTGGGTCGGCGCGTTGGAGTTGCCCTAAGTGAATTGTCTGCCCCTTTCCATCAGATTGGTCTTTTGGAATAGTGGTCAGCGAATGAAGCTTGACATGGTATCAGAGCCAAGATCTCGAGTTCGAGTTCTGTGTGGCGCAATTTGTCCTAAAATTGTTGTTACCCCCTCTGTGCATGTGTGGACTTGTCTTTCCTTCCTCGTGTATACGTGAATTGTGTGGCCATTTCCATCAGATCGGTCTTTTGGAATAGTAGTCGGCTCATGAAGCTTGACACTATCATGATGATTGTTTCCTTGAGAATATGTGCTATTTGGCTTTGTGGATCCTTTGCTAGTCTCCAACCTGCTGATAGGATTAGGCTGTGATTAATTGCTTGCAAGTTCCTAACATCAAGACCACCGATATTTTTGACATACAAAATCCATACTATAAGGCACAATCTTCTAGTTCTTTGATCACATGGATCACACGTCCACCATAAATTTCTTGTGTTTTTCATTATTTTCAGAGAAATGTACATGATAAAATAATATTGGATATACAGTAGACGTGGATTTGATCACACGGATCACACGTCCAACATTTGTCATTTTTTCCACAGACTAAAATGTAAAGAATTTTGCATTAATATTTTGCACACCAATAAAGTTCAACGTTATCTGCACCCAAGATTTTTTCTGAATTTTAAAAATGTTTAAACTTAATAAAAAGCAAACTCCATCCTCCAAAACGCTCTAGTCCCTAGGATTTTTTCTGATTTTTTTAAATTTCAAGTGTTTAAACGTTTTAAAAAGCGAACTCCATGGACCTCGGCCTCCAAAACCCCGCACTCCCTATTCACCCCCCTACCCTATCCCAGTGCCCCCCTACCCTATCCCAGTGTCCCATATATTTATGCTGAAGCCCCCAAAAATATTCATCTACCCTATCCATTCCTCCAAAAGATACTGAACGGCATTGCGAAACCCCAAATACCAAACAGGGTCGACCGCGCATCCCAATCTACAAATAACAAGCGTTAGCTAGGAGCGAAGGACGCAAGGATAAGAAGAGGAGGAAGAGCCCCTGAAGTAAGGAGAAGATGTCGTCGCCGGCCTCCACCCACCTCCTCCGCTCCACCGCCGCGGTTCCCCTCCTCCCTCGCCGCGCCCTCGTACAGCTCTCCTGCGCCGCCAACGGAGCTGTGGCTAGGAATAGGAGACGGAGTGACCGCCTGGAGGTCGTCCGCGCGGCCAGTGCGGAGGTGGCCGAGCCCGCCGCTGCCACGCCCTACACTACCGAGTCCCTCATCCTCTACTTCAAGGCCGAGGGCACCATGGAGGAGAGGGCCATTCCCAAGATCACCCAAGCTCTCGAGGTGCACACCTGTCTTTCCATTTATCAATTTGCGCTGCATTGGGATAAAAATCAACACCGGCCAGTAAATCAACCATCATTCCAGGGATAAACGAGTATGTATGTGTTTTGTAGGGAGTGGAGGGCGTCACTGACCTGGAGGTGCTCATCGAAGAAGGCATCGGAAGTGTTGTGGTAAGTCCCCCCTCTTCTAGCTAACACATGTCCAATCTCCCAAGAAAAGTTAACACACGTCTGCTGCTCGTACTAGCCAGTGTGGGCGCGTATATGCATTTCCTTCGCACATATTTATGCAGTTATTTACTCAGTATTATCCTAATTTTGTAAACATGAGTGCAACGTGTGATTATTCTGTTCATGGGACAGGGACACATCACTTTTCTGATAAGTGTACTGTCTCCAAGCAGAAGAATACCCTGCCTTAAAACCCAAGAGGGTTGTAACTGCTTCTGCAGAACTTTCCTTCTATAATTCATGGTAGACTCCTCGGTGTATTATAGAAAAAGAAAACCCGAGAGTTTGACCTCGTCAGATAGTTGTCTCTTAGTTCTAGCCCCCAATGACTGGCTCCACAAATGTCTAAAATTTATTCTTTCTGGGAAGCAGATCACTATTAGCTATAGAGATTACTGCATGCAAGATCTGTAATCGGGAGCGGTATGTTCTTTTGTTAATTACTCATAAAGCGATTAATAACAGCACTAAACAAGCCAAAACGCTGGTATATATATTGTGGTGATGACAACAAAAGCCCCTTGCAGGGGTTCTATGCTCAAGGCCCCCTGAATAAAGCACAGCAAATATATCAGTTAACTGAGGACAAGTTTTCTACCACATTGGAAAACAATAAGCAGAGACTAGTAGAACTTTTAAGCACTAAGCATTTGCAAGAAATATATTCTCACATAGAGCCATAACTACTGAAATCCATCATTTAGGTGAGAACACAAAAATCATTTTGTTTTGAAAACCAGATCAACATAGAAACCCCAAATGGTAGTAGTTTAGAGCAGTTAGAGTTGATTTGTTGATGAAATCTATTTTGATCTTTGGATGTCCGAGAAGCTTGCTTGAAGTAGAATTATTGTAGATTTGCCTATAAAAAATGTTGCACAGAAGTGCCCACCCATGTGTCGAAAACAAGGGGGCCAAGCCAGAGGCGCCGCACGCGATGCAAGTGCCTGGTTAGTCTTGTGTCACATATATGGGCCAAGCTCGCCCTCCCAAGACTGCCACTCTTTAGGCATGGTGTGCACCCACGTTGTAGCATTATCGTTGTCCTTGGCATGAGCACATCAAGTTCTTGCTTCGCTTAGGTACCCTAGGGTCATGGGCAGCTACCGTGTTCATCCTAACGTACGAGTTCCTCTGTAGGTGTCACAAACATACAAAAAACATGATATTCTCTCTTATATGTGCCGGGTGGCGTCCTTTTCATTGCCTTATTTCGCCTATGCTTCGTCGTGTGCACACGCCTTTTTCCGCTATCCCTCTTCGCTTCTGCTTGATCGCGCACACATGTTTGTGTTTGCTCTCCCTTTTATTGCCATGTATGGTGTACCAAACTATGTTCCTGCGCACGTAGGCTCTGGTGGAGCATGCTCGAGTTCGAGCGTGTCTGCTCTTTGAAGGCATGATGCAGTCGTTGGGTCTGCTGGTCCGTACATAGTGGCACCTCCACGATTTAAACGATATGCCTGTGGCGACCGTCGTGTTCTACATGGCGCCGACCAAGCCCGATGCCACTCACTACTGCCACGCACTGACCATTGGACCCTATCCCAGCCTTCAGATGGCTAAATATGACATGGCGTCCCGTGCCATCGCCTACATGGAGACGTACAGCCGTGGGGAGATCCAGGGCTACGCCCAGGGGAGGAAGAAAAGGTGCTGAAGAGAACACGCGCCTGAAAGCCGAGTATCACTACTGCCACACACTGACGCAGACCCTATCACAGCCTTCAGACGAGAAAGAGAAGAATAGGGCCACCATAAAGGACTTCAGCGGAAGGTACATGGCGACCATCGATGTCATAGAGCGTGTGTGTGTCACGACAACCTGGTGGTGGTCAACGACCTTCATGCCCAACCCAGAGCCCGACGCGCACAAATCCCTGAAACGAGCCTGCTTGCTCGACGGTCTAAACATTGAGTCTACTATCCACCTCCAGAGTGTCGGTGTGCACCACTAATAAAACGATTCTACCGACGGGGAGGACATCGACCCTTCGGACCACAAGGAACTCTTCTCGCGGGAGCCTGAGCCGAGTCCCCAGGTTCGCGCCCGTGCGCCTCCGACGACGACAATGACGTTAGTCGGTACCCCTTCCACTTTCGCCACTACAACACTGACTGACACTGCTCTAGGCAAAACTATTTTTTTCGAGGGTGACTCTAGGCAAAACTATCACCTGTTATTAGTATGGTTCTGCAAATGATTATGTTCCTCCGCTATGTGCTTCTGCTACTTATCTTTGTTTGTGTTCCATGTGTGTTGATTGCCACGCCTTAACTTATCAACCTTATTTAGCGACACTCTCCTAGTCCATGTTCAGCCTACACGGATCAATGCCTTATTCGTTTACTGTTTACCGCCTGTTTTACCTTGTGCACCACGCCTGTCTGTTAGACTGACCTGCCCACCATGCGCGGGTCGGGGCCACATCATGAGACCAGTTACCTATATATTGACAATGAAGAACAAAACTGTAGATTGAGAAGATTATGTGCAGTTGCACTAATCTGTACATATCGACTATTAATACATATATAAAAACATTTAGTTTTCACATATTTTGTCATAGTATTACAGTTTTTGAGAAGTGCGTATATCGAAACAATGGATAAAATTGTCTACTGCAGACTACCAGAGTATGTCGGTACTCTAGCCATGCAAATGCGCCCGTCACAATGCTAGTTTGGTATATTGTTGTTTTTGATATATTTTTTCCTTGCCGCCGCAACTGCAGTTAACAAAGGAGACGACAGTGCAAGCTACTGGAGTCGCCTCAAACCTGGTGGAAGCCATCCAGGGAGTTGGTTTCAAACTGCAAACGCTTAGCCTCAGCTTCGAGGACTTCGATAAGGCGGATGCCGCTGCTGTCCCAGCAGAAAACGCAGATGACTAAGTTCGTGAGTGAGCTGAGCTATGTGTGCCTGCGCTAAATGCATATATTGTGCTCTGGTTGTTGGTGTTTTGTTAAACATTTTTTAGTTACGATACACACTCCGCTTGTAATTTTCCAAGCTGCGCGATTTACCTTCTGGAATATGGTAGAGAAGGAAAGAACTGTTTTTGTTTACTTGTACAGGTATTACGAAAGATTGTGCTAGCTTAGCTAGCCTGTGTGATGCTGGGTGTTGTGAGAACCACGGAAGTTAATAAGTTAGCCATGTATCAGCGCTTTGCCTTACCTTTGAATTAATAAGAAAGATTGCCCCTTACTCGCTGGCAGATGTTGGAAGGCTTTTATCGTCAACTGAACTGCATCACCTAAAGTGACTCCTTATTGGTAGAGCATAGGTGGGTCCTGGTGCAACCTAAGTTAGTTCGAACCTGACGAGTTGTTCGTTTGTGTGGTGTTGAATTTTCAAACCTTAACCTGAATGGTGATCCGTGTTCATTGCTGACTTTTGTCGTGAGAGGCCATCGAAACTAGATATTGGACAAAATTTGCATCAGTCAGATTATTTAACTTAGCCTTGGAGGAGTCTCTCTTGCTTGAAGAATCGAAGTCCTTAGACTTGCATCTTGATTCTGATCATTTTATCATATTTTTTTTCAATTTGTGTACCATGATAACCAAATTACTTTCGGAGATATCATAAATGTTGTCGTTTTATTTGCTTAATAATGCCTCCCAGGGTTGAGTAGCCTTCAATTCTACATTCCTATTTTTGCTATCTCATGAACAACAATCTTTCCTACAACTTTGGTTGGCTTGAGATCCTTGTAACTGGGCATCACTTGAAGGAGAGGGCACGCGGTGTCGTACTTAGGATTGAGACCCCTAAGAAACTTCTTGATGATAAAAATGGTATTCATCTCCGCCCTAGACCGTCAATCTCATTAGTGAGAAGGCTAAGCCTCGAGTACTTCTTGGTGAATCCTTCACCCTTTGCCATGTTGAACTTGTCAAGTTGAGTGTACAAGATATCATGCTTTGAATCCTAAGATGTGCCCAAATGAGCTTAGCATTATCCAATTGTCTTATTTTGTGATTTCCTTGCCACAAAGAGCATCAAATAGCAGATTACAATCTTGTGCGGCTCAAATGGCGTTGGATTGTTTTCATCCATGAATCGGTAGCCCTCTTAATCCAACTACCTTTATATTAACCATCAAAATAGGGACCTTTATGATGAGAACCTCACTAGTTAACATCATTTCACTTTAGGCAGTAAAACCAAAACTAGGAGATCTTGCTCTGATACAATTGAAAGACCGACAAGATCAACTAGAAGGGGAGTTAATCGGAAACTAATATATTTTAGTGAAAGTTATCACTTCTATAAAGTTATTTTTTACTTGTTGCCTACAAATACCCTACTCCTGCAATTCTAAGAATGTTACCTTGGCGCAATCATACGTTCGTACTTATTAGAGGAGGATCGTAAACAAAATCCTAAGGACACACTATTCCTAGTCACAAAGACTCATTGAGCCAGGAAACAAAGTCTATGCCCAACCACTAGGGGTAAATCTTCGCACCAATGTAGGTGATATCTAAGCTTCAAAAAGTTCATGGCTCCTTCCCAAACTTGCTATTGAGGGTATTCTTATCAACCGGCCGCTGACGTGATATACAAAACCATGATTTTCTTGGAGTTGTGGACGCTAAACTCAAAGGCCCATGACAAAGGCAAGCTGAAGCACATGGTGGACACGCTTAAGCAACTTCATGTCGTGAACAAGATCATCAACCCTAGGGGAAGGGCTGCCTCTTCTAGTGTAGTTGCTTAGTTCCGGGCCTGTGCGCCTTGGCTTTCGTTTCATTTGGCTAAGTTGTATGTCCGCTTCCCTGGACGCCGGAGGGCTTCAACATCATCGATGGAGGCGAGCATCGCCTGCCACGCACGATCGTCACCCCTTCTGCTCCAATGCCGGACGACCACGAGAACTATGTGGTGGCAATCCTTGAGCCAGAGCCTGCTGTGGATCAGATCTTCCCAATGCTGCATCAGGTTCACAATTATCTCATCGGGATGGGAGTAGAGGTTGTCAACCATCTGCCTTGGTTCCATGGTGTCGGTTTGTTTCAACTCAGAAATCCAGTGGTCGCATCCACTTTGATCAGTCAGGGCCTTAGAAATTTTGGTGCACACCATACTCTGCATTTTATTAGGCATGATCAGGGAATCAATTTTAGGTCACACCAAGGTTCTAGGAACGGCTGGCTTATGTTTTTTGGAATACTGATGGACTTTAGAAACACTGCTTGCATCATGGAGGCCGTGAACACCTTTGGAGAGTTTCATTACTGGCAGCACCGTGATGTTCAGAAGTGCCGCACTCTGGTCTATGCCACCTTTCCCTCGCCTGAGTTAGTGCCGCGTGATGTTGTTTTTAGGCAGCCGAAAATAGCCAAATACTCAGGTATTAGACATTCATGGACAGAGCCCTGTTATATCTTGTCTATGGACTTTGCTGATGTTCACCCTGCCGATGAGGACCCAATGCCTATCAGTGGTAATCCTCACCGAATGCCTGGACAGTTTCAGCCTGAGCACCACATGCATGTTTTACCTGAGTACTCGGCTATTGGATGGAACATGCCTCCGCCTCCTCCGTTTCAAGCTAATGTGCCAGCTGATAATCACCAAGAACAGGAGCCAGTTCAGGCATACCCGATGCAACCAGCTCAACCTCAAGTTTTTGTTTCTATGGGTGCTATGTCAGTAGTTTCTTCAGCGTCAGTTCAGGGTGTTGGTGATCATGTGATTGATATTTCTGATGATGTGGTACAACCTGTGGGTCTGGTAGAAGGACAAGATGCAGTTCATGATGTTGACATGGTTGAAGCCCCGCAGTGATGCAAGCTGGAATTCCCCTGGAAGAGGGGGCTGTTGAGGAACTTGTGGCTCAAGGGATAGATGATCATGCGGAGTCTGATAATGCTTTTGATGCAGCGCTGGCTGCTAATGAGCTACTAGCTAATCATGTTGTGTCAGATGATCCTGTGATCCCGGCTATACCTACCAATGTTGTTACTCTGGAAGAGCACATGGAGGAGGGTTCTGATACTCAAAGGGTTTTGCCATTTGAATCTGTGATGGGCGATGGAGGACCTGGAGATCGAGACCCCTGTTGAACAAGTTGGCATGCAAGCATAGATGCTTATTGGGCCTGGAGGGTCCGAAGAGACCCAGATTGGTTTTGATCCTATGTTAGTTGTGGTGCCTTATGTGCCGATAGAACAGAACTCTGGATCTGCTACAATGAAGGAGATTACACAGTTGTCAGCCTCAAGGAAGAGAAATGCAGCTATGGCTTTTGATCTGGAGGAACAATCAGTGTCATTCAATCCACAGGAAAATCAGACAGGACACGACTCTGGAAGGAAGCATATCGTCATTACTCGTGATCCAAATCCTGCTCATCCAGTTCAGGACACTCCGAGGCAAGAAGATGTGGTTTTCCAGGCTGCAGGAGAAGGTGTGCGTACTCGTGCCAGGAGGGGCTCTTAAGGCCACAGCTACACCCATGGTGAACAACACGCCGCGCATGAAAACTCGCAGCCAGACTATGCTTGATGGGTTCAAGCCGGCTGTGGTGAAGGGGGTCTCCACGCATAGGAAAAGGGCGAGGAAAACTCCTGCCAAACCAGCTGAGAAGAGTAAGAAGGTATCTGCCAGGCCGCCAACTCCTATTCATGTCCTTCAGCAGCTGGGCGCCATTCTGGAGATCGACCCGACTATCTTAACTGCAGAGAAGCTTAACGCCGCTGCTGCTGCACAACCATCCCATGATGCAGTTTCCGATGATTAGTGCAACCTTTTTATTAAATAGGGGTGGATGTCCCTTATCCTCATATCCATTATCTGTCGTTTTGCTTTAGTGAGACTGTCAACTTTATTGTAATAATCCTTTATTTCTGCTGGTTGGACACCTGGGTGTGCCAATACTTTTGCTACAATGCCTGTCTGGTTATCGATGGATTACAACATTAATTATCTCATTTGGAAGGTGTTGTGTTTCCACATTCGTGGATGAAATGCGGATGATAAACAACTTTCTCTTTACAATAAGATCGTTGAAAGTGGTTGTGCTGTGGCATGTATATAGGAAACGAAAAAAGAGAACTTTGACAGAAATTTCATTAAGAAGTGTTGCCCTAGACAATTTGATAATTTTGCTTTTGCTCCATCTGTGGGAGCCTCGGGGGGGGGGGGTATTCTGGTGGTCGGGAAATCAAGCATCTTTGAGGGTACGTTGATAGAGGCACAAAGATTTGGACCTGTTATCTCTTTCAAGTCAGCTCATTCGAATCAGAAATGGACTCTGCTGGTGGTTTATGGTCCATGTGAAGGGACAGAGGGACATTTTTGTGCAATGGCTTTATAATCTCTCTATCCCTGACGATGAATTGTGGCTATTCATGGGTGATTCAACTTCATAAGATCTCAGGAAAATAGAACAGCTAGGAGGAGATGTAAATGATATGTTTTTATTCAATGAGCTAATAGATCATCTGGGACTTTTGGAGCTACCCTTAAAAGGCAGATCATACACTTGGTCGAATATGCAACAGGACCCTCTTCTAGAGCAGTTAGATTGGTTTTTCACATCCCCTCCTTGGACTACAGTTTATCCAAACACAGTTGTCTTAGCTATGGCAAGGCCTACATCTGATCATGTGCCATGTATTGTGAGTATTGATACAATTATTCCGAAAGTCAATCTGTTTCGCTTTGAGAACTTTTGGATCTATCAGCCAGGGTTTTATGATTGCGTTAAGGAGTCTTGGAATCAACCAACCAGAGCCACTGCACCTTCGGCTGTACTGACTAAAAAAATGAAAAGACTGAGAGTCTCTCTGAAGAAGTGGAAGATGGGTCTGTCAAAGCTTAAGTTATTGATCTCCAAGTGCAACTTGGTTATCTTATATTTTGATGAGCTGGAGGAAGAGAGGCAGTTGTTTGTACATGAGGTCAACTTCAGGAAAATAATGAAACAACATTATGAAAATCTCTTAAGGTTTCAGTACCAGTACTGGAAGAAACGTTGCACAGTTAGATGGATGAAACTTGGGGAAGAGAACTCAAAGTTCTTTCATGCGATGGCAACGGAGAGATATAGGAGAAACTCCATTGCTAGTTTAATGCTCCCTGATGGCCACATTGTTACTGATCATGACCAGATGGCTGCAGTGGCCTGGGACTGCTACAAGCAGAGGATGGGGACATCTCATGGAATTAACATGCTTTTTGATCTTTCTGCGCTTGTCACGCATGTTGATGATTTACAGGATTTAGTGGTTGAGTTTACCACCAAAGAGATGGATGACTTGATTATTCATATGCCAGTTGACAAGGCGCCAGGACCGGACGGTTTCAATGGGATGTTCTTGAAGAAATGTTGGTCCATTGTCAAAACTGATTTTTATGCTCTTGCTACTACCTTCCACCAGCAGACCATCAATTTGGAAAATATAAACTCCTCATTCATTACTCGTGTGCCAAAAAAGCCATCTCCTGAGCAGATCAATGATTTTAGGCCAATCTCATTGACTAACACTTGTCTGAAATTCCTCACTAAAATTGTGGCTGACAGATTGCAAGGGAAAATATTGAGATGTATTCACAAGAATCAGTATGGCTTCATCAAAGGGAAATCGATTCATGACTGTTTGGCATGGTCCTTTGAGTATCTTTATTTGTGAAAGTTATCAAAGAAACCAATTGTGATTCTTAAATTGGATTTCGAAAAGGCATTTGATTCTATTGAGCATGAGGCAATCTACCAGGTTCTTAGGCAGATGGGCTTTCCTGAAAATTCATTTATTGGTCAAGATACTTTTGGAGACTGGCACATCTTCAGTTCTCGTCAATGGAGTTCCTGGCACGAAATTCAAATGCAGGAGAGGGGTCAGGCAGGGTGATCCTTGTCCCCTCTTTTATATGTTATGGGTGCTGAAATTTTGCAATATGTGATTAATGATCTGAAGGCCAGGGTCTGCTGAAACTTCCAATTGATACTAGTGATGACGATTTCCCTGTGGTTCAGTACGCACATGATACTTTGCTGATTTTAGCGGCTGATCCTACCCAGTTGGCAGTTCTAAAGCAAGCGTTACAGGATTTTAGCACATCTATTGGTTGGCTATAAATTTTCACAAGTCTTGTATGCTACCTATTAATGTCTCAGAGGATTTGATTACTCAACTAGCTGCTGGTTTCGAATGTATTGTTGGATTGTTCCCATTTACTTATTTAGGCCTCCCCATGGGAACTATGAGGCCAAGGATGATTAATTTGATGCCCCTGGTGACTAAGATGGAAAGAAAGTTAACTGCTAGTCAACTTTCCTAGCCTATGGTTGGAGGTTACAGCTAATTGGTTCCTGCCTCTCATCTATGTCCATATATTTCTTGTGCTCCTTGGAGATACCTCCTGGAATTATTAAACAGATATACAGAATTATCAGACAATGTTTGTGGCATGGCAATAATCCGGATTCGAAAAAATAATCTTTGGCATCTTTGGAAATGATTTGTAAACCGAAGAGAAATGGTGGTCTGGGCATTATTGATTTTCAGAAGCAAAACCAGGGTCATCTCCTTAAGCACCTACACAAGTTCTTCAATAAAGAGCAACTCCCCTGGGTGCAGCTGGTGTGGCGTTACTATCCGGAGGGAGTACCTCACATATCCAATCTTTGCGGCTCATTTTGGTGGCGTGACATTATGAAGCTAGCTCCAATATATCAAAGTTTCTGCACTGTCACGGTTGGCTCAGGTGATACAACATTGTTCTGGTCAGACAAATGGAACGGGGAGCTCCTTCAAGGGTTTTTTCGAGACTCTTTTTTTGCCCTAGATGATAAAATTTCGGTTAAGGAGATGCTCTCTTCTGCGGATAGGTCACAATTCTTTGTGCTACCGTTGTCTCAGCAGGCCTTCGAGGAATATCAGAGTTTGGATCAGATGCTAGCAGAGATAGCTTTAGTCCCTGAGGCTAATGATGTTTGGAAAACTATTTGGAAAGATGGGGTGTACACTTCCAGCAGATATTACCATCATTGTTTCAGAGATCAGAGAGATAGTAAGGTGTATGATTGGATATGGCCAAGCAAGGTGATGCTTCGGTTGAAAGTTTTTGCCTGGTTGATGGTTAGTGACAGACTCAACACGAGAGATATGCTAAGACTAAGGCATTGGAATGTTACTGACGTTTTTCACTGTGTTCTATGCCCTACTCACATAACAGAGGACTGGCTTCATATTCTTTCACTGTAATTTCAATATTCGAATTTGGAATTACTTACAAATACACTAGGAGGATGGAGACTCTTTTGAGCATGTGTTCCAGAAAGCTAAACAGCAGTTCGCAAGCCTTTCTTTGCAGAAGTGGTGATTCTGGCGTGTTGGCATATTTGGAAGCAAAGAAATGAGGCAATTTTCTAGCAAGTCATGCCTTCCTTCAGGGGTTGGAAAAGAGGTTTTGTTAATGACATCACCCTGCATACGCATAGGGTGAAGACTAAGCATGTTCATGAGTTGTCATTATGGATTGACAATCTGATTTAGGTACTTGTATATTCCCTTTCTCCCTTACCTCTTTGTAAATATCTGTACATACTCTTTGGTGCCTTTTAAAATTCAATAAAATACCGTGGGGCTTTGCCCTACAGTCAGTGTTCTAAAAAAAAGACTAGAACTCTTGAGCTCGAAATTGTCCCCATTATCGACCTTGTTGAGCTTTGCTATCTCTCTATTCCTCCATGATTCTTGCCTCCAATTAGAGGGAAAAAGAGAGAGGATCAAGATCTAGATCTACCATTATACCAATCAATCTCTCCTCTAAGTGAGGGGAATCTTATGGATCTAGATCTTGGAGCATTTGGTGTTCTTCTTGTTCTTCCTCTCTTCTCCCCCATAGCATTAGTTTCTTTGGTGGGATTTGAGAGTGAAGGATTTGACCACTTCTAGTGGTTTTGCCTCCTGCATTAGTTGCGTCAGTTTAAATTCTCCACGGTGATATGTGGAAATCAAAGTTGAGAAGCTTGTTTCTCTTGGGTACTTGGGTGCCCTAGAGCTTGTCCTCTTGGGTACTTGGAGTGACCTAGACAGTCATTGTTGATCTCGGAATTTTGGTGGCTCGCGAGATTAGTTGGGTGCCTCCAATAAGTTGTGGAGTGTGACTCAACCTTGTGATTCTTATGACTTTGTGAGCCGCGGGAATTCAGTGGGAGCCTCCAATTGAGCTGGATTGTGCCTCATCCTTCTACGGGTTCGATGACCACCCTCAAATGTCTCATAGTGGTTCGTGGCACTCCACATTGGTGGGGGCACGAAGGAAATTATGGTCTGTCATTGACGGCTATTCAGGGATCACTATGTGACTCCGCACCGCTCCAACGGAGACTAGCTTCCATTGGAAGTGAACTTCGGGATAAATCATCGTCTCCAAGTCTCTTGGTATTTCTATACCCAAGCTTCTTACTTATGCAATTTTTTTGTGATAGCCATCGAGGTTGAAGTAATATATCTTGCTATCACATATAATTGTTTATCTTGCTTAGCATAAGTTGTTGGCGCACATAGGTAATCCTAGCTTGTTTAAATTTGGTGCTTGATAAATTAAACACTAGTTTTATTCCTCATTTATTTAAGACTAAACCTTAATATTTTTAATCGCATATTCACCCCCCTAGGAGACATTCGTGCCCTTTCAGGAAGTACCGGTAGACTCCGTCCAAGGCTAAATACAGGCGAGAGACCGATAGCGAACAAGTACCGCGAGGGAAAGATGAAAAGGACTTTGAAAAAAGAGTCAAAGAGTGCTTGAAATTGCCGGGAGGAAGCGGATGGGGGCCGGCGATGCGCCCCGGCCGTATGCGGAACGGCTCTTGCTGGTCCGCCGCTCGGCTCGGGGCGTGGACTGTTGTCGGCTGCGCCGGCGGCCAAAGCCCGGGGCCTTAGGTGCCCCCGGTTGCCGTCGTCGGCATGGCCGGTACCCGCGCGCCGAAAGGCATGTCCCTCAAGGCACTGCGCTGCAACGGCCTGTGGGCTCCCCATCCGACCCGTCTTGAAACACAGACCAAGGAGTCTGACATGCGTGCGAGTCGACGGGTTCTAAAACCTGGGATGCGCAAGGAACGAGCGGGAGGCCCTCACGGGCCGCACCGCTGGCCGACCCTGATCTTCTGTGAAGGGTTCGAGTTGGAGCACGACTGTCGCGATTGAGCGGTCTAAGCTCATCCTACTAGTTTGAGGATCGGCGCAGAATGTTGCGTAATCCTACCACTAACTGTGGAGAGGTAGAGGCAACACCTGTTCCAGTTGTTCTCAATTTTTCGGAGAGCTTCTTAGGGTCGGGTCAAGGCAACCAAACGGGCCAAGAGACTTTAGCGTAGGCAACATCCGAGACCAAGAGCGGGAGCGAGGTTTCCTTGATAGCACCGGCAGAGTAAACGTGCCAGCGCCACGAGGCAACGCCGCAAGCGCCATTTGGCGGCACAGCCAAAGGTGTCCACCGCGAGGCAACGTGTGTTGAGCACCACTACCCGTAGTTCAGGTACCAGCACGCAAGCACTTGAAAGGCAACAGTAACATAAGCGACAGAACCGACGGGACAAGGCGCCGGTAGTCGGCCGCACAAAGACAGGGGATCTACCGGCAGACACGGGTCCAAAACCACTCATGCGCGATATCAAATTCATTGAAAAAATACAAAATAGGATGGAGGGTGGGCACTAGAGAGTGGTTTGAAGACAAAGAATATTTTATTTATACTTTGCACATGGTGGGTCATCCTACGAGAGAACTTGACATTTAGCACACATTCAAGTTATGATAACAAATTTATCACTCATGTCAAATAAATCTATGTGGTAAATTTGAATTTAGCAACACTGTAGATGCCCTTAGTATGTCACTTTTCAAAAGTGGCCTGATTTGCATTTAAGGTAAGATTCAGAGATGTGTCACTTTTCGGAACTGAACCACTTTTTAAGCTAAAATGGAGTAGTTGATCACTATGTAGTCGTGTCCGAATTTTGGCGTTTTATATTTAATTTACACGCGTGACGTGTGTACCAAAAGAAAAGTTTAAAGCCGAACCTGGTTCCGTGAGTCGTCAAGCCAGATGTCACGGAAGCTACCAGAAATCTCCGGAGCAGCAGGGCCAGATGGCACTGACCTACCTCTCCGTATATCATCGGCGGCATCTCACCCTCCTCCTCACACACTGACACGCACGCACGACACGCGCAGAAGCAAAAGACGCACGCAGCCATGGCGCTCCGCACGTTGGCCTCGAAGAAAACCCTAGCGGCGGCGCTCGGCGGCGCCCGGCCGCTGGCGACGAGGGGGGTGGCGACGTTCACGCTCCCGGACCTCCCGTACGACTACGGCGCGCTGGAGCCGGCCATCTCCGGCGAGATCATGCGCCTGCACCACCAGAAGCACCACGCCACCTACGTTGCCAACTACAACAAGGCGCTCGAGCAGCTTGACGCCGCCGTCTCCAAGGGGGACGCGTCCGCCGTCGTCCAACTCCAGGGCGCCATCAAGTTCAACGGCGGCGGTAAGACCCTTGCAGCGCTTTTCCTCTAGATTGGGGGTGCTTTCATTGGTGGTAGTGATGATTCCTCTCGCCCGGAAATTTTTAGACAGTGGATGTGCGATTAATCGATTATTAGGTTGTTTGCCACGGATCTATGCGGAGAGGTGTGTTTGCGCTCCCAGGTGGATAATTTGGGTTTCGTTGGGGCTGTTAGGATCCTACCATTTCTAGGGATTAAGGAATCGGGGTTCTCTTGAGGACTACGATTTTTGGTTTAGTCGTCTCGTACTGATCCGATAACCGCTGATTTAGAGATACTGCTGAGATACTTCACTAATTGGGCTGTATATGGTGCTGTTTCGTGTTTATCGTGTTCTCCGTGGAGGTGTGTTGAGCGCGAGTGCAAAATTTCTGTTGCATCATGTGCCTTTCAGCCACAACTAGATTTTGTAGTTGTGCCTGGCTTTCTATATAAAGCCCCCAATCCACAATGGAACAATGTTCGTTACAAAAAGCTAAAAGAAAAAAAAAGTAACGAGGACATAAAAAACAAGTAATGAGGACATCAGTTAATGATACAGCCGAGGTACAAGAATAAAAGCGGGTAGATCAATGCAAAGCAGCTAGCGCGTTAAGAAGGAGCTCCATCCTGAGCTCTAAGACTGCTGTGCAGTTGCCTGATTGGCCGGATCACCTCCTCCACTGCAGCTCTGTCCTTCGCCTTCACCGCTGGCAACCACTGCTGAAAGAAAATTCAGCTGGTGGCTTAGGTATGATTCCTTGAATAGTCAGCTTGTTGCGGACATGTCAGAGTGCCCAGCTCTATGCTATGAAGCTCTGCCAAGTCAAACGTCTAGATTTCCCCGAGATGCCCCTGGCTAGACATGAGCCACAACTACTTGTTAATATGTTATATTGTTTGGTTGGGCTTTTCTTGGTTGTACCTTTTATGGATTTCGTGCCAATTGTTATGGTATGGTGATACCATTTTCTTTGTGATTATCAATAATTCAATTTAGTAATGTAGTTTGGTTATTGGGGACTGAGTTTCTGCTTTTGTGTGTTTCATATGTATTAAGAATTCTCACTCAGTTGCAAGTTGCAACTTTTGATGTTTATTATTGTGGATTTCCTACATCGGTTTGTTGGGATGTCACTGTGCTGAATTTTAGGACTGGTGGGTAGATGTTTCCTCAATTTAGACAGCTTGCAGAGTTTGTTGTTCTGTAGTTAAACTCCTTGTACCAAATGGAATATTCAGTCAATTATCTCCGTCCGGTTTTACATCTTGTGCATACTCAGTGGAGTTGATCTGTTGCTTTCTTAACTCTCAAGCTTGATTTCCCGAAACTGTTTGGTACCACGCTACAAAAATATGAATCCATGAGTTATCGAGGTATTGTTATTTTGGCTGTCCATAGTCTAAAAAGATATGCCGGTAGGTCTTGAAGACGAGCCTGGTGGTTGATTCTCTGGATGGTAAGGGTAATTTTGTCTAGGGAAATACTTCGATGCCTAGAAATAATAACGCCCTCTGTATTAGCATGCATTAGCCCTGGCTTACTTTTCTTTAAGATGTCTTAACCATGGACTATGTTAAGATTACTAAGAAATGCCGTAGAACGAAAACGTTCGTAGGTGTATAAATGATGAACCTCTTAATTGAAATGATTTCTTGAATAAGTTCATTTTGTCGGGATTGCTACTATAATTTGTTGAACCAATTTTGGTACTTAGTAAATTATCTGATTTACCATATTGCAGGTCACGTGAACCATTCAATCTTCTGGAAGAACCTCAAGCCTACTAATGTAGGAACCGTATCACTGCCCCCTCCCTCCCCCGCCCCCTCCATCTTGGCATGGGTGGAAAGTTAAGCCAAATGAAAGTTGCGTTGATGACGAGAATGTGTTCTGTTTTGCAGGAGGGTGGGGGTGAGCCACCTCATGGCAAACTTGGCTGGGCCATTGATGAGGACTTCGGTTCTTTTGACAAGCTTGTAAAGAAGATGAATGCAGAGGGTGCTGCTTTACAAGGATCTGGATGGGTGGTATGTACATTATGTACTGTTTTTATCTGGCTTGTGTGAGCTTTGTTGAATACTCACTTGTTTGTTTTCCAGTGGCTGGCGTTGGATAAAGAGGCAAAAAAGCTTTCAGTTGAAACTACTGCTAATCAGGTGAATACAATCTCTCTTATTTGGAGACCATATTTTTTCTGAAGGCAACAAAGTATGCAGTCTTAACTAATTTACAATTCAATTAATAGTTGCTATGTTCTTTCTGTTATGCTGCCAATGTTCTTCAAAGAGTCATTATACCATTCATTAATAAGCGACTAATTTTTTGAGCCGAGGGAATTTTAGAGAGATAATATCGCTCAGTAATAGCCTAAAGATAACCATGATGTAAAGCACCATCTGTTGTGTCATTGATATCATTGTTACCGGATTCGCTGCAACAGCTTTCTAGCCACAATTCCGATTAGTCGATCTAGATCGCGGTTCAGTTTCCTTTCAATTCGAGGCCTGTTTTGGAGAATTCAAAAGAATAGGTTAGTTTGTGAAAGTGGCAAAGTGCCTCAACCTGGTGGAGTTGCTTGATGGCACTGGATCATAGCGGGAAGTGGGGCTCAGAGGAGAAGATCGGTGGGAAAAGGGGTAGACCGAGGAGGGTCGGCACTGGAAAGAAGCAGTGGAGTAGAGTAATTTGAGGAAGCAGGGGAGCAGAGCAGATTCTTTTTTGGAGAGCGGGAAGTCATCTGGAGTGGTGACGTGAGGAGAGACCTGAAGGAGGCAATGGGTTACACGAACAGGCTAATGGGCCGGTTTTCTAGAGAAACGAAGAGTTTAATTTTCCATTTAGCTGTACAGTCTCCTAAAAGGACATACAATGTTTGGAACGTGTAACTTTTTTGAACTTGGTAAGTGTAATTAATCAGGATGGTGAATCGGAGATAGTAAATCATAATCATTTTCACGAATCGGTTACCGGATTTGTGAACCAGAGATGTATGTTCCCCAAACTCAATTGTACAAACTGAAAACTCGCGAATTATGAACCGAGCTAACTGCGAATCTGGCAACTGTGGTTGATATGTGGCCACAGAGGCCCAGACCTTATATCTCAGCCTCACATTTGAAGATATTTTCCAGTTATAACTTATAATCCCCTTGTAAACTAGTGTTGTTCTTCAAAATTGCTTATATATAGCTTGTATCCAATTATTTGGTGATTTTTTGTTCTTGGCACACCCTTGTTTGTCACCTGGGCTTGTGGTGTGCCCAAGCTTTACAAAAGTGCTAGCTCCTCGACTGCTTTTCAGGTAATTAGGAAAATACTACAATTCCGTTAAGTTATTTTGTGCTTTTACCGTTGGTGTCACATTTTGACCACTAGCATCCATGCATTTTCATCTTCCTCCAAACTCTCTCAATTGCACATTAGCACATTTCCGCACCTCCCATGCACCCGCGTGCCGACCTGTACACGAGAGCTCACAGGTGTGCAAGCACGTACAGGGAGCTCGCCGTCTGGGTTCTGGTCGCATCGTTCAGGAGAAAAGGCAAAAATAGAATCACCACACCGGCTGGCTGTGCAAACAAAGTAGCTAGTGTGCTTTGCATTTGATACGGATCGACAGCATAGACACAGGCATAGCAGCACAACTACTGGCCTATTCAGCTTGCACACACCAATACACAAGAGGAGCGTTGGTACCCCCAGCGCGTGTGCGCCTTGGAAGCTGCAGATTGATGACCCGAGGTGGAGCTGGCGATGGAGGGAGCTGGATCACACAGCGCGGGGTAGTAGAAGTAGCTGAAGCACAAAGGGTTGGGGATGCTGGTGTTGATGCCGGTACTGCTGTGTGCGACCGACGTGGAGAAGCACTGTACTGGGCCTGGGCGTTGTAAGATATTTGTTTACGGGAGAGGTTGAGAGAGAGCTTGGAAGAAGATGAAGCTGTGGGTGGAACCATGGTGTCAGTAAGAGTGAGTGGACTAGCTGTTAACGGAGGCTAACGGTCAAAATGTGATGGCAGGGGCAAACGCGTAAAAAAGACAGATCACTGGCATTTTCACAATTACCCAAAAAGTATTGGCAGAGTTAGAATTCCAGAAGCAACTAGTGGCATTGACATAAATATCCCTTAAATGTAAGGATACCAAATTTTTATTTTGATGAATGGTCACTTGGTCAGTTACTGTTACTCCCCCTGTTAAAAGATACAGGGCATATTTCCCCATTTTGGTTCTCATATAGATTTAAGGAAATCATGAAATCAAAAGATTACTACAATGACCATACTATTGTAACACTCAAGTTGTTGACCCATCTGAGAGTGTTAACACTCAACATAGTTCTGTTTTGCTGAGCTATGCGAGATTGCGGAAGTACAGTTTCTGTGTATCTAAGTTATAAGAAACAATTTAAGTTTGCATTCACATGTGAAAACGTTGTATATGTAAGGTTGCCTACGCATGTGTCTGTGTCGTAGGGTGTGGCTTTGTGTATTGTTTCCTTTTTCCTGTTGATAGTTAATCATGTAGTTTTCATGTGCGCTATCATGTGTGCATGGAACTGACTTCTTGGACCACTCGCAGGACCCTCTGGTGACTAAAGGAGCAAACCTGATTCCTTTGTTGGGGATTGATGTCTGGGAGCACGCTTACTACCTGCAGGTAATATGTTGTAATTGAAGACTATCTGTTTGCTCGAGTGAGCTGTCCATTTGCTGATGTTGCTAACCTTGTTTGAGTGAGCTGTCCTTTGTTACTTGTGGTATGCTTTACTCTGCCTAGTAAAATCACATCTGACAAAATTGCACTTGGATCACTTGGCAGCTTCCTATATCTTTCTAAATTAGTTTTTATGCCATAAAGTTAATTCCAAACTGGCTAGCCATTTTGAACATGGCTCAATCTTTAATACAATTAGATTATGATACGATCATGAAACTTGACAGCAATGTTTGGTCTACAAATTTGAACTTGCTTTCAGTTATCGATTTTTGGGCTGGGACCTAACTTGTGCTGCAAATGGACAATTTCCCAAGAGCTAAGCGGTCTTCCTTGTTTTTGTTTGCAGTATAAGAATGTCAGACCAGACTACTTGAAAAACATCTGGAAGGTGGTGAACTGGAAATATGCTGGCGAAGAGTACGAAAATGCGGCTGCGTGATACTATGTATCAATAGGCGATACTTCGCTCTTTGCTTTTCCACTGTGTTGGATCATATATATGAAATAAATGCATAATGCACAGTCTGTCGATTTTGGGATTTTATTATAGACGTGTTTGCGTGCTTTCGTAACGCTCGTGGCGCAATGCAGAGTCCACAAAGTTAAGCAATAATGAACTGAGAGCATCTTCTCTGGTGGCTCCCAAATTTTTGGTCTGGCACCATCCAAAGCAGACACCATTTGGGTGGTGCCGGTCACCCGGCCATTCCTAGGTCGCCTTCCCCATCAGTGCTCCCCAAATGCTAGTTATTACAACCATTCAAATCCAAATTTAAATTGAAAAAAATAGAGTTCTTCAAGGAGCGGCAGGCTTGGGTGCAACAGGTTGGTGTGCTCGACGTGCCCATAAATGCGCGACTAGATTCCTATCCCTCTATAGTTGATCATGAGCAATTTCATATTGAATCTCATGATGTGTTGCGAGGAATTGAGTAAACTCGGCTGCCGGCCCCAGATGTGCCTCGGTAAGGGGGCCTGAAAGTTATACGGCTCATTCATGACCAAGTTGAAATCTCGCTCGATCTCGATGATCATGTTGTGCATGATGACACTAACGTTCATAATCTCCCACATCTGCTCAAGAGACTAAGATAGACAATCTCCCACATTTGCTCAAGAGACTAAGATAGACAAGGGCACCTGACAATTCCAAACCGGGCTTGATGCTCGCTCCACGTCTTTGCGGACACTCTCTTGCTTCCCCGCAAAGTGAACATTTGCTTCACCACTAGGGTTGCGGATGGTTTTGACAAATGTGGACCAACGAGGACAGATGTCATCTGTTAGGTAGTATCCCTTGTCATACTCATGCCCGTTGATCAGGTACTTTCACTCGGGAGCTTGGCCGGCAGCAAGTCTTGCAAACACCGGAGAGCGTTGCAGCACGTTGATGTCATTGTGAGAACCGGTCATGCCGAAAAATGCATGCCAAAGATCATAATCCGCCACACCTCAAGCACAACATTGCACGCTCCAACATGTCCTCCCTTGTACATTCCCTACCAAGCGAGTGGGCAATTCTTACATCTCCATTGCATGCAGTCGATACTCCCAAGCATCTTAGGTAATCCTCTTGCTTCACCTTGTGCCATGAGCCGAGCCATGTCTTCTGCATTTGGTTCTCTTAGATATTTCTCTCCGAACACTACATTCACCTCCTTGCAACACCTGTAGGTTGCTTCAACGACTCTGGATTCCGACATGCGGAGGTAATCGTCCACAGAATCTGCCGAATATCCATAAGCAAGACACTGTATAGCAGCAGTGCTTTTCTGGATGGATGAGAACCCAAGTAGACCAGTGCAATCCTTCTTCAGCTCGAAGTAGTCATTGTAGTCGCGAACACCATGCACAATGTTCATGAACACCTTCCGGCACATCCAAAAGCGCAGGCGAAAGTCATATTCATTGTTCGTCGGGTTCTCAGCAAAGTAGTCACTGTAAAGCAGCACATGACCTATTGTTCTGTGACGGTTCTTGTTGGCCCTCTTCCCTTTCGCCGACCCTCCGTGTTTTGGCTTGGCCTCCAGCACAGCCTGTGCCGCCTGAAGGACGGCGAGAACAAGCTGGTTCTCTTCATCATTTTTGTCATAAAAAAGAGTCCTCTTCCATCATTTGGAAAAACATGATTTCATCGTCGCTATCCATTCCTATTGACAATATCCAATGAATAATTGAGCTATGAAAAGAAATGAAAAACAAAGAGAAAGACTTGGCAAATAGCCGAACACCTTGCGGGGGGGTGGGGGGGGGTGAGAGGGGCTGGCGCCGGCAAGTTGACCTGTGGTGTCGCTGAAGGTCGAAACGCGGTGGTGGCGGCCGGCGGTGACTCGGGGAGGGATGGCAGGCCGGGGGAAGGGGGTGGCAAGGGAATGGGGGACGGCGGGTCGGGCGTTGGGGGCGGTGTCGCGAATCGCTGTAAACTGGACGAAAACTAGAGAAAAGGGGGCGGTGCAAATGAAACTAGACTGCGCCGGTATGTGTCACTGTCGGGCGGGATCCCCCTGTCAGAGCGCCTTACCGGCCTCTGTCTAGCACCCCAGAGAGGGCCTCCAAAGTTGGGGGCCTGGTCGGGGGTGCCGGACATAATTTGGGTCGGGCCGGAACATTGAGGGGTGCCGGTGGAGAAGATGTTGGTGTCTGGCACCCCAATGGGCCTTTGGGGGCGCTTTGGAGGCCGCCGGTGGAGATGCTCGCAATTTTCTCTGCATAACCATAGTTTGTGCCGTACTGCCAAAAAAAATTAAAGACCCCTCCCCCCCCCCCCCCCCGATATTTGAACCCACCACGTCTGAGCAATTAAGTTCTAAGCAATAATACTTGTGCCAACCCCTAGTACCCTTCCCCTACACCCTACGGGGTGGACTAACGAGCAGCTCGACTCGTTAGTCAGCACCAAGATTTGAAACTTGTGGTACTCCATCCTTACTAAAATATAGTGCATATGAGACTTTTAGAAAATGTTAAACCGTGAAAATTTTAACCAAGTTTATACAAATAAATATCAACATATAAAATAAATACCATTAGATTCATCATGAAGTATATTTATAGAACATTTAGTATTGTAGAATTAAATAATTTCTCAATGAACTTGGTTAAAATTTGCATGGTTTGACTTGAAAAAGCACATAGCTTAAGAGACACAAGATCCCATCAGCTCCTGCCCTCCCCCAGACGGCAAGAATAAGGAGGAGATCTCCAGATCTTCCTGCTTAAAGGCGACTTCGAGCTTATTTTGTGTGGAGGGAAAGGAGGCGACGCTGCTCACCTCCGCATCCATCTGCTGGAGCACCGCAAACATGAGCAACACCACCCGCAGTCGCCGAGCACCGCCCGCAAGCTTCATCAACCAAGGGTGTGTTTGGTTGGGTGGCTAGCCACCAGGTGGTTAGTGGTAGCCACTTTTTAGTTGGTTAGCCCCTGTTTGGTTTGTGGTGTTGGGTGTATGGGGGTTACCACATTTTGGTATATTCCCTCCAAAACGGCGGGCTCGCTAAAATCACCCGCGAATCAGTTTTCGGTCGCTCACCTCCCTCGAAAAGCCCACGAACGACGACCTTATATGTTTCCCTCGTTTCTTTTCCCCACCCATATGTTGCTGAACTGAATTATTTTATGTATAATACTTGCCGAAATGAGTTCTTTAATGCCCAATACTTGCTGGAATAATCCATCTTAAAAATTTGAATTTTTCCCAGATTTGTCTTAATTGTGTAGCCCAGAATAATACAAATTTTGCTTTGAAACTTTACGTACTACTCCCTCCGTATCAAAATATAAGTCGCACTACCAACTTACCACACATATGTATCTAGACATGTTTTAGTGCAAGATTCATGTGAACCTTGTACTAAAACATGTCTAGATACATGTGTGTGGTAAGTTGGTAGTGCGACTTATATTTTGATACGGAGGGAGTAGTAGATCTTGAGTTATCTATATGTAGGATTTTTTCTCGAATACTTTGAAATAGAAAAATGTGGATTCAATTTATTTCGGAAACCGAGCTACATATAGCTCGTCCTCCAAAACGCTGCTCTCACTATGACATGTTCTATTTGGAAATTGCCTGCGCTACTGAAGCATGGTGCTGAATTTTTTTGTTTCTTCGTGTCTAAATGGAACGTGATGTCAAAATATATTATATTTTTGAAATTCTTATTATTCATACCATACTTTAATCGATTATGTAGTCAAAGCT
This sequence comes from Poa pratensis, assembly GCA_947311845.1. Classification (NCBI taxonomy): domain Eukaryota; kingdom Viridiplantae; phylum Streptophyta; class Magnoliopsida; order Poales; family Poaceae; genus Poa; species Poa pratensis. The sequence goes on from CAMZMU010000090.1 coordinate 4,247,883, forward strand.
CATGTTGTGAGGGTATTCTCATCATCATATTAAAGAGGTTACCATATCACCCCACACCTCAAACCATAGCTACCCATAACCACTTTTTATCACTTCAACCAAACACAAAATTTGGCTAACCAACCCACACAACCAAACATAAAAAGTGGTTACCCCCGACCACTTTTTCATAGCCACAAACCAAACACACCCCAAGTCTCCACTGGCATAACGCCAAACCATGACAGAGCCCAAACTGTAGACCAAACCCCAGCCCTAGGCCTACTGCTGCTCCTCTGTACAAGCCGGCCTCCTCTCCACCATCGCCTCCAGACGGCTAGGCCGCGGAGAGAGGAGCCCAAGAGTGGCAAACGATAGTGGTGGCACGAATGAAGCACTACCCTAACCTCCTTAACCTTAGTTATGGCATTTCTGGTCTCCAGGCTCCAACAAAAGACCACCATGCATCAATCTCAGAAGTGTGCTACTCCCCCTATGTTCCGTATTATAAGCCGTTTTGGCAAATCTCTACTATATAATACGGCTTAAGGTGATGGTTGGTACGTTAATTTTGTTTCCGGTTCTACCCCTTCGGGGTAGGAAATATTACACGCTGTGCCACCGCTAAGTCAAACGTACCGGTTCGGTGTCCTACGGAAAAAATCTCCAATCGTGCCCCCATCTCGAGCTCTTCATTGATGTGAGCTGTCGGTGCCCTTGTTTAGTCGCTCGCCACCGTAGCCACCCATGAGCCATCTCTAGCCAGACGGACGAACTCCTCCTGAACACTGGCCTCCTCCGGCTCCAGCTGACCTCCCGACGGACGAGCAGCTCTCGAGCACCCAACTCGCAGTCGTCCTTCTCAAGCCCGTGCCCTCCTCCCGCTGGATTAGCGCCTCCAGCCCGAGCTCCTCCAACAGCCAGAGCACCTCTTCTCGAGCTCCGGGTTTGGGCCGTGAGGACCCGACGAGCTGCAGGCGGAGGAGAAGCAGGGAGGCAACCTTGCTGCGGGCTCGAACAAGTCCGAGGGGAGAGGAGGCTGGCGCTGTCCAAGTGAAGGAGTGGAGGAAGGTGATGGATCTACACTGGCGGCTTGCCATGAAGGAGTGGAGGAACCGAGGAGGTCATGGCATGGGGATGTTTTTTTAGATAAAGGGCTTTATTACTCAAATGGTTTAAGTATTACACCCGGCCTCTGCATCAAAAATGCACACAGCCGCAATCCAACAGAGAAAGTAAAAAGTTGTGCAACAATATACGCATTACAACCAACAAGATAATGTAAAACGCCTATGTCATGGCTAATCTCGACGGCCTATGGAGGTCCAATCCGGCGATCAAGCGGCCACCCATGTTGTGAGAAAATGTCCCTTGCCACCTCCTCCAGTCGTGCACACGCCTCCGTAAAGAGGTCTCGATGTCCCACACGTTGTAAGGTGGACCACATACGGAGAATACTTGTGCAACGGTAGAGTACCTGCATATGAGAAACATTTTTATCATTGAAAACCTTGTCATTTCTACTAAGCCAGAGCGACCATATAACAGCAATCGCTCCCACCCTAATAACCGTTCTAATCCTTTTATCTATCCCATGTAGCCAGTTACCAAAAAACATTGGCAACAGACTTGGGTGGATATAAGTTAGACGCTATTTGGATGGTTGACCATATAGAACGTGCGAAACTACACTCGAAGAATAAGTGTTTTATAGTCTCTTCATTTGGACAAAACATACACTTCATACTTCCATGCCAATTTCGTTTAACAAGGTTATCCTTTGTAAGAATGACACCCCTACGAAGATACCACGTGAATACTTTAATCTTAAGTGGTATCTTCATTTGCCATATTTTTTTATTATCAACAACTGGCACATCGGAATGTACTAAGGCCCTATACATGGAATCCACAGAGAATTTACCATTCTCACATAGATTCCAACGAAATTCATCGGTACCATGTGTGAGTTGAACTGATCTCAACCGTGCCAGCAGGGAGTTCCAAGACGCTAGTCTTGGCCCGAACAAATCTCGCCTGAACGTCACATTCGGAGGAGAGCATTGCAAAACGGTGGCAATGGTATCTCCCTTATGACGAACAATATTGTATAGGGCTGGATATCGATCCCGGAGGGTGGTATTGTCTAACCATTTGTCCTCCCAGAATCTAATCTCCGAGCCATCCTTAATATTAAATACCCCGAAGCGAAAGAAATGTTTCTTTGTCGCCATCAGTCCAGCCCAAAAGTGGGAATCACCAGGTTTCCAATATACCTGTGATATCGCCTTTGTGCCAATGTATTTTCTCTTAAGGAGAGTTTGCCATATCCCCTCTTCAGTAAGCAGCTTAAAAAGCCATTTACCTAGGAGGGCTGAGTTCTTGATATCAAGGTCATGAATACCAAGCCCTCCCTGATCTTTAGGGCGACAAACAACATTCCATTTAGCCAATCTATACTTCTTCTTCTCACCATCTCCTTGCCAAAAGAATCTCGATCGGAAATAATCCAATTTATGCAAGATCCCTTTTGGTATTTGGAAGAAGGAAATCATATACAATACCATGTTTGTTAGTACCGAATTAATGAGAACCAATCTTCCACCAAGAGATAGCAATTTTCCTTTCCAACTAGATAGCCTAGCATGTAGACGTTCTTCGACGTGTCTCCATTCCGCATTAGTCAGTTTCCGATAATGTATTGGTATCTGATACGTCTCAAACGTATCTATAATTTCTGATGTTCCATGTTGATATTATACCAATTGTTACATGTTTTATATACACTTCATAGCATTTTTATGCATTTTCTGGGACTAACCTATTAACAAGATGCCACAGTGCCAGTTCCTATTTTCTGCTGTTTTTGTATTCCAGAAAAGCTAGTCTGGAAATATTCTCGGAATTGGACGAAACTTGGACAGAACCTCCTATTTTTCCAACACGAAGACGGAGTCCAGAGGAGACACGGAGGGGAGCCACGTGGCGCCCACACCATGGGGCCGCGCGGGCCCACCCCCAACCGCGCCGTGGGGTGGTGTGGGGCCCTCGTGGCTCCGCAGCCGCCGCCCTTTCGCCTATTTATTCCTCCCGACGCGAAAACCCTAGATACCCGAGCCATTATCCACGAAAAGTTCCAGAGACGCCGCCGCCGTCAACCCTAGCTCGGAGGGTTCAGAAGCTCTTCCCGGCACCCTGCCGGAGAGGGGAATCATCACCGGAGGGCTCTACATCACCATGCCTGCCTCCGGAGTGATGCGTGAGTAGTTCATCCTTGGACTACGGGTCCATGGCAGTAGCTAGATGGTTGTCTCTCCACTTTATGCTATCATGTTTAGATCTTGTGAGCTGCCTATCATGATCAAGATCATCTTATTGTAATGCTACATGTTGTGTTTGCTGGGATCCGATGAATATTGAATACTATGTCAAGTTGATTATCAATCTATCTTATATGTTATTTATGATCTTGCATGCTTTCCGTTACTAGTAGATGCTTTGGCCAAGTAGATGCTTGTAACTCCAAGAGTGAGTATTTATGCTAGATAGTGGGTTCATGCCTCCGGTAATCTGGGAGAGTGACAATAACTTCTAAGATTGTGGATGTGCTGTTGCCACTAGGGATAAAATAACCGATGCTTAGCTTAAGGGTACGCCGTTAGGTCTAATGCATTTGTTTACTTTACGCACATTACTTAATGCAATTATCCGTTGCTTGCAACTTAATACCAACGGGGAACTCGGTATGACAACCTGGCGGTGGATTATTAGTCATAGACTTTGTTGGATAACGGTCTATGTATTTTGTCGTAATGCCCACATGAATATCATAGTAATCATCATGTCATATATATGCATTGTTATGCGCTCAATATTTTGTCAATTGCCCAGCTGTAATTTGTTCACCCAGCATGTTAGTTATCTGTTATGGAGAGACACCACTAGTGAACTGTGGACCCCGGTCCATTCTTTTACACTGATAATACAACCAACTGCAAACACTGTTCCTTTTCATTCTCTGCAATTTACTACTGTTTTCCACACCATACGTTTAATCCTTTGTTTTCAGCAAGCCGGTGAGATTGACAACCTCACTGTTTCGTTGGGGCAAAGTAGTTTGATTGTGTTGTGTGCAGATTCCACGTTGGCGCCGGATTCCCTGGTATTGCGCCGTGCCATATTCCGCCACCAACAACCTTCAGAAGTGATTTCTTGCTCCTACTGGTTCGATTAAACCTTGGTTTCATACTGAGGGAAACTGCTGCTACACTGCTTCATACCTTCCTCTTGGGGTCTCCCAGCGAACGTGTGATCCACGCAATCAAGCTCTTTTTCTGGCGCCGTTGCCGGGAGCAAGAAATATTTCTGAGAGCTCCTCTAACTCCCTGCAACAGCTCTTTTTCTGGTGTCGGGAGCAAGAGGATTTCTGCAAGGGGAGTTTCACGCTTCCAATCTCTTTACTTTGTTATTGTCTTGCTTAGTTTATTTTTATTTAGTCTTGTTTGCTTTATTTATCAAAAACACAAAAAAATTAGTTACTTTTATTTTCGAATTGTTATTTTTCAGTCTTGTTATCATGTCTAGCCCTGTTCCTGTCATCATGTCACCGGAGGAAGAGATCTTTACTTTCAAGCAAGGAAGTGAGGAGAGTTTTAAAGATGCTTGGTCTAGAATTTTTGAGTCTTATGCTAAAACTGAACCTAAAATGACTTTAAGCCTGCTTCTTAGTAGCTTTTATTTTGGTCTTGTTCTTTGCTACAGTATGCTTTAGATGCTGTGGTAGGAGGAGATTTCCTTCGTTATGATGGGGATCAAGCTTTTAATGCTATAAAAAATGATTACAATTTCTAGCCCTCCAATCAGTAAAATTGATTTGGCTTTGACAAGCATAAGTGATAGACTTAATACTCTTGAAACAAACATATCTGGTCTAAAAGAAGGGTATAATCAAATTTGTGAACACTATGATAATGTGCCAGTAACTTTTGAACCATCGGGATGGGTTCCCTCAGTAAAAGTTGTTATCAATAGTGAAACTTTTCATGCTCGCTGTGATATTATGTCTGAATTCTGTTTAATGCCCAAGGATATTTTTGATTCCTTAAATCTTTGGGAGCTTTCCAAATGCGAAGATTGTATAATTTTGGGTGATAATACTATTAAATTACCAAGAGGAGTAGCCGAAGGAGTATTTACAAAACTCCTAGGGATAACAATATCTATTGATTATCTTGTCATTGAATGTGCAGGAGTAGGACAAATTACGCTTGGAAGATCTCTGTTGAAACGCTTTGGAGCAATAATAGATGTGGGCCAAGGCACTATGAATTTCGCCTCTTCACCTATGTGTAACCAAGTATTTCCTAAAGATAAGGGTAAAGGTAAGAGAGCTAAGCGTAAGATTGTTGATGCTCATCGCTTGGAAACACTTGATTCTTACTTTCTGCGCCTAGCTGAAAGGCGTTAAAGAAAAGCGCTTATGGGAGACAACCCATTATTTTATTTCTGCAATTTTTCTTTTTTTGAGTCAAGGAGTTGTTTACTTCTGTAACAATTCCTTTGTATCTTTATTTTATCGCATTGTTGTGCCAAGTATTGCCTCTAATAGGAAGATGATGCTAGATTTGGATTTCTGCGCAGGAACAGATTTCTGCTGTTCACCGTTTTAATTCTGTAAAATCACAGAAAAATTATTTAAATCTGAAATTTTTTGTGCGTGATCCTCAGATATGTACGCATCTTTCGTTAGTTTAAAGTTTTTCGATCTGAGCAACGTAAGTGCCTCGAAAAAATTCGTCTTTGCGGACTGTTCTGTTTAGACAGATTCTGTCTTTTATTTTTCGCATTCTCTCTTTTACTAGTGTTGAGTGGAATTCTTTTTTAGGGTGAAGAGCTTCACATAACATCAGTGGCAGTAGCTAATGTTAAAAGTAACGGTCATGTTTGTGTCCTTATAGAACATGTGAGTTTTTGATTGTGCACTAACCCTCTAATGAGAATTACTTTGAGTTTGGTGTGGCGGAAGTTTTCAAGGGTCAAGAGAGAAGGATGATATAATGTGATCAAGAAGAGTGAAGAGCTTAAGCTTGGGGATGCTCCCATGGATCACCCCAGCAAATTTCAAGAAGACTCAAGCGTCTAAGCTTGGGGATGCCCAAGGCATCCCCTTCATCAGCAACTTATCAGGTCATCTCTAGTGAAACTATATTTTAATTCTTTCACATCATATGTGCTTTACTTGGAGCGTCTGTGTGCTTTTATTTTCAGTATTTTATTTTTCGTATGGTCAACTTGATTGGACCCCAGCATTCTTGATTGGGAGAGAGACACGCTCCGCTTTTTCATATGAATACTCCTATTCTTCACTTATACTTGTTGAGTATTCTTGTCTAGCTATTGCTATGCTTTTAGCTCCTGTTTTTCATGCATCTCTTATTCAGAGCTGTTAGTTCTTTTAAAGAAAGTACTCTCTTGCTTCACTTATAATTGTTTGGAGAGTTTATGTTGAAATAAATTGATTGGTGTTTGGTTGGAACAGAAAATGTTGCATGTGGTAGATGGTATAATGGAAAAAGCTTACATATTCTTGTAGATCGCTGTATTGGATAATTTGATACTTGTCAATTGTTTTGAGTTATCAAGTAGTTCATGATTAAGCTTTTGTATCATGTAGTTAAAACCTATTAATGAAGAACTACCGTAAAGCTCGTTGAAATTTGGTTTGCATGTTTGGTATCTCTAAGGTCTAGATATTTTCTAGTAAAAGGGTTTGGTTAACAAGGAAGACAGTGTAGAGTCTTATAATGCTTGCAATATGTTTTCATATAAGCCTTGCTGTGTCGGTTGATATCCTGTGTTTGCTTCAAATAACCTTGCTAGCCTAAACTCTGTACTGAGAGGGAATGCTTCTCGTGCATCCAAAACCTTGAGCCAAATCCATGCCATCTGTGTCCACCATAACTACCTATATGTGGTATTTTCTTGCCATTCCAAGTAAATTTTTCATGTGCTACCTTTAAATTATTCAAAATTGTTATTATTCCTTTTTGTGTCAATGTTTACTAGCTCATGAGGAAGTAGTGGGTTATTCTTTATTCGACTTGTCAAACAGACTTTACACCTGGACTAGTGGCATATACATCCGCTTATCCAATAATTTTGCAAAAAGAGCTGGCAACGGGGTGCCCAGTCCCAATTAATTACAACTTTAACCGCTTAATTCTCTTCACATTTTTGCCCTGATTTATCAGTAAGCAATGACAAACAGTGAAATACCTGCATGTGTAAACAAAAGAGAAGAGGGATGATCTGCCTTGCTGGTAGAAATAACGTCCTTCATGGGAGCCGCTCTTAAAAGTCTGTTTGATAGGAGAATACTGTTTTCATCCGCTACCATTCGTTGACAATTAACAAACACCTCTCAAAACTAGACACTCCTCCATGGTATGTGATTGATGGTAGGCACCCGAGGATTCGGTTAGCCATGGCTTGTGTTAGCAAAGGTTGGGAGGAGTGTCAAATATTTTATGCAATCTCTATATGTTTTTCAAAACTTAAAAAGCTCTAGCACATGATTTAATCCCTGCTTCCCTCTGCGAAGGGCCTTTCTTTTACTTTTATGTTGAGTCAGTTTACCTACTTCTTTCTATCTTAGAAGCAAACACTAGTGTCAACTTTGGTGCAACAATTTTTATATGCTCATATATTGCACTTATTATATGCTTTGTGTTGACAAATATCCATGAGATATATATGTTGAAAGTTGAAAGCAATTGCTGAAACTTAAATCTTCCTTTGTGTTGGTTAAACACCTTTTGCTTAGAATCTATTGCTTTATGAGTTAACTCTTATGCAAAACTCCTTGATGCTTGTCTCGAAAGTACTATTCATGAAAAGTTTTTGCTTATATGATTCAGTTGTTTGCTCATTATCTACTTGCTAGCAAACTATAGACCATTGACCTGGATCACTTCATTCATAACATGTGCTTTACAGTATTATTTGATCAAGATTATGATTGTAGCATGTCACCTCAGAAATTATTTTGTTTTTATCGTTTTACCTACTCGAGGACGAGTAGAACTAAGCTTGGGGATGCTTGATACGTCTCAAACGTATCTATAATTTCTGATGTTCCATGTTGATATTATACCAATTGTTACATGTTTTATATACACTTCATAGCATTTTTATGCATTTTCTGGGACTAACCTATTAACAAGATGCCACAGTGCCAGTTCCTGTTTTCTGCTGTTTTTGTATTCCAGAAAAGCTAGTCTGGAAATATTCTCGGAATTGGACGAAACTTGGACAGAACCTCCTATTTTTCCAACACGAAGACGGAGTCCAGAGGAGACACGGAGGGGAGCCACGTGGCGCCCACACCATGGGGCCGCGCGGGCCCACCCCCAACCGCGCCGTGGGGTGGTGTGGGGCCCTCGTGGCTCCGCAGCCGCCGCCCTTTCGCCTATTTATTCCTCCCGACGCGAAAACCCTAGATACCCGAGCCATTATCCACGAAAAGTTCCAGAGACGCCGCGCCGTCAACCCTAGCTCGGGAGGGTTCAGAAGCTCTTCCCGGCACCCTGCCGGAGAGGGGAATCATCACCGGAGGGCTCTACATCACCATGCCTGCCTCCGGAGTGATGCGTGAGTAGTTCATCCTTGGACTACGGGTCCATGGCAGTAGCTAGATGGTTGTCTCTCCACTTTATGCTATCATGTTTAGATCTTGTGAGCTGCCTATCATGATCAAGATCATCTTATTGTAATGCTACATGTTGTGTTTGCTGGGATCCGATGAATATTGAATACTATGTCAAGTTGATTATCAATCTATCTTATATGTTATTTATGATCTTGCATGCTTTCCGTTACTAGTAGATGCTTTGGCCAAGTAGATGCTTGTAACTCCAAGAGTGAGTATTTATGCTAGATAGTGGGTTCATGCCTCCGGTAATCTGGGAGAGTGACAATAACTTCTAAGATTGTGGATGTGCTGTTGCCACTAGGGATAAAATAACCGATGCTTAGCTTAAGGGTACGCCGTTAGGTCTAATGCATTTGTTTACTTTACGCACATTACTTAATGCAATTATCCGTTGCTTGCAACTTAATACCAACGGGGAACTCGGTATGACAACCTGGCGGTGGATTATTAGTCATAGACTTTGTTGGATAACGGTCTATGTATTTTGTCGTAATGCCCACATGAATATCATAGTAATCATCATGTCATATATATGCATTGTTATGCGCTCAATATTTTGTCAATTGCCCAGCTGTAATTTGTTCACCCAGCATGTTAGTTATCTGTTATGGAGAGACACCACTAGTGAACTGTGGACCCCGGTCCATTCTTTTACACTGATAATACAACCAACTGCAAACACTGTTCCTTTTCATTCTCTGCAATTTACTACTGTTTTCACACCATACGTTTAATCCTTTGTTTTCAGCAAGCCGGTGAGATTGACAACCTCACTGTTTCGTTGGGGCAAAGTAGTTTGATTGTGTTGTGTGCAGATTCCACGTTGGCGCCGGATTCCCTGGTATTGCGCCGTGCAAACTTCAGAAGTGATTTCTTGCTCCTACTGGTTCGATTAAACCTTGGTTTCATACTGAGGGAAACTGCTGATACACTGCTTTATACCTTCCTCTTGGGGTCTCCCAGCGAACGTGTGATCCACGCAATCAGTATTCCAAGGTACATGATTGGAAATTGACCCTGCTCGCAGCCAAAAATATCGGCATATTGAGCAGCTGCTTCTTGAGCCTCACCGAAGCAAAACAATTCACTCTTATGGAAATTAATTTTCAATCCCAATAATTGCTCAAATGCTGATAGTATCAACTTCAGATTCGCAGCTTTATCTAGATCATGTTCCATAAAGAGGATTGTATCGTCTGCATATTGAAGGATAGATAAACCACCATCAACAAGATGTGGAACTACTCCTTCAATTTGGCCATCCGTCTTAGCTCGTTCAATCATGATCGTCAACATATCCACCACTATATTAAATAGTATAGGCGATAGAGGATCACCTTACCTTAATCCTTTTTTGGTCTGGAAGTAGTGGCCAACGTCATCATTGACTTTTATCGCCACACTACCTCCGGTAACAAAATTGTGGATCCAAGCACACCACTCTTCTGAGAACCCTTTCATTCTCAGAGTCTGTAGCAAGAACGGCCATTTGACTTTATCATAAGCTTTTTCAAAGTCAATTTTAAATATCACCCCATCAAGTTTTTTCGTATGCATCTCATGTACGGTCTCGTGTAAAACCACAACACCGCCAAGGATATTCCTCCCTTGCATAAACGCAGTTTGGGTAGGTTTTACCACATGATCTGCCACTGAATTTAACCCGATGGTCGCTACTTTTATAAAGATTTTGAAGCTAACATTCAGAAGGCAAATTGGCCGATATTGTTGTATCCTTTCAGCATTCTGAATCTTAGGCAACAAAACGATCTCCCCAAAATTAAGGCGAAATAACTCATGGTGTCCGGCATGTAAGCAGCCAAATAACTCAAGCAAATCAGACTTGATGGTTTCCCAGAAATGCTGGTAGAACTCAGCCGGAAAACCATCTGGTCCTGGCGCCTTATTATGCTCCATTTGGAAAACCGCCTTGCTTACCTCCTCCATAGAGAAAGGTGCAGTAAGAAAGTTGTTTTCCTCAGGAGTTACTTGGGTAATATCATCTGTTCGAGACTCATCTAGAGTAAAGTTCCCTTCCTCGGGAGCGCCGAACAAACCTTTATAGTAGTTCGTGATATAATCCTTGAGTTGATCTTGTCCTTCGATCAAGCCCTCATCCTGTAGGAGAGAATGAATACAATTCTTTCTATGTCTGCCATTAGCAACATTATGAAAGTACTTTGTATTCGAGTCTCCTTGTAGAATGAATTGAGCTTTAGATCTTTGGTACCAAACAAACGTCCCACCTGCTCATTCGAGTGCCGTTTTAGGTCACTCTCATTTGCTGATAAGGGGTGTACTTCTGCTAGTTGATCAAGCTCATCAATAATGGAACACAGGCGCTCCTTTTCTTTTTTAAGCATACCAGTTGTGTGTCTTGCCCACCCACGAAGGAATTTATGCAAATTGCGCATCTTATTATTCCACCGCTGGATAGCGCTATCACCCACAACCGGTTGAGACCATATCCTTTTAACTAAATCATCGAACCCATCCCGTAACAACCAGCCTAATTCAAATTTGAATTGGTGCTTCCCGGGCGGTGTCAATGTTCCAGTAGATAGGAGTATGGGGGCATGATCCGAAAAAGCCTCTATACGTTCGAGCGCACGAACCGTTACTAATGGATATTGATCCTCCCAGCGGGAATCCATCAGAACCCGGTCCAGCTTCTCGTACGTCGGCTCGGGGAGACTATTAGCCCAAGTGAATTGTCTCCCCGTCATATGAACCTCTCTTAAGGACAAGCTATCAATGACAGCGTTAACAATGTGGGCCAATGAGTATCGAATCTACCCCTACTTTTCTCGTGTCGGTACCTCAGCAAATTGAAATCCCCGCCTATAAGAATAGGATATGGGTCATCTTTAGCTAGATTAACCAACTCTGTGAGAAAGGCAGCCTTATATTCTTCTTGGGCAGCACCGTACACAGCAACGAGACTCCATGTAAAGTTGTCGGACTTGTTGCAGATTTGAAATTTGATATGGAATTCACCATCCGAACGCCCCAACAATTCCATGGTTTCCGTTTTGATGCCAAGTAGCATGCCACCCGATCTACCTCGAGGGGATAGGAATGCCAAGTAAACTCCACACCACCTGAAAGGCGTTCTAGTAGAGTGCTTGGAAAGTCTCGTCTACCCGTCTCGGAAATAGCCAGAAAATCCAACTTATAATCTCTCACATGATGCGCAATATTCAAATGTTTAGCCAAGTCGCCTAGACCTCTGCTATTTTCGAATATGCCATTCATCGGGAAACAGTTGGGGATTTTGACTTTTTCTCGCTTTTACGCGAAGGTTTGTTCTTTTTATTTTTGGCGGATTTGGATCTTCGGCCGGTAGCATACATGTCATCAAAAGATCCCAGCTCAGCCTTCCATGTCCACCTCGGTCACCTCTCCTACAAGATGTGATAAAAGCTGTCCATCTATTGTGGCATTCACATCATCATCATCTATAGGTGAGGGTACCGGCCTAGTCGAAACAGTAGAAGAAACTCTACGACGGTCATACTCTACGTGTTTCAGAACCTTAACCGATAACACTACTTCGTTTTCATTTTTGCCCATGCACACCCCTACCGCTGACAACCTAGCAGATAAAGTAGGCGTAGATAAGGACAAAAAAGATTGTGTGGAACGATGCGTACCAGCAGGGGGAGTGGAGAACAAGGCTGCCTTGCGACGCATTGCCTTGGCCATCGTATCCTCATCAGTTGTAGATGCACCGTCCTCGCCAGCCTGGTGACGACCACTATGCCTAGAAGCTCCCTTCGGCTGTGGATGACCCCTAGCTGCATCAGACACAGTGGGAGAGGGCGTAGGTGTGGTCGCAGCCCTCTCGACCACCGTGTACGTACTCGGTGTCACCGGAGAAGCCGGAGTCGCCATGGCCTCCGAAGACACCACGGGGGAGGACACAGTCGGTGTAGAGTCCCCCTCCGCCCTGGAGTCACCGCGGGTGGTACCCGCATCGTCACCTGTCATAGGGCAGCACAGCGAGCCGACCACCATGCACCTGGATGGCGACTCGGTGCTCGCAGCAGCCGCGGAGTCCACGGGTGCGCACACCGCAGCAGCACCCGACCCACAGCCGGCAAGCGAGAGCTCATCCTCCGGCGCCCCACCGAGAGAGTCAGCTCCAGTCGAGCTGAGCAGCAGCCCACCAGCAGCGCACAGGGCCAAGGCCTGCCGGTGATCATGCGTCGCTCGGCCCAACGCGCTGGTCGGCGTCACCTCGGTATCCGTCGCACGGTCGGCTACCAGCAGCCCATCCTGCGCCGGACTCCCACCAGAAACAGCCCGCCTAGGCCCCCCAGCGGCCAGGATCCGTGCAGCTCCCAGGGGAGCACCCGGGGACGAGTTCGCACCAACATTTGGCCCACCAATTCCGCATGACTCCCTCCATTTCTTCACTAACTCGATGGCTCTTGGGGTTTTGAGGTTGGGATTAAAAGGAGTGACAGCCAGACTCTTCAGCATATGAGTTCTTGGCGCTCCTTGTCCCTGTCCCCCACCTGTAACCGGGCCCTGGTCGATCATCATATTAGTGGCTCCCGAAGTATCACCAACGGAACCACCATGCTCTGTTTGATCTCCTGACCCGTCTTCCCCTAGGCCATTATCGTCCGGGTCATCCTTTCCCTTGCGTTGCCAAACAAACGGAACAAATCCGCCTCCGGAATATAGTCCTCTGTCTCTGGCCGGAAGGTGAAGTCGAACCCTTTCAGACGCAGCACCGCATCAGTTCTCATGTATGGCCCCAAATCATCTGTCTTCTTGAAACTATCAGCATCCATCATCCCAACTAAGATACGGACCACTCCTCGTCGCCGAAGGGAGAGCATATCCACATCAATAGTGGTACCAATGAGAGACCCGACAGCCCATACTCCCAAGAAGTGGCACAACGGATTTGGCACCCTAGTCACATGCACCCAAACCTGATCAAGTTCCAGCTTGTGCTTAACATCTTCCGTTTTCCACTTGCTGAACACCAGTCTAGTGTCCTGAGACGGGACCCCGAGTTCGATACCATCAAACCTCATCAGATCATCTTCAGTCGGAAAGTTAACCGTGAAAGAGTCCTCCCCACTCGGTATAGCTTCCCAACACCAGGACTTCACCGGACACAGTCGCGCCACCTGGGTTTTCACCTGTTTTGCGGTGGCGGTCGTGCCATGAACTTCACTAGGGCCACCGGAGTGTCTTTGGGCAACAAGTCCGCCCTATACAGATTGTCCGGGAACTGAGTAAAGATCGTATCCATGTGTCCTTGTCCAACCGCGAACACCACCGGCCTTGGGAGCTTCAAAGACGGGCACATAGGAGTTGGATGTTTTGCGTTCTCACAAATATGACAGTAGTGTTTAACGGGACACTCCTTAGAGCTGTGATCCTTCACCGCACACTTCCAGCACCAAGCGTTGGCCCTCTTGATCACTTGAGCCGCTGCAGTCACCGGCACCACGTCCGTCGCCACGATCAGAGGAGCGACAACGGGCTGGCCAGTTCCCGGGATCATCGGGTGTCCGCCCGCAAGCGGCTGCTGCATCAAAACGGGCCCTTGTGCCGTCTGCTGCTGCGGACCTGCAGCGGCCAAGACCCCTTGCGGAATCCCTTGGTTCGTGTTCGCGGTGGTTCTCTTCTTTTTCTTCTTTCGAGCCGGCGCTTGAGCTGCAGCCCCGAAGGCGAACCCCGCAGGAGGCGGAGGTCCACCCGTGGGCATCGGGCCTTGCTGCGGTGCGCCCTGCTGTCTTGGCGCCGCCGAGGATGGGCCGGCGGCGTTTCCGAAGACGACGCCGGGACCGCGCGCCTGAGCACCGGGGTTAGCCCTAGGAGCCCACGTCGGAGGGCCATGCCCAGGAGGCGCCGCCATGGACGGCAACGCAGCCGCGACCTCCGCGAAGGATCGCCGGAGGGACGGCGTGAGGCCCGAGCTCGGGGAGGCTGGCGTCGGTGAAGGAGCTGGCGCAGGAACGACGGCAACGGGCGGCGATCGCAGGGACGGGGGCGTACGTAGCGATGGAGGCTGTGGTGGTCGCGATGACCTAGGTTCACGATCTTCTCTCCACAGCCCTCCGTACCAACGCTCCAGATACTCCCAGAGCGATCGATGGCTGACAGCCGCAGACGCCTGGGCCCACTGGACGCCTGGGGCCCACTGGACAGCGAGTCACGTTTTTGAACAGCGTCCGTTTCCGCGCCCACCGCCGTGATCTGTGCTGCCCCGATGCCCGCCCCGGCCGCCGGCGTAGACCCGCCATCGTGTTCCGCCATGGGTGAGTTCATCGCCGGAAGAAAATCTCCGAGGCACGGCGGCGGCGTAATCCTAGGCCGAGGTAGAGGACCCCGCCACCCCATCCGCACCGGCCGCCTCAGGACCCTAGCATGGGCCGAGCCACCCGTTTCTTCCCCATCTCCTGCTGAACCAGGCGAGTGCGGCTTCTCCGGCGACCTGCACACAGAAACAGAGCATGTACCTTCATCATCGAAAGAAGAAGCATGCTCCCAGAACCGCGATGCCGGCGTCGGGAATCCCGCATCGTTCCAGAACTCCTGGACGAGATCTTCTCCGGATTTGGGAGGTCGCTGGATGTCGTCCCGGGAAACACGCCACTCTTCCGAGATCGTCTCCTCCGCCATGCGCACGGCGAGCTCCTCCGTATCCATATCATCTCCTTCCCCACCTTCCTCTAGGGCCGAGAATCGGGATCCCGAGGACGTCGGCGAGGCAGAGGATGTCCCTGGGGCACCCGGCGAAAGGGCGCCAGGCACCAGCGTCAGCCGCCGGCGAGGCCACTGCCGTGGCGTCGCGCCGTCGGGCAGCCCGCTCCGCATTGCTTGCTTGCTAAGAATCCAAGATTTTCCTCCACGCGCTCGCGGCATGATTCGGCATGGGGATGTTGATGGTCCTATACCTCTGATGGTGGTGATTTTTGGGAGGAGCTGAGTGAGAACTGAGAACGAAGGGACAATTGTTGCTACTGCTGCTTTGTTGCGTTGGATTCACCGGAAATTCCTAGAAAGAGTGAGAAAAACAATGACAGAGTACATCTAAGGTACAATTAGTGCTGCTGAATTTTACACGGATGCGAGGCTCCTTGCTGAAATTTACTGCTAACCGAAATTGTCCTGCTCTTTCATCTAGCATTGCCTTTTGACTGTCCCAGCATGGGGGTTATGAACAAGGATTCTGTTCTAGAGTACATCAAAGTGAAGGTGGAAAGGCTGCTCGTCCCTCACCAACGGCCTGGTGCTGATGAGTGTCAATCCGATTAGACAATCTTTGTCCAATACGAATGTGATGGTTAGTACATCTAAATTACCTGACTTCTTATGTTCTTCTAATTATTGTTTTTTAAATCTTTGTATGTCTTATTTGTGTTCTTTTATGCACCAGTTTGTGATTGGAGTATCTAATTTACGTCCTCATGGGTGCAGATAATTTGGTGTTGCAAAAGCAAGAAAGATACTGTTTTTGTTCTCGCACAAACCAAAGCTATCGTCAAAGATGAGATATATTGTTCGATGATGTATATAGTTTCAGTACATTTTTGTTCGCGTTTCAGTCATATATAATATTCTAGAAGCCATTATTCGAGGTGTATGCTTAAGGTGGCTGCAGGTTGCACTTATAGTTTCCTCACTTCCTAAGCCATAGCCATAGGTCGTTTGAGAGTAATTCAGTTGTAGATCAGATGAAATAATTGCTATGAAGAATGTATGTGGTACAAAAATGAATAAGTTTCTTCTCCTCCTTTCCACGATGGTAATTTAATTGCCATATGGGTGACTGTGTGCAAGCATATGACTAATGAGGTTAGACCTGATGGGTCGTTATGATGCTCATTATTTTCCTGCTAATTGCTTAATTGTTTTAGCATGCGTGAGGCTTCAACATGTAATAAACGTGCGCCATATACCTCCGCCAGGTTATACAAACCACGAGAACTCCCCCTGTGAGCCAAAACTTTTGGTGATTAACATTTTTTTAGTAATTTTAGCACGTAAATTAATTGTACATAATTATGATGTTTAATTTTCTATATTATGACTTCATATTTTGGATATTGATGATATACATAAGGAAGTTAGAAAAGTGAATGATGAAGTTCCCTTGTTCTTTTGAGAGGACGGTCGCATTGTAGAGTAAAACTAGGTTCAAACTAGGATGAAAACATAAGATGTTTGTCTGAGGTAAACTATTATTGTATTTTACAAATTGTAGACACATTCTATTTTAATCCGTTGCAACGCACGGGCACTTTGCTAGTTATACTAATACGTAACAGAGGTTGTACCATTCTTAGTAGTAGTTCACTACTCTGGGAGGTAACTTGGAATGTGCTACCAAATACAAGCTTGCATCTTTGCTTTTAAATGAAATAAATCTGATCAGCGATTGATTTTTCTTGTTCTCTCAAAATCACTAGCCCTAATTGGAGTACTGCCTGTCAGTTACTTTCTAAACAATGAGCAATATCAAGCACAAGCAGTAAAGAGGAAAGACATACTAATGCACTGCATCTGAACTTCTAATGGAAAACAAAAACAGACAGCTGAAGACAGTAGTAACAAACATCTAGGGATCTTTATCTGCCATCAATGAGGGAATTACCTTTATACTTGACTACAAATTACACTTGCTTTTTCTTTCTTCCCACAGAAAGTATCGTGTGAATTTACATGGTTTAGTGTGGGCCTATCTACTAAGAAGATACAGGGACAGGTGCAGGTGGGATCCTCAACAGCTGTTGCAACAATCGGGCCGCAAGGCGCTGCGTGACGCCACCAGCAACACGAGAACCAAACACACGGGCCTCTGGCTCTTGTAGCACCTGAGATGTCAATATCACCGTGAGTTGCAGAATTCTAAATAGCTGTTGAAGTACATATAGAAGGAATGAAGATGTAGAGTACCTGTACAATTGGCTGCAAAAGACTTGGATCAAAGCTATCAGAGGATCTCAAAAGACCCAATATTCTGAGAACCCTGGCTCGGAGCTCCATCATTTGTTCCCGCTCAACATCACTTATCTTAAAGGGTCCGCCTGGACTGCCATTGGAAATTAGTGGCTTCAAAAATTCTGGAGCCGCGTTGTACGAATCAATCAGTGTTCCGAAGGTGATGGCTTCTGTAACACGGACCGCTTCTTTCACAACTAGCACTCTTAAACTCTCCCCATCTGGACCCAGTAAAAGTTTCAGAACTGGTTGTAGAGCATCCTTGGCTACGAACTCTCTATCTTGGCGCCCTTGAACAAGAAGATTTTCAAGCCTATTCCATCTGCAAACGGTCAAGCAATACTATCATGAGATGATGGTTCCTGGTACTGAACATTCAAAAACTGCATAAGCTACTTCTAGCAGAACAAGTACTTGCCTGAATTTCCCGTCCTTGAATAGCAGCTCAATCAGAGCATCTCTGAGATATGGATTGGGATCGGTGAGTAGCCTCTTAGCAAAGTAAGGATATGATGCAGCGAGAACCTTAAAATCGGGATCCGCATAGAGGGCCAAACCTTCCAGTACCGTGAGTGATCGCAGTATCAATGCATAGTAGGCCGGTACTAGATTTGAACAGAAAAGAAATGTATCACCGTGTCAGCAAAATTAAGAGGTACCCAATTAATACCTAATAAAAAAATACTTACCATTAAATGGGTACTGATAAAGAACAGCGCCTAAGCCATCAACTATGGTTTTGAAGTTCAGCTCACTCACTGTTGAGTCCAAAGCATCATCAAAGAAATTCTTGAGGGCGGGCACGATTGGAGAAACATCCACTTCAGGTTTCAGAAAATCAAGAGCATAGTAATCACGAGCCATCGCTTCATAGTCCCGATTGACCATGTGAACAACATGTCCTATGATGGCTACTCTTGCATCCTCCGGGGTTTCACTCATCATGCCAAAATCAAGAAAAGCAAGCTTCCCTTCAGGTGTTGCCAAAATATTACCAGGATGCGGGTCAGCGTGGAAATATCCATACTCTAGTAGCTGCCTTAAGCTACACTGGATACCAATGTTTACCAAGTCCAGAACCTTCAAACCTTGACTTTCTATGGCAGCTTGTTGATTTAGTTTTACACCCTCAATCCATTCCATTGTCAGGACCTTTGCACTTGTATAGTCCCAAAATATATCAGGCACCAAGATGTCTTGCTTGTCAGCATATAACTTTTTAAACCTTCGTGCATTTTGGCCTTCCTGAATCCATTACGTTTTACTACAATTAATAATCAAAAAAGGAGAAATGATAGCATTCGATTCCGCTGACTCAGCAACCTATGTTATAATTTCGCCTCTTAAATCCAAGTAAATCATTATTTTCAGTAGTTATATGTAGGGTACACGTAAATGTAACAAATATAAGCAAAGAAAAAAGTACCTGAACATAATTAAGCTCTTGGAAAACTCTACAAGCAAATTCATCTATCAGGGCAACAGCGTCAGTGGTTATAATGTCAACATACTTATTTATTAGAAAACCAAGTCCCCTCAGTAGGAAAAAATCACGCCCTATGGCATCCTCGATACCAGGTCTTTGCACCTTGACAGCTACCAGCTGCCCGGAGGATTTCAGCCGTGCCTTGTAAACTTGACCTAAACTTGCTGCAGCAATTGGCGATGGTGACATTGCTGAGTACATTGAATCAAGAGGCATGCCAAGCTCCTTCTCGATACAAGCAAATGCCTCTTCATCTGGAAATGTGGGAAGAGAATCCTGCAAGACAGCTATGTGTCAACACTTTGAAGATAGTTATAACAGTGATAGAACTAATGCCCCCAGGTTATCAGGAAATATCCTCAATGGTGATAAAAGAACCACAATATGGAAGAAAGCTCTGATGAATGGTTATTGGATTGTGCATCATGAGCACTTAGGAGGAGCAAGAAAAAAGGTCCACCTGCAGCTCGGAGAGCTCCTCCAGATATTCGGTTGGGCAGAGGTCGGGACGCGTGGAGAGTCCCTGCCCAATCTTGACGAACGTCGGGCCGAGCCTTGTCAATATAGTCCGCAGCTCCACCGCCCTGGCTCGCCTTTTCGCCGACGACTCCGTGTCTCCCTTCTGCTGGTCCAGAAACAGCGTGAGGCCGAACGCCCCCAGCTTCGACAGCACCTCGGCCGCTCTCAGCGTCACCTGATTACACAGCAGGCGATCCACGACACACATGTCAGATTTCGCTAGCCTCAGCTGCTGCTGCTCTTAGCTAGTTTGAGGATAAAGATTGCATGGGGATTTAGTTGCCTGGAAAGGTTGGGAACCGTAGCGGGAGGCTAGGAGCTCGGGGGTGTAGACGGTGGCGGCAACGGCCCGGGTCATGGCGCGGGACTCGGCCTGAAGGTCCTCCGCGCGGTCGCGGGCGAGGGGAGGCGAGGCGG
Source organism: Poa pratensis (assembly GCA_947311845.1). Classification (NCBI taxonomy): domain Eukaryota; kingdom Viridiplantae; phylum Streptophyta; class Magnoliopsida; order Poales; family Poaceae; genus Poa; species Poa pratensis. The sequence continues at coordinate 4,267,964 of CAMZMU010000090.1, forward strand.
GCGGGGAGGGGCGGGGCGAGAGCTGGATGGAGAGGTCCGGCGACGGGGGCGCGGCAGTGGAGACGGCGCGGACGAGGGACGGGCCGCGGCGATGGCGGCGCAGCGCGCGGTGCGGGTGGTAAGGAAGAGGAAAGGAGACGGCGGCGGCCGCCGAGGTTGAGGCCGCCATGACCGGCGGGTGAGAAAGGGGAGGTGTGGAGGTGCGAGGTCGGACTTCGGGCGCGTCAGCGGCACCGGGCGTTTCTTACATTTTGCTGGTCAGTTTGTTTGTTGCGGGGTAGATTTGATCTGCGCCACACACTGCGCCAAGAGACGGAAGCGTCCACGGCACCCCCGTAGCGGAGGAGCAGTGCAAGATCGGGAACCGCGCGGTAGACTGTTTTCGCTTCCCTATTTCTCTGAAAAAACAACCCGGTGAACTACTCACTCCGTATCAAAATGTAAGTCTTTAAAGGTAAACAACCACTAATACGATGATCACGAAAAGCATCACACACAATGAGAACATATGTTAATGAGAGACTCAAGAGCAACACCTCCACGAAAGGAATGGAGCAAATGCAACGTTGTTGGCTGATCCACGAAGATCTAGATTTTTACCCTCAGACTGAATACCAAGATGAAGACGAGGAAAAGAAGAAGGCTCCACGAGAGCGCTTCCAACGAGGAAAACGATACCCACGTCATCATCGTCAGCACCGGCAAACTATGAAGGGTTTTCGCTCGCAAGTCGCAACCATCCATATCTATCATCACAATTCACAACAGCCCAGCTCCATACAACATCCACATATTTTGTCAATCCTCTCCAAGCCAACCTCCTAGACGGCCAAGCGAGCAACAAAGCAGCATACCGGAGTCTAAGAGCGGGTGCAACTTGCCACGCCAAACAAACGAAGGAGAACTGGTCGAACACAACACTCCCAGAGAAGCAAATAGAAGAGCCAAACTGCAGCCGAGACTTTCTTCTCCGTCGACGGATGCCGGTTGGCGGAAGGGAACTTGGCTGGATTCGTACCATCTCGATGAACGATCACCACCACCACCAGAGTGCTGCGGGTTGGGAGAGGGCTACGCAAGCCTCTGCTCTGGCTTCAACGGCAAGGCGAATCACCCTAGACCGTAGATGCACAATCACCGATCACCATCCCTTGACCACTTTGGCGGACACCACTCAGGCAACACAACAGACATGTGGACATGCAACTCTTCAACACCCTCCCCAAGCAATCGCATCCACCAGACTCCACGTTGCAAGCATCCGTAAAACTGGCGCCACTAGAACCCAGATTTGGGTCGGGCACGGCGAGGTCGACGACACCCGCAAACCGCCGTCAGCCCCTCTTGACAAACACTCCAACGCGTAGGAGACGAATCCCACACGCCGGCAGTGTCCCACCCGCATGAGCTGCCATACACCTCATCGCTAGATCTAGATGTGAAACACCACGCATCGGGCACCCAACTAATTGGTCGGGACGAAGCACGTCGCATATGGAGCCAGGGAAGGCAGCATGGTCGGAGTTGCATGAGGACGAGGCAAACCAGGAACGCGCGAGACAGAGAACCCAAAAATGGGGGGCAGCCACTGATGACGGTGAGGAGGGGAGAAGCGGGGGCGGAACAAGCGGCGGCTAAAGTTTAGACCCCCGGTGTCGCTTGGGAGCCTTCTTAAACTGTTGGTGATGTAGACAAGCGGGGGAGGGTACAAGCAATTTTGACCAAGATGAAGAATGGATGAACCTCCTCAACGGGTGGACTGCTTCACAGATAAAACGCTTCAACCTAAACAAGTTCCTCTCATATACAAGCGACAAATTACATTTAGCTGGGTTGGCGACCTTGAAGACAACCCCTCAAGTGGATCAAGACACAAATATCAAGTCTAGCACATCAGGTGTACTCGAAGACCATATGAAGATAATGTTCAAAACATCACTACATGAAAAACTCAAGGCGCGGGTTTTTGCTTGATGATTTCAACCATCGCCCTTGAGGTGTATATGTACTGAACTCAAGACCAAAACATAGACATTGGCTTGATACAAGGAGTGACTCTATCGAACTTGATGAACCGTCGCAGCACAACGCTGAAGACATTACGAGTTGAAGACAGTGCTATGCAGAAGTCTAGTTAAAGCAAGGAGCTTTTCTATGGTGTGCTTGAAAATCTCAAGATGCGTACCTAAAGCTCAGAGTTTCTAGAAAGCATGAAAACTTGAAGCTGAACCAAGTTGAAGCCTTACCTTAACCTTAACAAAGCCTTTTGTCCCAAACAAGTTGGGGTAGGCTAGATATGAAACCCTGTCACGAGGACTTCTCAGGAGGTCACCCATCCTGGTACTACTCTCGCCCAAATGGGTTTCATATCCATGGGACTGGCTAGTTTTTACGTTGGCTCGCCAAGCCTATCACAACCCTTAGATATGAAACCTTTCACGAGGACTTTCCAGGAGGTCACCCACCCTAGTACTACTCTCGTGGGTTTCATATCCATGGGACTGACTAGTTTTTACGTTGGCTCGCCAAGCCTATCACAACCCTCCTCCTTTATCCAGGCTTGGGACCGGCTATGCCTAGAAGACATAGGCGGAGTTTGAACCAAGTTGAAGACTGTAGTTTATATTTATATCTGTATTATTAACGGGGATTTGATCTTTAGGATCATAGCTGAAACTTGTTGTGCGCTCAACTCAACGCATATCTATTTCCGCAACATAAACCTCCGTTGAAATCTCTCTATCATTCCACTTTGACATCCTGAGACCCTAGCCTAAACACATGTGGTTGAAGGCTTGAAGCAGAGGCCACGACCTAGTAAATATGTGTTAAGTCTAGCGTCTCACTTGGACAAAAGCTGATACTCATGAGTTAGTGCTTTATGAAAATTTATTGAAGCTATAGGTGATTGATGAATGCATGCACAACGCCAGTTGAGGATGACAGCATCAATTGAGGAAAATACACAACCACCTTCCAAACGTTTATAAATAGCACATAGAACCCAATGGACAAGGTTGGCGAAACCGAGCAGAATTCCAAAAATCACTGCGATCTATCCTATGGAGTTTTTCACTCCTCGTTCATCCAAATACATATCGAGAATTGGGAGTTTGAGTTAGGTTGAGTCTGTGTACTAAATAACTAACAGTGGATATCAGAAATACACTAGTTGTTTCTCTGTCCCTTTTGCTTTTTGCACTTTCTGAATGGTCACTTTCAGAATGGTACTGTCGTTATATCATGTGTAAATTCGAATTGCTAGCTTACTATTGTAATTTGGTATATGTTGGTTAGGCTTAAGTTATTAAGGAATATAGTTGAGCCTAACATATTTAGAACTTGTGCTTGAAAAGTATCTGTCTAGTTTAATTACGCATTAAATTCGTAAAGGCTCGTTTGGCACACATCATCTCATTTCATTTGGCCGAAATGATGATGTCATCATTTCATTTCATTTGACAAGTGAAATGACAAGATTAGGGATAGACTTATCATAACATAATAGGTATTTGCTGGAATTCTAAATGAAATGACATATCCAATTCCATGATAGTCAAACAGGTTGGGTATGGAATCACAAATGAATTACATGATTCCTGCTTGAAATGATGGGTGCCACTATCATTTCATTTCATTTGGCCAAAATGCAATGATGACATCATTTTATTTTATTTCATTTGGAAAGTGAAAGGAGAAGGTCATATATAGTAATTGACATAACATACAATATAATGGGTATTTGTTGGAATTTCAAATGAAATGACATGTCCAATTCCATGACAGCCAAACATGTTGGTCATGGAATCACAAATGAACTCCATAATACTGGCTTGAAATGATGGTGCCAAACAAGCCTAAGAGATTTTAGGTCTTCCTTTCAGAAGCAGCTAATATTTCCCGTGTTAGAACGTGGCCTTAATCCTAGCTCTTCTTGAAACCTATTAGGATAAAACCAAATCCGTAAGAGATTTTAGGACTTCCTTCTCACAAGCAGCTATTTTCTTGTGTTCAAAACGTGGCCTTAATTCTAGCTCTTAATGAAACTTTTCTTGGGGCGCTGCTACGCTTGTTCCAGTCATACCACAAAATCAGCCATGCACCGACAAATTTATTTAATTTGTAGTCAAGGAGAAAACGAGTTATCTTGTGGAAATCAAACAGTTGGGTCCGCATATAAAGGTTGGGCACAGGGCAACCGTACAATTACCTTTTAATTCTCCGTTTTTAAAGATAATATGTTTTAGCATTTATCCACATTCACATGAACAAAAACGTGTAGGTTCACTCATTTTAGCATGCATCTAGACAATATGTTGAACACCTAAAATATCTTATATTTAAAAACGAGGGAGTACTTCTCAATATTGCCGGTGTCTCTCCTGGATACTCTGCAACAAGCTAACACCCCTTATTATGTACAAACGGGTGACTAGTTATGGCCTAAATCTATCTAAGCTGCCAGTTAAATGTACTGCATTATTTCTGGAACTTGGAAAGGAAGCTTTCCTACACTTCAGCTTCCGCTCAAACGCCTCTTGTACTTGCTTTGCACAAGGCCTAGGAGGAAGTCGGTGAATACGTGCTCATAGCCTGGCATTTTCCCATATCCTGCGGAGTTTGAACTGGGACAATTAGAGAAACACATCACCGGGAGCAAACATAGTGCTTAGGTGACAGTCTAGAAGCAAGACATTGGCCATTGAGGAAGTGCAGTGTTACCTTGAACCTAGAAAAACGCAGCGAGTAAACAAGGAAAGCAGCTCATGCAATAACTTATGCGCAAGAAGTAGGGCATTAGCAAAGGAAATAGAGGTTGAAACAAGTCTAGAAGAGTAAAACTCACCAGGGAAATAGTTGATGTCAATTACATAGTACCGATCCTTTCTACCATGCTCTCTAATCATGTCTAAGTTAAACAGTCTAAGACCCTGAAATTTTTACAATGTCAGTTAAAAGAGATTATATAATACATATGGTTCACAGACAATGAAAATTTACTCGTACCAGTCGACGCCGAAGTTCCTTGCCCAATTTTTCTAAAAGCGGTCTTGGAGGAAGTTCTGTCACATGGTAGCATTAATTATATTCAGTAACACAAATGATTAACATGAAAATTAGAGAGGGGATCGATTATGTTAGTCTGAAAAACTTCAGCACTAGAGATCTTTGGAAAACGACAGATGTAATACCTACTCCCTCTGTTGCTAAATATAAGCCTTTTTAGAGATTCCAATACGGACTACATACAGAGTAAAATGAGTGAACCTACACAACCAAATTCGTCTATATACATCCGTATGTAGCCCGTATTGCAATTTGCAATAGCTAAAACATTTATATTATGGAACGGAGGGAGTATCATCAAAAGTGTACCATACAGAGGGTCCATTAGCACAATCACTTTGTAAAGCAAGACAGGTCTGGTGTTTCACAAAGCAAGCTAGATGCACTAGTTTAAACCAAAAGGGAGAGTTAATGAATGCACCAGCAAACAAGCCTCACCTGCGAGCTAGATAGATGCACTAGTTAAACCAAAAGGGAGAGTTAATTAATGCACCAGAAAAGAAGGCTCACCTGAGATACAAGGGTCAATGTCTGCATCTTCTGCGTTATTTGTTGCACAGGAAACTCTTGGGAATGGAAAGATCCCTTCATTGTTTTCCATGTCATAGTCGTTAACATCAGGAAGAGAAAACCGGTGTACAACCCGTATTGTTTCACCAACAATGTATACCTTAAATAAGATGCCGCCTGTATGGCCAATAAGTCAGACCTGGACATCCACTATTTGGTGGGAAGTTTCAGGATAGATCTAAAAATACATAATGAGACTTAAAGTTCACCATGGTTCACAAATTCCTGGAGAACCAGAGGAGGATCAAGCATTGACAGCGATGTATCCACATATGCAAGAGATAGTTGATGAGATTTTGATGTTCCATCAACAACCAAAGGTTTGGCAACTGTAAAAGGAGTATTATTCACATCAGAAACAAGACAGTCTTTTACAGTCCTATTTTGGCGATTTAGCATATAATGCCTGGGAAACAAATACATGTACGACAAATAGAAATATAAAACGGAAATTAAGTAGGCAGCCAAAAACTAAAAAATGGCCAATTCATCGTATTATAAAGCATGACCCTCAACTGTAGTTGAACTTAAAATAAAGCAAATGTATCAATGCAAATACCCTCACACTCATACCCAGCAGTAGCCTCACCTGCATCCTCATGTCACTAGTAAATACCAATGATTCAACATCAAGTTTACAAGCATTTTCAACATAAGATGCAAAACATCAACATGCTGTCGACGAAACCACTGAAAATCTAGAGAAGCCATGCAAAAGGTATTAAAATTATGTATGCATTAGGAAAACATGCATGGATCAAATTCATTTATCTGGCATCACCATGGTAAAAATTCTAGATGCAAGGTAGTATAATTAAAAATCCAGAACGAGCTATAACAGGAGAAATAACCTAGGTATCATTTTCATCTGCAGCCTCATAATTAAAAGGGCAAATAACTCACCTAAGGGCAAGGTTAGTCCAGCCTTGGCAACTGCAGCTGGTATGGAAGATGGATCTTTCATGATGACTAGCTGTCTAGGAGCACGAACCTCACCTGCAATTATTGAACACAAACAAATAATTAATAGAAAATCTAGACATTTTTCATGCCAGTATTTAGACAAAATTACCACAAGTTCATCATGATACAGAAATATTTCAAGGCTTTTAGTAAGTAGTACTCCCAAGTAATTTTTTTCTCTAAGGCCCACGATATACAAACATAGTTTAATAATTTTACCAATGATTGCTAAATTGATTTAAAATTAACAATCAACCTAATGGAAATTTATTTTGAGAGAGGCTCTTTTCTGTATGCCGAAACTGCGAGCAAAGGCTCTTTTTCGGACCAAAATTACAGATTACAATGTGATCTGGTAGATACAAGGCTAACTTACAAGGGAAGTGACAACTAATAAGGAAATGCAAAACCTATAACATAATGACAAGGTCAAACCCAGTTGGTATACGTAAGGTCTGAAGAATTCTCCTTACCTTTTTCTTCCTTCTCCTAATTGACGTGGCTCCTTTGTATAAAGAGCCAAGTCTAATAGACCATGTCTAACAAAAAGGAAACAAATTTTACCCGATCCTAGGTAATACCATCCCTAGTGAAAGCAGCCCTAACAAATCTGAGCTGAAATGAACAAGTCTGCTGACCCAGTTGTATGTTGCCATGAGCCACCACGTGACAAAGGCTCAGACCTCTGTAACTAGTATTAAATTTAAATATCTGCTAAATTACCATAGCTGTTGGACAGGTTCAAATCAGCAACTTCTTGGAGCATCGACTGGCGATTGTGCAGATGTTGGATAGCACTTGGTGGGTCAAGGACGGTTACTTCAGGATGCTCTTCACGATAATCCTTTAAGAACGTGAAAGAAGTTCAGAAGATAAACAGGAATATAATTACAACAAAGGGGGATTCCTGTACATTTATAACAATTAGCATCTAAGTATCCAAGTAGGCAAGTACTATAATAAGTGATGAATAGCTGCAAACAGGGTTCTAAATAATTATAGTACTAAGCCACAATGTTGCAAGCAGAAAGTATATACGGAAGATGTCAGCACCTACATTTTGCAATGTAATCATTGCTTATCAGAATTTTTTTGGTGTTCATGACTTACCTCCAGAACTTGCTGCCACTCCTTATTAGTACGCTGAGAAAAGGAAGCAACACACTCAATCAGAAACAAAAAAAATCTTAAGGAGCACCAAACTACACTGACAAACGTTTTGAAAATGAGATGTAAGATGCTCGATTATTCTCTTAGAAGATAAAGTAGGGACTGTCATGAACCCGTGTTCATGAGGATAAATACCACCAGGGGGATGGCCGGGGTGGAACAGCTGATTGGGGAGAAGGGTTAGATTAGGGATTGACAGGACCAAGTAGAGGAGAGATAGATTATAGTTCTTGCCTAATTGTTCATCTCAAGAGGTCCTCTATATAGAGGCCTGACAACCCAAACTGCGTAACAAACAAAATTTCTTACTGTATCTCCAATTCGCTTAAGGCCCAAGCTAAGGAATATCTTATCTAACGGATTTCAAATTCCTAATTGACGTATTATGTCTAACTTAGAGATAACTGGGATTATATCGGTAAATGAAGTCAGCTAGGGTCAGCTGGGCCTACTACATGAGTGAACACCCATATGAGATCCCCTTCTCCCTCAAAGACCAGTTTGTCCTAAGCTGCTAGGTAGAGGCCATGGCGGACACCGAGAAAGCCCCACTATGAAGATGCAACTTTTATGTCAACGCTCTACCATCTTTGTGCATGACTGCAGCTGGACGATCTGAAGATACGGGGCCTGGTATCCAAGATGTATAAGAGCCGCCGGATCTTGGTTGCATGCTTAATTACAATAGTTTGCCTTGTGCCTTAGATGCCACCTTGGTTGAATGCCAGTTGCAGCAACCATGCCACATGATCACTAAATCTAGCACGTGTTACACACCCACATGACAGTGGCTGTTTGACTAAATCTACCCAATATATGGAAAATATGTGATTGCATTATCAAATATTTATTCAGTAGAAGTCACCGCTGACCTTGTGCAAAATAATGTCAAATGGGCCTTGTTCGGAGAGAGGACAAGTCTCATCGATTGGTACAAAATTAATTCCCTTCTTCCTGAAGAAAAAAGTAATAGGAGAACTCATAAAATTGACATAAAGACACGTCTGGTAAACACAATAGTGCTCCAGATAAGAAATAGGAATATTATTTTACAAACAATGATATTAAATAATCTCAACTTGGAAAATAATCTCTCCGTTCATTCAGTCATTTCTCTCAGTGATTCAGTCATTTATGTCATTGATTCAGTTTTTCATCTGAGTGATTCATTCTTCATTGTCTCACTGATTCAGTCTTTTATCTCATTATTTTATCTCAGTGACTCAGTCCTTTATCTCAGTGATTCAGTTTTCATTGTCTCATTGATTCAGTTTTTTATCTTAGTGATTCAGTCCTTTATCTCTGATTCTCTCATTGATTCAGTCATTTCTCTCGATATTTTATCTCAGTGATTCAGTCTTTTATGTCAGTTATTCATTGATTCAGTTACAGTCTTTTATCTCATTCTTTTCTCAGTGTTTCAGTCTCAGTTTTTCCTTTCTTTGATCAGCCTCTGTCTCATTGTTTCAGTCTCTTATCTTAGTGTTTCGTTTTCATTACTCTCATTCAGATAAAAGACTGTAACACTGAATTAGTGAATAACTGGGGGAAAAACTGAATCACTGACATAAAATACTGATAAAAAACTGACAGAAATGACTGAATCAATGTTAGAATCGAATCACTGAGATAAAAGACTGAATCAATAAGACAATGAAAACTGAATCACTAAGATAAAGGCCGAATCACTGAGATAAAATAATGAGATAAAAGACTGAATCAATGAGACAATTAAGAATGAATCACTGAGATAAAAAAAACTGAATCAATGGCATAAATGACTGAATCACTGAGATAAAATAGTGAGAGAAATGACTGAATCAATGAGAGAATCACTGAGATAAAACTGAGCTAAAACGATGAATCAATGAGATAAAATACACTGAATCAATGAGATAAAATAATAAGAAACATTAAATGAAGAAAGAAAAATGAGTTTGTGTAAACACGGATGTATCTACACACTAAAATATGTCAATATACAATCATATTTAGACAAAGCTAAGCCAAGTATTTTGGAACGGAGGGAGTATAACTGAATAATATCCCACACACTATGAGCAACACTTAATAAGGGACATGATTTGCACGGAATGCCTTGAACCAACTTAAATCTATAATACTAGTTAGTTACCTCACATCAATACATTAATATTCACAAACTTCACTATAAATAATCATCAAGATTTATACTGGGCATTACACATTTTAGGCATCATCTATTTTGATTTCTTTTTCTGAGATTTGGTGAACACCAACAGTACTGACAAAACCCGGGTTCTCCAGGTTAGCAACAAAGAATAAATAAACAAGATGGCTGTCAATCATCTTGAACAGAACTAGAAGATTAACTAATTGATTGTTATATTGGTGGAATTGTCCTTTGTGACCTGGAGTTTTATTATACAACAACTACATTTCATTGGTACAACTATTCCTATCTCTTTCCGCATCCATGAGGTAACGTGTTGTGGTTATAAGTAGCAAGTGAGTTTACCACAGTTAATTTTTTCCAGATAGTCATATCACACTTTCTCATAGCCTTATGAATCAAGGTGCTACATATTACCCCTTCCTTTAGGTAGGATAATAAAGTCAATTTGTTGTCAGTGTGACAACATTACCAATGATAAAAAGGAAAACAAGTACTTGATAATTATTACTGAAACAGGAATGAACATGGATAACTGGTGTCAACATTGTAGAAAACAAGTACTTGATAAGTATTACTGAAACAGGAATGAACATGGATAACTGGTGTCAACATTGTAGTTATGTACTAGCTATAAAGAAAAACAGTACTTGGCACTTATTACTGAAACATGAATGAACCTTCGCATGGGTAACTTGTGCCAATGATTCTAGCAAACCAGGTGAATTATTGACAAAAAAAATATTTTCTTCGCAACAAATCTCAAGTTAGCATTGAACACTGAGAATGAATTCAATCTGGCAGGAAAGTATCAAACCTGAAGCTCATTTCAGATATTCAGACTAAGTAGAAAGCATTGAGATAAATGACCTCGATCCTTTCAACAATCAATCGATGGTACTTCAAAGAAGTATTGCAGAGAAAATACATTATGGGTATGCTGACAGAATTTCTTTTATTTCCCTTCTGTTTGTTGTTGATGCAGCATGGATCAAATCTAGTCAAATCAACATGCCCTATTATATTTTATTTCATTGTGAAGCTTAATTTAAGGAAATGATTGACTTTGATGAAACCTGCGACAGTATTTTGTCATCAGTGGCCATTTTATAAACCTGAGACATGCGATGTGTTTATTTTATTTACAAGAATATTCTAATCTCAAAGATTCTTAGATATCGAACAAGGGCACAAGTCTAAAATACCATATATGATGCAGAAGACCCCCTCACTATCCACTTCCAAAACTACTACGTAGCAAATAGCAATGATGCGACTTACAAATCAAGTTTGTAACCAAATCACTTCCTTTATTGATGCTCGACTCCTGAATCAAAATTCTCTTCTCCTTACAATGGGCAAAGGGGGCAGTGCAATTTGATCATGATTCCACTGACCAATGGACGTCATCAGAGGTTCGAAAGCAACACTTTCTTTTGTTTGGTTATATAAGAAAATCACATACATGCATAGAAAATATCAAAAAAAAAACCCGAAACAAATCCCTGGACACACGGCTCCAGGGAGAACCACAAAAGATTCCAGCCTTGACGCGGTACCAGAAGAGTGTTGTTTGTGTTTGGGTTTACCTGGCGAGCGCGAGGAGCTTGGGTTGCAGGAAGCTCTTGACCTTCTTCTTGGTGAGCGCGTACCCAACCACAAGCCGCTGCAGGCCCGATGAGGCGGCAGGCGGCGGAGATCGCGCTACCGGTGCAGGTGTAGCTGAGGTCACCGCCACCCCCTCCTCCTCGTCCCGCCCCTCCTCGTTCAGCCTCATACTCGCAAACCCTAACCCTAGCCCGCCAAAGGAATGGCGAAGAATGACCCTCGGAAATTTTAGAAAAGAAGTCCGGGAATCACTGACGGGCGGCTGCGGCGGAGGAATTCACGGACGAAAATGTTTGGAAGGAACATATATGGTTGATTTGAGAAGAAATGGAAATTTTTGGCACGGTGTTTTTATTCGCTTTCTTCTGTTTCAAGAGGTTTGTGTCTTTAATGGCGAGGGGGAGGGGGAGGGGGAGTGGGAGTTGGGGAGCAACGCGACCGCCAGACGACGAAGAAGGATCAGGATTCCAATTCGTAAAAAAAAAATCAAGAGACCACGCGGTTTTTTTTTTAGGGGAAAGCATTACGGAACAGTTTGGGCATAATCGTCCATTACAGCATCGCGGACACACTCTGGTACCTCATACTCCCACATCAGAGTTGAGTGTACATTGCATTTCGCGCCTAGTTGTGCTAGTAGAGCATGTGCAACTTGATTAGTGCATCGCCTACCAAAACGGATTGAACCCAGAGAAGAATCTTGAAAATAATTAAGTGGTCCACTCTCGAAAATCCCTTTTGACTGAGCTCACGTGCTCCTGCCCACTTTCAAAATTTAGATGCCCTAGTGTTTTAGGTATGTGCAAAGTTTCGTGGTGAATTGAGTTTGTGGTGTTCTGTGCGAAAAAACAAAACTCGGTGCTCATTTCTGCCAATGGGTACTGATTTTTTTCGCACATAGTACCACAAATGACTAGTGGTTTTTTTCCTTGCACAAAGCACCATAAAACTTTGCACATAATTAGAACAATGAGTTGTCGTTTTTTCTCAAAAAAATGTTTTTGTGATTTTTTTAATTGCAAAAACAGGCAGGAGCACGTGAATTCAGGAGTCCAGACAGTGCTCTCATCCACTCTAGCAGAGTTCCCAAAACTAAAACTAGATCATATAACTTCTTTGTGCTCTTTCCCGCTATCTAATCATGAACACATATCATCAAGACTATTTTGCATGAAACAAAGATGATGATCACATTAATTCTTTTTTGCTTCTTCTTCCTCACTTCCACGTGCAGCTAGGCATTTTATATTATCTATTTTATATCATGGGGAGTTAGTTTATTAGTATTATTTATATCAATTTTGCATCAGTTATCAGTTTTAGATTTTTTTAGGTGATTTTCCTTAAAAATCGATATGCCTTGTTATTTATTTTGGGAGACGAAACATAATCTTTTCATATTTCATTGTTTTAGGAACCTTCTGTATACTAAAAAACCAACAATACCCTTTAGACCAAGTGTATTCCTTAACCTCGGAACTTTTTCACTTTTTTGTCATGTCTCACTAAGGAAATCGATACTCACTCGATTGCGTTTCAAGCTCACGAATTGTCAGTTTATTCCCTGCTCCCGTCAGTTCCAGCCTACCCAATTCATTCACTACGACGCCTACGCAATTCATTCACTTCGATGGGCCACGCTATGTTAACACGTCAGTTAATCATTGGCCCTTGGGATGGTTGCCTCCATTGATGTTATCCCATCAATAGGTTCTACCTCTTCTACCACAAATGTCTTCCTCCTATCACCGCTGCCCTTTTTCACCTTGCCCCTCTTCTTAGATTCCTCAAAAAAAAATTAGATTCCCAAAAAAAACCTTGCCCCTCTTCTGGTTTATTCGAAAAATTACAATCATCGTGTAATACAATGGCCTTCTCCATGTCCTGCTTGGTTTGTCTAGCTAGCCGTTTGCCTAACATGGAGGATACCTCTGGCATAGCCGTAGGAACACTGTCACACAAGATGACCCATGAATCAATGACATGCAGGTTCATGAGACGACATGGATGTCGCCTAGAGGGGGTTGAATAGGCGATTTAAATAATTACGGTTTATCCTTAAATAAATATGAAATAAAACTAGTATTTAATTTATCAAGCGAGAATGCCAATGAAGTGGTTCCCCGGGAAGCACGACCACGAGGCTAGGTCCTCGACGGGACCCGCCGCCACCCTTTGCCCCATTTGTGTTGTCTCTTATGGCGGCGGCGTTGTGGAACTTCTAGAACATTACGATGATTACGAGGACGAGTTGTAGGCCACCGATTGCACAAACCCTAGATTAGCTACGATTTTATTTTATATTTATTAATTTTAGTTTTAAAAGTAATTCGTGACCTATGTATAATTATTTTAATTCCAACTTAACAAAACAACGACGTTTATTGCACCGGCAAAACATCGGACAAACGACAACTGTGGCACCACCCAAACGAATCAAAACAAACTTTTTTGGCCACGACCCATAGTAGTTACCCTTAGGATTCTCCTAGTCTTGGAGAGAGTGAAGGCGTGCACTCGCCTACGTGATCGCAACCCTAACCCAAAACCTAGGGAAAAAGCACGGTCTCGACTCTAGGCTAGCAGAGCTTCTTGTGAGCATGGAAGGATTCACTTCTTCCAGAACCGTAGGACTAGGTGGGACCTGATAGAATTTGCATATTTCCAGGTTTCCACAATAAGATTCTTTTAGCGTAGTGTCATGTCCTAAACCACGAACACCGGAGTTACAAATACCCACTTTTAGAGATTCAGTATAAGGGCGCTAGGAGGATCCGACGAGCTCACGAACAAACAAGATAGTAAAGCACATGAACAATCTATCCAGGTTCAGGCCGTTGTTAAGCGTAACACCCTTCTCCTACTTGTCTGGATAGATGATGGTGGTGGTGGTTTCCGGGATACAGTGTGAGTTCTCGAGGAAGTCTAGATCTGAGCGTCTCGGGAGGAAGAAAGGTACGGCGAGGCCAGATATGATCTGGACTCGTCTCTCTTCCTCGGTGGCTTGCTACTCAAGATGACCTGTCCCTCTATCAGTCGGCTTTGGTCCTCCTTTTATTGTTCACGGGGACTCCACAGTGGCAAAGTACCAGATTTCAAACCACAAACGACTGCAGCCCGAGATACCCAAAAGGTGATGGGGTTCGTAGAAGGAAGGAGCTTCCTTATGTCCTGCCACCTCTGGTCGGGATAAGGCCAAGGCTGCGCAGATTTTACCAAAGCGTGGCAGGGCAGGCATGTGACCTTGCTAGCTTGGACAGGGTAGTCTTTGATATGCCTCGGTATGGCTTGGCCACCACCATAAAGATGGGTTTTGCTTCCACTCACTTGGACTTGTGTTCTCCTTCGTGAACTTATCGGGGACCCTTGCCCGCGAAGTGGAATTAATCCTCTCGTGATGGGAGATACGAGGGAAGCCGTGCTTGACTCCCGGAAAAGTTCCTTGGACGAGGCCCAAGGGGGTCCTGGGAAGGTTCCCGGGATGCCTTACTGTTGATATTGTCGTTGTGCTTGGCACGTTCTATCCGGGATAGAACGTTCCGGTGATGCATAGGGTTTCTCGTGCCCACTCTTCCGAGCGTGGTCGGTCCTTGACCAGGTTGACCAAGTTGCCCGTGTCGACTGCGGCCCACACGTAGCGGGTCATGGATACTCCTTGTTCCACGGGTCCGACACATAGGGTTTGATTTATTTTTGAGGGATAGAGATTTATTTTTAGGGGATTTTGAGGGATAGAGATTGTTTGTGTTTTGAGGCAGCATCCGGAATGTCACTTCAGGCATGGGCCCAGTGCCGAGTCAGGTGAGAGGACTAGAACAGTGGAGCCCAAAAGCCCAGTACGGAAGAGTAGTAACCCAAAATAGGACAATCCGCTAATGCGTGTGCTACTTCTGACCCGAACCCGAAAGCCCGGATGCTGCCCTCCCCACCACTCCCCGTCGCCCGCCGCGCCGCCACGGCTGCAGCGAGTGCCGCCGCCCACCACCTCCTACCCTATGTCAACTCGCTAATCCTCGAGCCCTCCGTCCCTAGCCCTGCTATCTCTCGGCGTCGCATCAGCCTCATGCCGCTGGGGGGAAGGGCCCCGCTCGCTCCCCTGCCGCCGTACGGAAGGAGTTTCGCGGTGGTCGCGGGAGATGGAGGCGTAAAGGGTGAGGTACCGGCTCTAGTGGTGGTTTCTTTCTACAGATTCGCCGACTTCCCCGACCACGCCGACTTTCGGCGGCCGCTTAAGGAGCTCTGCGAGGAGCTGGTGAGCGCACACAGATATCATCTTTGGACTTTATCACTTTGCATCGGTTGCCATTGGTTTGTGACCTATTGGGATGTCAGAATTGAATTGGTGGGCAATGTTGCAAAACTTCGATCTAACTTAGCAAGGAAGACTAGAAGAATGTCAAGGATAGGGGCTAAATAAGCATTTTGTGGAATCGTGGTAGCATCATTCCACAGATCTGCTGATAATGCATAAAGTTCCTTTCGATGTTGTATTTATTAGAGTGACATGTAATCATTTGGCTAGTAAGGAAACATCACTTTTCGATTTTGACTGAATTGGTCGGAGCAACGTGGGATTGTTGTAGGCTGCAACAATTTTATTAATAGTGCGTTGGCAGGGTATCGAACTCAAGACCTCTTTGTTTTGGTATTATATTGAATTGCATGCACTAACCTGCTCGCCCAAAAGTCCGAACTGATTGGAGAAGTGTGGGCAATATATTTGAACAACCATATAACTTAGTCCTGTTCTTGAACTGAAAAACCATAAGTTCCTTAGATATCAGAGGGTTGTAAAGTGCATATATATCAAAAATTTCATCCATATACTGCATTGTATTAATTTTTTACAAACATGTATGTAACCAATTTATTTGTTGATTTAGAATATCTGTTGCAAAATGCACATAGATATAGCATACCCAAATGCGTTGAATACCTTCGTAAAAATTACCCAAGCTTGTAACAAAGAAAGCACAGTATAGTATTGGGAGATTTGTATTATGAAGAACTCTCATTTAACTCTTAACTATTTTGTTATGAATTTAGCTCATCTGTAGTTCTTCCTGCATAATACACAAGTATTCATTCTGTGAGATCTATTGTCAAGTGCTAACCTTATGTATATTTATCATTTTAACCTTTGGTAGTTCTTACTGTTTTTTGCATTACTATGTCCAATTATGTTACTGTATTTATTTTTGAGGATATACTTTATTTATTTAATATATTAGGTAAAGTTTAGCTAACTAGAACATTAGTGATATGCCGTGGTAAATATTTCCCAATTGATAGATGATCTGGTAGACTTGGTTCCTTTCTTATGCGAAGTTACAAATTGTGTATCATTTAATAGTTTTCTTCTCTGCTATTCTGTTAGAAATTACCCGTATATGCTATTTCATTGATCATTGTTTCTACGAAACTGGGCTCTCACATGGTTGGTTGGCTGATGCTGTTCAGCGTGTCTCAGGTGGCATTATTCTTGCACCAGAGGGAATCAATGGTAGTTTATGCGGAATACCAGAAGCCGTGGAGAAAGTTTTGGACTTTATTCAAGCGGATGATCGCTTAAAAGGGTTGAGAATGATCCAATCACCTGTTACTCCAGAAGACGAGGCTATCCATCATGGACATACTAGCCATTCTCCTGTTGGTGCTGGGGAAGATGCACCATTCCGGTGGGATCATGTCCGTGTGAAATTGAAAAAGGAGGTTGGTTAGTTTTCTTACATAGTATTACTGGTTGTTTAGTTGAATACCGAAGTATTTACTATTTAGTGGTGCACATTATTATGTTCTCTTGACTACTTTTCAGATAGTGAGTTTTGGAGACCCAGGTGTGATGCCAACTAAAACAGTTGGCAAGTATATAAAGCCTAAAGACTGGAATGCATTGATAAGCGATCCAGACACTGTGAGTCTCCATTATTCTCAGATTTTTGTCCTACTTTTCGGTGTATATATAATTTTACATGCCATCTGCTTGATGCATTTACGATGTTCATCTGGCAGGTTGTCATTGATGTGCGTAACATGTACGAGATACGCATAGGAAAATTTAATAGAGCTGTTGATCCATGTACGAAATCATTTAGAGAATTTCCATCTTGGGTTGATAATCAATTCCAGTTGGCTGAATCTGATAGTCACCTGCCATCAGTAAATGGCGACACTGTTACTGAGGGACCAGGAAATAATCTGAATTCCAGTGAACCCAAAGAGCTACCACGAGTTGCTATGTATTGCACTGGTGGTATTAGATGTGAGAAGGCATCAAGCTTTCTCCTCAGTAAGGGATTTAAAGAGGTATGAAAGGTGGCTTTGTCTGTTTCTTATCCTTGTGCTCAATTTCATCATGAAGATTCTCTTCTTTATCTGTAATTATTTTTGTACACAAATGGACTTGAGAATATTTTTATACCACTAAAATGAATTTTACCTCAGGTTGACTATTACATTTTGGGTACAGCTGAACTGGCCATGTATGTTGTACCATCAATAGCACTAGGTTATGTAGTGAAAATAGTGGAAAAGTTCTGTTAAAAACCTAGTAGTATATGCTAGATGTTTACTTCATCAACAGATATGCTTGACTTTTTCATCTGGATAGCAAGTAATATCCTATATCTACAAATACCTGTCTATGCCAGGTTTACCATCTGGAGGGTGGCATATTAAAGTACCTAGAGGAAATCCCAGAAGCTGAAAGCTTGTGGGAGGGTGAATGCTTCGTCTTTGACAAGCGTGTTTCAGTGGAGCATGGGTTAGCTCAAGGAACCCACAAACTTTGCTTGGATGTAAACAACCAATTAGCGACAAAGACATGGAATCTCCTAAATGGGAGTATGGTGTATCATGTCCATATTGCTTTGCGACAAAATCTGAGGAGGAGAAGGAACGGGCAAGGGCTCGGCAAAGGCAGTTTGAGACTTGGGGAGTTATTGGCGGTCCTGATAAAGGCAGGAGTCCTAAAAGGCTCGAATCTGTTAACGAAGTTGAGGAGTCTAAACAGTTGCCAAACTCTGTAACTTAAATTGGCAACTGGATTTCTTCTATTACTTCTTGAGTTGTCGACCATGTGAGATATTCTTTGGGTTTGGGGTGCTTTTGTTTGGGTGTTTTCTTCCAAGTTTTTGGGTTTACTTCTTGGTCTTCGATATAGAAGCCGTAACATCATGTAATGACTTACTCGAGCTCAAACTTTTTTCTAGAAGGGCTGATGTTTGTACCGCTGGTCGCTCTAAACATTATTTCTTCGAAACACTTGCAACCTATATACCGTCAATGCTTTCTGATACTGCTCTTTTGCATTTGAACTGCTATTTCCATTTCCATGGGGCATAATATTTGTTTGAACTCTAGCCGTAGTATATATTGCTGTAATGAAATTGACTACTTGTACGGCTAAGATTTAATGTGAAAGAAGGACGGTGGAGATTTACCATCAACAATTGACCGTTGTTAATTCGTCAGAGTTCACACATTGCTTGAAGATTGCTTACCTCAATTGGTACTCAGTCCGAACTGTGTTTTTCCTCTCTGCACGAGAACACGATGCGCGATGAATATTTGCTCATGCGCATGTTATGACCGATCGTGGAATTGATTACATGTAGTAACAGTACACAAGGGGGAAATTTGGGTTCAAGAGAGAAGAACTTGACAAGAAAGTATCTGGAATACAGGTTCAATACACGCTGCCAGCACAGCTGGGCACCGGGGCACGCCAGCACATATACGCACTATGTCATTTCCCTCTTCTCCTAAGGAACACGCCTTATCGAGGAGTCCATGCTTGACGCACCCAGGCCAGGGCCAGTGACCGGTGTGACATCTCCTCCTCCTTGAATCGCAGGTTGACTCCAAGCTGCAACATCTGGGTACCGAGCTTTCATCACTGCAAGGTAGACCACTTGATCAACATCTCGAGCAGAGCATTATGTCCTTTCTTGACCAATCTCCCTAGTCAAGAATTGTCTCACGAAACACATCAAGTAAGTCAAGTTCAGCAGAAGTAGGAATATCAGTGAACACTGGGGTGTGGTCCGGCACATGGTGCTTCAGCTGTGACACGTGAAAGACTGGGTGAATTTTGCTAGAAGAGGCAACTGAAGTTCATGCGCCACCGAACCAATCTTCTTGATCACTTGGTAAGGTCCGAAGTACTTGAATGGTATCTTAGGAAATGGCGAGCAACAACTGTCTGTTGAGTATAAAGGTGCAATTTTACATACACTTGTTCACCCACAGCAAACTGCCGAAAGGATCTCTTCACATCAACATACAACTTCATGCGCCGTTGTGCCATGTGCAACTGGCTTTGCAACATGGCAGTGTATCGATCTCTTTCCTGTAAGACAATCTCAACATCTGGAGGTGAACTTTCAGTTTAGTCTGGTAGCAGAGAATAGTGTGGACAACTGTCATAAAGTGCTTTTAAAGGATTAAACCCCATAGTGGAATGATAGGCAATATTATACCAATATTCAGCCATGGCCAATCAAGACACCAATTTTGTTGGAGATTGATAGACATAGCACCTTAAACATTTTCAAGCACTAGTTCACCCTCTCAATCTTCCTGCCAAAAGGTACTAATGAAAACTTTATCTTGGATAGACACAAAGGATTTTTAGAGTACTGTGTAATTTCACAATGTTGTAAACCAATATTGCAGCCACTTTAGAAGCACTAAAGGGATGCTTCAATGAACATAAATTAGAATATTCAAGAGAGAAGAATTTGACAAGAAAGTAGAGTAGCAGTTGGGGATATCTGGAATACAGGTTCAATACACGCTACCAGCACAGCCGGACACCGGGGCACGCCAGCACATATACGCACTACGTCGTTTCCGCCTTCTCCTAAGGAACACGCCTTATCGAGGAGTCCATGCTTGACGCACCCAGGCCAGGGCCAGTGACCGGTGTGACATCTTCTCCTCCTTGAATCGTAGGTTGACTCCAAACTGCAGTATCTGGGTACCGAGCTTTCATCACTGCAAGGTTGACCACTTGATCAACATCTCGAGCAGAGCATTATGTCCTTTCTTGACCAATCTCCCTAGTCAAGAATTGTCTCACGAAACACATCAAGTAAGTCAAGTTCAGCAGAAGTAGGAATATCAGTGAACACTGGGGTGTGGTCCGGCACATGCTGCTTCAGCTGTGACACGTGAAAGACTGGGTGAATTTTGCTGGAAGAGGCAACTGAAGTTCATGCGCCACCGAACCAATCTTCTTGATCACTTGGTAAGGTCCGAAGTACTTGAATGGTATCTTAGGAAATGGCGAGCAACAACTGTCTGTTGAGTATAAAGGTGCAATTTTACATACACTTGTTCACCCACAGCAAATTGCCGAAAGGATCTCTTCACATCAACATACAACTTCATGCGCCGTTGTGCCATGTGCAACTGGCTTTGCAACATGGCAGTGTATCGATCTCTTTCCTGTAAGACAATCTCAACATCTGGAGGTGAACTTTCAGTTTAGTCTGGTAGCAGAGAATAGTGTGGACAACTGTCATAAAGTGTTTTTAAAGGATTAAACCCCATAGTGGAATGATAGGCAATATTATACCAATATTCAGCCATGGCCAATCAAGACACCAATTTTGTTGGAGATTGATAGACATAGAACCTTAAACATTTTCAAGCACTAGTTCACCCTCTCAATCTTCCTGCCAAAAGGTACTAATGAAAACTTTATCTTGGATAGACACAAAGGATTTTTAGAGTACTGTGTAATTTCACAATGTTGTAAACCAATATTGCAGCCACTTTAGAAGCACTAAAGGGATGCTTCAATGAACATAAATTAGAATATTCAAGAGAGAAGAATTTGACAAGAAAGTAGAGTAGCAGTTGGGGATATCTGGAATACAGGTTCAATACACGCTACCAGCACAGCCGGGCACCGGGGCACGCCAGCACATATACGCACTACGTCGTTTCCGCCTTCTCCTAAGGAACACGCCTTATCGAGGAGTCCATGCTTGACGCACCCAGGCCAGGGCCAGTGACCGGTGTGACATCTTCTCCTCCTTGAATCGTAGGTTGACTCCAAACTGCAGTATCTGGGTACCGAGCTTTCATCACTGCAAGGTTGACCACTTGATCAACATCTCGAGCAGAGCATTATGTCCTTTCTTGACCAATCTCCCTAGTCAAGAATTGTCTCACGAAACACATCAAGTAAGTCAAGTTCAGCAGAAGTAGGAATATCAGTGAACACTGGGGTGTGGTCCGGCACATGCTGCTTCAGCTGTGACACGTGAAAGACTGGGTGAATTTTGCTAGAAGAGGCAACTGAAGTTCATGCGCCACCGAACCAATCTTCTTGATCACTTGGTAAGGTCCGAAGTACTTGAATGGTATCTTAGGAAATGGCGAGCAACAACTGTCTGTTGAGTATAAAGGTGCAATTTTACATACACTTGTTCACCCACAGCAAATTGCCGAAAGGATCTCTTCACATCAACATACAACTTCATGCGCCGTTGTGCCATGTGCAACTGGCTTTGCAACATGGCAGTGTATCGATCTCTTTCCTGTAAGACAATCTCAACATCTGGAGGTGAACTTTCAGTTTAGTCTGGTAGCAGAGAATAGTGTGGACAACTGTCATAAAGTGTTTTTAAAGGATTAAACCCCATAGTGGAATGATAGGCAATATTATACCAATATTCAGCCATGGCCAATCAAGACACCAGTTTTGTTGGAGATTGATAGACATAGAACCTTAAACATTTTCAAGCACTAGTTCACCCTCTCAATCTTCCTGCCAAAAGGTACTAATGAAAACTTTTTATTTGATAGACACAAAGGATTTTTAGAGTACTGTGTAATTTCACAATGTTGTCAACCAATATTGCAGCCACTTTAGAAGCACTAAAGGGATGCTTCAATGAACATAAATTAGAATACTTTGTGAACCGGACCACTAGAATAATTAGAAGAAGAAGGCAAACCTTCCACGAAGTCCATTGAAATCTTCTGCCAAGCTCCTTCAGCACAGAATCAGGTTCCAGAAGACTCGGCAACTTGCAGTTTTCATGATTGGATTGTTAAAATGTTGCACCGAGTAACAAAGAAGTCATCCAAAATCTCTCTTGATAGTAGCCCAAGTGAACAATTTATGCACTCTCTCATATGTAGCATCAAGACCCGAATGGCCTCCCATAGGACAACCATAAAGTGTCTGCAACAATTTGGTCTACAAGGTTTGCCTTGTTTAATTGAACCATTATAGAGAGAAAACCTTGCTCATTGGGACTATATCTGACAACTTCCTGCAATAAAGTTTGTGCAGTTAGATCAGTGTGGCATAAGAATTGGCCACTTCTTCTGTCGGGCCAAGAAGGGGATGATACACAACCCCACCAGCCTCCAGCCTACAATGAATTTCAGGATTGTTTCAACCATCAGATATGCAACGGAAATATAAACAATCACATGCACAAGTGACAAAAGGATTTACGTGAAAAACCTCCTCAACGCGAGGAGGAAAAAACCATGGCTGTGAACCAACCCTATCCACGCAAGTTTCACTATGAGCAACCTGGATACAAAGTCTTCTCTATAACATTTAAAGATCACTTCAACTCATTGCCAATCGAACCACAATAGGGAAGATTTCAGCAAAGGAGAGATATCACACTTTCTTGGACTGTTGAAAAATGTTGCACCGACCCGTTAATTATCACGAGAGGGACTCCATAGTAAACGTTAACCCAACTTGGGTTTCAACAACAATTTTTGCCTGAATTACGACTTGAGACTCAATTGCATGGTGCCCCCGACAACATCGTCTCAACTCTCAACTGTAACGTGTGTCAGCTGCAACTTGTGTTCTTTTGTATTTTCCCTCTGTTCTAATTTTAATTGGGTGCAATGATTTGAACTCTTTACCTAGGATTTAGTTGATATATAATGGAGCCGGTGGGTTCCCATGAGGCCATGATGGTCTAGAAAACAAAATCGAACTAATTCTACTATACAAAATTACAAAGGTTGCTTCATCTCCACTACTTATAAAAGAGCGAACTTTTGTTTCGCTAAAGCCACCCAGACTAAGCGTACACAGGTCCATCTCCACCATCAGATCCAGCCCACTAATACGGATCCAACAACACAGATCTGTTTCATCAAAAACTACCCAAATCAACGCCCCAGATTTATCCTGTCGACCGCCAGAGCAATTTCCTGCCAGGTTCCCACGTCCGCCAGAGCAATTTCTGCCAGGTTTCCCACGTCCGCGTACCCCTTCGCAATCAGCGCTTCCCAGTATCTCATCTCACGAAACCGAAACATCCAGGCGGATCTTCTTCCGTCGCCGGCAGATCCCGCTCGGCTCCGGTGAGCCCGCGCGCCGCCGACTACCGCTCCGGCACCAGCACGTCCTAGTCTACCGATTTCACGGTACCGAATCGCAGCCCCCACAACAAACCATAGCGCCGCCTCGATCCCCTTTCTACTCCTCCGCCGGCATTCAAGCCTGATTTGCTGCGAGCGAATCACCTCCTCCGGCCGATTTGCTTCTCGCCTGCCGGCCGGCATCGCGCGCTCCGTCCGGGCCGCCGCTCTCCAAGGTCGCATGTCGCATCTGGCCGTCCAAGGTCAAGGGAGCTCTTCTGCAGGGCGCCAGACACCGTGGGGAGACGACTTCCTGGCGCCGGAGTTCCTTCCCCGCCTCCTCCTTCTCCTCGAGGCAGCAGCAGCGCCTGGGCTCCGCCCCCGCCGCCGGTGAGTGCAACGAACTAGATGTTGACTTCGCTATCCGTAATTGCTGGTTGTTCTGTTGTGCAAGAACAAAAATAGCTCCTACTGCGATTCCAGTTAGTTTCCATGTGCAAACACCTAGCTACCAAATTCTATCCAGATTATTCACTGAATCTTTGCTTTACTGCCTGCTTGTCTGCCTTGAATGAATGAATGTTGCTTTACTGCCTGCTTATCCAGATTATTCACAAAAATAGATCAAACTTACTACGAGTATTGCACTGGCATCTCTTGACTGCCACCAATTTAGCATAGTTTCTGTGAACAAAGTGCCATGCATTTGAACAGATTATCTGTATTTTGCTCCTTGTGAACTTTCCTCTAACATGCCACTTCTTTCACTTGTCTCTTGTTGTTTTAATTCGTTCCCTTTTTCTAACTCGACACACAGGCAAAGCCGGCAGAGAGGTTCTTTGTCGGACGAGGACACATTCAGAGGAGGGATTGATCCATTGGTTGTTGCTGCAGCACTGGTGCTTGTCGTGTGCCTACCACGGCCTCCGGCCTCTGCCGCTCGGTAGTGGCCGTGGCCACCGGCTGTAGCTGTGCAAGGAAGAGGACGGTCGTCGAGTATGCCCTGAGCTCAGCCTGGTAGTTGCTACTTCTTTGTATTTTTCCTAAATTTGTGAATATGCTTACTAGCATGGTAGTTGCTACTTCTTAATGTGACAACTACCATTGGTTGTGGTTTGCCCTGCACTTTGCGAATAGCCAGTCTACTGCTTTCTATGGTTGTGGTTTGCAGTGCACCGTCCTGGTAATTTCTGTTTTTACACGTGTACTGAAAATGTGAAACATTAGGTGACTACGTACTTAATTTGCATGTGATAAAGTTCTCTGGTGATGCAGTATCGATTTTGTGAACAACCAATCTAATTTGCATACTGTCATTGTTGTTGCACCGGAGCATCATAGTATCTCTGAAAAATTGAGGGCCAGGTAGTTTATATGCATGTGACTTGGCTATGCTCGACTGGCGCCCTTATAGACACAGTAGAATATACAATTTCTATTCTTCTATGAGTTCTGTGATATACATAAATTGCAGGCGTGACGAATGCCCAAATTTACCAACTGTTTTCTTGCTGCTAAATGTTTCACCCAGAGCACCTGCATTTTTAGTGACAGCGTACTGGTTAGAAAAAAGGTGCATGGCTGTTCTATATTTCCTAAGTTTAACCTCCATTTTATTCTTGTTGGTCGACAGGAATTTGGCTTGTCAAAGAGGATGCCTTCATTTCCTCCCAGTTCAGATCCTTGTGCACGACAAGGATCTCAGCAGCAACCGGCGATGTTGTTAAAGAACAGTAGCCACTGCTCTGAAACCCCGGTACTGCTCTGGCATATTTCACACCATAAGTTTTGCATGGACTTTAGGCACAATTAACTATGTTCTTAATTCCAATTGTCTTTCTGTATGCAGCCAGTGTCAAGCTGCTCGGCCCAAGGGCCACCGCTTCGACCTCGACGCCGCTGACCGTTGTCGATGTTGGAGACAGAGAGATTGACTTGTAGGAGCAGCGCTGCTCGCCGGTGGGTGGCGACCATGACCCCTATTCTTGCCGGTAGGACCTCCTCCATTGTTCTCTAGATCATGGCCGTGTGTGCATGCTTTGCTCTGGGTCATGGTCTTTTTAAGATCGTTGCTTGACTATTATTGTGTTGTTTTGATGCTTGGTTCGTAAATACTACGAGATGAGTCGTGGTTTGTTCTGTTGTTATATGATATTTTTGTCTAAAGCGTGATCTGTTGGAGATGCATGTCAGTGGTCTGTGGTTTATGTTTTGTCTCCCGCTATGTTTAGAGGGCCTATAGGTTTGTATTTAATTAGGACATGTGGTGTTAATTGTTTTTGTGCCGACTAAATATTTGAGTAGTCTGGGATTGTTGTTTTTGTATTCAGGCATGTATTGCTGGTAGTAGATTTGTGTATTCTGTTTGTATGCTTCAGTCCAGTACATGTGAAGATCAATTTAACTCCATTGCTCCGGTAAATATCATTTGATTATTCGTTTAAACCACTTGGTGGAAATTTTTTATTTCCTACGATACTTGGAATTGTATAGTCTCCACTACTAATAAACAAGCAAACTTGGCAGGAAAATTAAATCTCAACCGTCCGTGCAAACTGATCAAACGGCCCACACGCATTTGTTCTCCCCACCTCTTTTCAATTCCCTCACACCACGCCTGCCATATATGCACACAAGAAAAAAAAACCTGTCCGCATGATTGATTTCCTTACATCATGCCTGCCATATATGCACGCAGGAAATAAAAAACTGTCAGCTTGATTGACGATCCAACCGCCTGTCCCGCCCACGACCAAGACGACGGTGAGCAAGAGGACCAAGCACACGACGCCGACGAGCAGGAGGTCCGCTCCTAGCCTCCTCATCTAAGTTTCATGCCACCCGTCTCACCCACGAGCTGGAGGACCATGCACAGGACGCCGACGAGCAAAGTGTTGAATTGTAATATCTATACAAATAATAACTATACTTTGTGGAGGATGCAAGGTGTCTGGACTATATTGTCCGCACATTTTTACACGGTTTAAATATAAAATTTATTGCTCTGGTTTACGAATGATATTTATATTTTTGAGACGTGTGTTGCACGTACATGGCTACTAGTCTCCACTACTTATAAAAGAGCAAACTTTTGTTTCGCTAAAGCCACCCAGACTAAGCGTACACAGGTCCATCTCCACCATCAGATCCAGCCCACTAATACGGATCCAACAACACAGATCTGTTTCATCAAAAACTACCCAAATCAACGCCCCAGATTTATCCTGTCGACCACCAGAGCAATTTCCTGCCATGTTTCCCACGTCCGCCAGAGCAATTTCTGCCAGGTTTCCCACGTCCGCGTACCCCTTCGCAATCAGCGCTTCCCAGTATCTCATCTCACGAAACCGAAACATCCAGGCGGATCTTCTTCCGTCGCCGGCAGATCCCGCTCGGCTCCGGCGAGCCCGCGCGCCGCCGACTACCGCTCCGGCACCAGCACGTCCTACTCTACCGATTTCACGGTACCGAATCGCAGCCCCCACAACAAACCATAGCGCCGCCTCGATCCCCTTTCTACTCCTCCGCCGGCATTCAAGCCTGATTTGCTGCGAGCGAATCACCTCCTCCGGCCGATTTGCTTCTCGCCTGCCGGCCGGCATCGCGCGCTCCGTCCGGGCCGCCGCTCTCCAAGGTCGCATGTCGCATCTGGCCATCCAAGGTCAAGGGAGCTCTTCTGCAGGGCGCCAGCCACCGTGGGGAGACGACTTCCTGGCGCCGGAGTTCCTTCCCCGCCTCCTCCTTCTCCTCGAGGCAGCAGCAGCGCCTGGGCTCCGCCCCCGCCGCCGGTGAGTGCAACGAACTAGATGTTGACTTCGCTATCCGTAATTGCTGGTTGTTCTGTTGTGCAAGAACAAAAATAGCTCCTACTGCGATTCCAGTTAGTTTCCATGTGCAAACACCTAGCTACCAAATTCTATCCAGATTATTCACTGAATCTTTGCTTTACTGCCTGCTTGTCTGCCTTGAATGAATGAATGTTGCAGCGCAAATGAAACACATGGTAATTATTTAAGATGTCAACTAGCAGAGACTAATTAACAAATGCAGTCTACTCTTCTCAAGATTGGTTCGCTGTAATAGTGCATCTGGCTTCAAGTAGCATCATGTGTCATCCATCCAAGGGGCGGAGTAAAGAGAATTCAATAACTGAGTTAATTACAACTGCATGTGTGTATGATTTCGAGAACTAGCTAGACAGATGCTCGTTTCCATACAGACAGATCAAACTTACTACGAGTATTGCACTGGCATCTCTTGACTGCCACCAATTTAGCATAGTTTCTGTGAACAAAGTGCCATGCATTTGAACAGATTATCTGTATTTTGCTCCTTGTGAACTTTCCTCTAACATGCCACTTCTTTCACTTGTCTCTTGTTGTTTTAATTCGTTCCCTTTTTCTAACTCGACACACCGGCAAAGCCGGCAGAGAGGTTCTTTGTCGGACGAGGACACATTCAGAGGAGGGATTGATCCGTAGGTTGTTGCTGCAGCACTGGTGCTTGTCGTGTGCCTACCACGGCCTCCGGCCTCTGCCGCTCGGTAGTGGCCGTGGCCACCGGCTGTAGCTGTGCAAGGAAGAGGACGGTCGTCGAGTATGCCCTGAGCTCAGCCTGGTAGTTGCTACTTCTTTGTATTTTTCCTAAATTTGTGAATATGCTTACTAGCATGGTAGTTGCTACTTCTTAATGTGACAACTACCATTGGTTGTGGTTTGCCCTGCACTTTGCGAATAGCCAGTCTACTGCTTTCTATGGTTGTGGTTTGCAGTGCACCGTCCTGGTAATTTCTGTTTTTACACGTGTACTGAAAATGTGAAACATTAGGTGACTACGTACTTAATTTGCATGTGATAAAATTCTCTGGTGATGCAGTATCTATTTCGTGAACAACCAATCTAATTTGCATACTGTCATTGTTGTTGCACCGGAGCATCATAGTATCTCTGAAAAATTGAGGGCCAGGTAGTTTATATGCATGTGACTTGGCTATGCTCGACTGGCGCCCTTATAGACACAGTAGAATATACAATTTCTATTCTTCTATGAGTTCTGTGATATACATAAATTGCAGGCGTGACGAATGCCCAAATTTACCAACTGTTTTCTTGCTGCTAAATGTTTCACCCAGAGCACCTGCATTTTTAGTGACAGCGTACTGGTTAGAAAAAAGGTGCATGGCTGTTCTATATTTCCTAAGTTTAACCTCCATTTTATTCTTGTTGGTCGACAGGGATTTGGCTTGTCAAAGAGGATGCCTTCATTTCTCCCAGTTCAGATCCTTGTGCACGACAAGGATCTCAGCAGCAACCGGCGATGTTGTTAAAGAACAGTAGCCACTGCTCTGAAACCCCGGTACTGCTCTGGCATATTTCACACCATAAGTTTTGCATGGACTTTAGGCACAATTAACTATGTTCTTAATTCCAATTGTCTTTCTGTATGCAGCCAGTGTCAAGCTGCTCGGCCCAAGGGCCACCGCTTCGACCTCGACGCCGCTGACCGTTGTCGATGTTGGAGACAGAGAGATTGACTTGTAGGAGCAGCGCTGCTCGCCGGTGGGTGGCGACCATGACCCCTATTCTTGCCGGTAGGACCTCCTCCATTGTTCTCTAGATCATGGCCGTGTGTGCATGCTTTGCTCTGGGTCATGGTCTTTTTAAGATCGTTGCTTGACTATTATTGTGTTGTTTTGATGCTTGGTTCGTAAATACTACGAGATGAGTCGTGGTTTGTTCTGTTGTTATATGATATTTTTGTCTAAAGCGTGATCTGTTGGAGATGCATGTCAGTGGTCTGTGGTTTATGTTTTGTCTCCCTCCATGTTTAGAGGGCCTATAGGTTTGTATTTAATTAGGACATGTGGTGTTAATTGTTTTTGTGCCGACTAAATATTTGAGTAGTCTGGGATTGTTGTTTTTGTATTCAGGCATGTATTGCTAGTAGTAGATTTGTGTATTCTGTTTGTATGCTTCAGTCCAGTACATGTGAAGATCAATTTAACTCCATTGCTCCGGTAAATATCATTTGATTATTCGTTTAAACCACTTGGTGGAAATTTTTTATTTCCTACGATACTTGGAATTGTATAGTCTCCACTACTAATAAACAAGCAAACTTGGCAGGAAAATTAAATCTCAACCCTCCGTGCAAACTGATCAAACGGCCCACACGCATTTGTTCTCCCCACCTCTTTTCAATTCCCTCACACCACGCCTGCCATATATGCACACAAGAAAAAAAACCTGTCCGCATGATTGATTTCCTTACATCATGCCTGCCATATATGCACGCAGGAAATAAAAAACTGTCAGCTTGATTGACGATCCAACCGCCTGTCCCGCCACGACCAAGACGACGGTGAGCAAGAGGACCAAGCACACGACGCCGACGAGCAGGAGGTCCGCTCCAGCCTCCTCATCTAAGTTTCATGCCACCCGTCTCACCCACGAGCTGGAGGACCATGCACAGGACGCCGACGAGCAAAGTGTTGAATTGTAATATCTATACAAATAATAACTATACTTTGTGGAGGATGCAAGGTGTCTGGACTATATTGTCCGCACATTTTTACACGGTTTAAATATAAAATTTATTGCTCTGGTTTACGAATGATATTTATATTTTTGAGACGTGCGTTGCACGTACATGGCTACTAGTGAATAGAAGGGACTAATTGTCATCTTCTGACGCACGATTCATATACATGCGATCAAGACACTTTATTATTCATGAGAACTAACTGATGGAGAAGGTTAAAAAGAACAAACAAAACATGAACATAACATCTATACAATACCTAAAGCTATGTATATATGCATCAAGATCAAGTTAATGAGCGAGCAGCCGAGCACGCTGATCACATGACTTCTCCACACGAGCGACTAATAGAATGAATAGTCCTGATCTTTGCCTGTCTTTAGCGGTTGTTCTAGAAATCACGTCGATCATGAGAGGAGAAGATGCCCTCCATGCTGCTGCCCGCGCTAGAGCCGGAGTTGAACATGACGTCGGCGAGGTCCAGTGCCGGGTAATCCGTGGCCCTCCCTGCGGTGGACACGTTCATTTGAGCGCTGGCGCTGCTCCCAACACCGGCGCCGGCGCCCGCCTGAATGCTCTGGAGGCTTGCCGGCATCCAACTTATGCCAAGGTGCATGGATGTGGACAGCGCCTGCTCGGCGGGCGCCATGAGGAGGTCTTCAGGGGCGAGGCCAGAGCCTGTCGCGGCGGTCGGAGAGTTGGTGGTTGCGGTGGCGGAGGCGGTGGCAGTGGCATCCGGTAGGGTGAAAAGTGGGATGGTGGAGGTGAGGCAGCTGTGGTTGCCACAGTAGGTGACCTCGTACGTGAAGGGGTCGTCGTCCAGGCGCTGCACCTTCTTTTTGGCGTCGCACCCGTAGTAGTTCTTGTGAGTGCACCGGTAGTAGCTCCTGTTGATTACATTGTGCATGCAATATGATCATCAAAAATTCTGGTTCGTATTGCTTTGATTGGCATGTAGTTGCATAAAGAGATTACAGAACTGTCATTTCTGCTCAATTTTGTTTTGATGGGTCATCTGATTACCTTGGGTACCTGGAGCCGAGGATGTCCTTCTGGCCGTATTTACGCCATGTGTACCCGTCGTCCGGTGGCAGCTCGGTGTTGCCTGTCCGCTGCGCGGGCACCATCACCGTCTCCCTCTGTCCGCTTTCCCTCCTGATTAAACCAGACAGAAAACACCATCAGCGTCACTTTATAAACTCAAAGGAATTAGCCATCTTTTACACAGAAACTCGCGGGCTAGTTCTTTCGTTATTTATTCTCAATCAACATCATCGCGTCTTATATTAATCTCTCCTACTTAATTAATGTAAGTGCTTGGAACTGCCGTGTAAACCCTCGTGCAACTTATGCTTAACGAAACCATGACTTGGTAAGCATTCCACCCCTACGTCGCTGTCGCAGAGGACGAAGACTAGGAGAGGTAGATGCGCGACTTGGGCTACGAAAATTCGCTGACATTTTCTGAGCCATGACGTGGTAAAAGGTCTCCGTGTTTGAACCGTTGACCCTCAAAATCTAACTGTACATACGCTACGGTCTACGGACACGTACCTCCTCCTGCCCTGCCGTGGCTGGACCGGCGGCGAGAACCTTGACGGCGTCAGCCGCCTCAACGGGCCACCGGACGTGCCGGCGGTGTCCACCCCGGCGCGCACCGCATGCGGTGGCGCTAGCCCGCCGAATACGTCGGCCGGCATGTGGAATGGCTCCTGCAGGTGAGGCATATGGGCCGGAGCTTGCTCCACGAGAAACTGGCCCGTGCCAGAGTCCTCCGTGCTGCGTAGGCGGAGGAGGTCCAGCGGCTCGCCGGCGAACTGCGGCGACGCGGCTGCGGCCACGTCCACGGCGACGTAGTGCTGCAGCGTGCGGATAGCCGTGTTGTAAGCGTGGACAATGCCGTGGCAGCGCGCGGCGAGGTAGGCCGGGTCGTTCTGGCCGGTCGTCGAGAGCTCGTCCATGAGCTCGCCGGCGAGCCGGAACGCCTCGCTGATCTGTGACCGGACCTCGTCCATCTCTCCTACGTTGTAGTGGGCCGCGATTTCTTTCCTTTTTCGGTTATCAAGGTAGCTTAGCGGCTGTCGCTGTACTAACGAAGAACCACCTAGCTGTGGTGCAAGGACGTACATGAACAATGGCTTCGCGCGCGTTTGAACGATCTATACGTACGAGGTGGCTGCAACATCTGTCTATATAAGTGAGGACACCAGACACTATATAGGAAACAACGGGGCACGTACTTGGTTAGCAGACTGCAGGGGTCAGGGTGGTAAGAAAGGAAGAACTAGTCATTGGTCATTACAAGGGGACTGGGTTAGTTACTACTCCGTCGTAGCTTAATGTTGGTTATTGCTGGTCGAGTATGCACTTTCTCACTACTCTCGCATGCATATGGCTGGGTCATGGGGAAGACCAAGGAAGTTGAAAAGGGTATTCCACATGGAAGGATCGATCTTAGGCCCAGCCTCTGATTTTCTTCTTCCCTGCTATGCATGGACTAGGACTTCTTCTTGAAGGTGTTTTTGCCGACGACTTCCTTTCGACCTTTTTGTTTGAAGATAATCCTCCAAACGACCGATCGACGCGGATGTCACAACCACGGGAACATTTGTTTTGATCGTTTGGTTAGAAGGTAAAGTAGTCATGACTCATGACATACAATGGCATTTGCTATTTAGTCGCGTCCATCAACGCAATATAGTGCTCCATATT
Organism: Poa pratensis; assembly: GCA_947311845.1. Classification (NCBI taxonomy): domain Eukaryota; kingdom Viridiplantae; phylum Streptophyta; class Magnoliopsida; order Poales; family Poaceae; genus Poa; species Poa pratensis. Next base: position 4,301,100 of record CAMZMU010000090.1, read on the forward strand.
GGAACATAGTTTGGCAAAAATCCATTCGGTAATTATAGAGTTGTGAGCATAAAGGTACCACTTTTCTAACTAAATTTCTATTTTGGTACCACTTTTACGTTTTCATAGCAAAAAAACTACCACATTTGCTCGGGCGCTCTCAGAAAACCCAAACTGTGCTATGATGATAAATTCAAATTGACACGAAACTGATAGTGGCCCCCACTTGTTAGTCCAATTAAAAAATTGAGAAAAGAAATTGCTAGGTGAGGTGGGCTGTGGGCCCCACTTGTCAGTCCAATAAGAGAATATCTAAAAATAAATAGGAAAATAATCAAAATATCGAAAAAATGCCCGTGGCCAGGAACTGCGGACGGCGACCGAATCCGTGGCGGCGAACTTGCCCATGGCCATGGACGTCTCGACCGTCATGCTCGCGCGCCCGGGGGGCTTCGTGTGGTCGCCTGCCCGTTGCGGAGGAGCTTCGTACGCTCGACCGCTCGACCCGGGGAGGCTTTGCGCACGCGCTTTCTCTTGCCCGGGAGGGAAAAACTGAGAAATAAGTCCGCAAAGAAGGAAAAGGGAAGAGCTCCGCAGCGGAGCGGCTGAGGGTACGAAGCACCCCAACCGGCCAGCCCTCAGTTGCGCGTGTGCGAAGCCCCGGGCTTCGAGCTGGGGCAGGCGGGGGCTTCGTGTGGTGCCGCCCTCGCGTCAGCACGTCCACCGCGCGGTCCGGCCGGAGTGGAGGAAGACGACCACGGGTTCATCGATTCTTGTCATCCTTCCCGCCGCCAAGCAAGATTCCGCACGAGCACGGGCGTTGCGCGGGTTGGCCGGTCGGACATCGCTGGTAGCAGAGTGTGGCGGCAACCACAGAAAGAGGGGCTGCGGTGGCCGGTGGGTTTGGTGGACGGGAAGGATATTTTGTATAAGATTATTTTCCTATTTCTTTATAGATATTTTGTTTTCTGTTGGCTGACAAGTGGGGCCTACAGTCCACCTCACCGGCATTTTTTTCTCAGGTTTTTTATGTTTTTGTTAGACTGAAAAGTGGGGCCCAACTGTCAGTTTTTGTGTCAATTTGTCATCAAAGTCGGATTTGGGTTGAGGCGGGAAAAAATCTGGTAGATTTTTGCTACAAAAACGTAAAGTGGTACCAAAATAGAACTTTAGCTAGAAAAGTGGTATATTTATGCTAACAACTTGTAATTATATGATAAAATAAACAACCGATTTAACAATCCAATCAGATACGGACATGATAGAGAAGACAACTAAACAGCAGACCATTGTAAGTTCTAGATAAAATATTTGGTATTCTTATTTGTACGGAAAAATATTCTGATAACCTCTCATAACACTTGAATAATGCGTACAGAGTTTTTGAATCCATTCAATTTTGTGTTAACGTATCTTAGTTTGTACCGAATGTGAATTTATTTCGTCCTATTTCTTTATGCAAGGGCATTTATTTTCAAAACTGCTAGGCGTCGTCCGACAGATCAGCAGGGGAAGAAATCGCACCCCTCCCCCACCAATAGATCATCATAAAACGTGAAACCGTGGTCGTCCGAATATGCCAACAAACCCCCTAGCCGCACAGCAAACTTTTGTACTATTGCAGCATCTTCGCAATATTTTTTCCATGGCGAGGAAAATATGTACTCCCTCCGTCTATAACAAACCCCCTCATGTGTAGATACATGTAAATTTGGACAAAGTTGTGACATATTTTTGTGGTCGAAGGGAGTACAGAAATTGGCGCACACAACAACACAACAAAACGATATGAGTATGCAGTAAATCCCACCAGTCGCAGCAAAATTCTCGAGCAGTCTTGGTAAGAAACTATATGTATATGGAAGATCAATGCTCTGATACCATATATGGAAGCTAACTTCTGCAGGAGGTTGAGTCCTCATGTATTATTAGGGGACCAAAAACATGTAGGTCATCATATGTTATCGGTTGGTAAAAGTGGTGACAAGCACGGAAGGAAACATCTAATAGACAGTTATTCTCTTTGGGGAAACCTTAACAACCTCCTATTCTAGATTACAATAACGCAGATATAATAAAAAAATATCCATGGTTACTAACATAAAGCTTGATAGGCTGTGAAGTGGCTAAATCGAACTAATTCTCTACCAGAAAATTCAAAACGTACTCAAATACTATCGGGTTATGAACTTCACGCTTGGATATCCAAAACTTGATTATATTTCAAAACTTTGTTTCAGGTATATAAGAGACACATCGATAAGAAGTCATTTAGAAGCACTGAAAATTATAACCATCCCATACAAGTTATGGTCTCATATCAAGTTGGATAATTAGTCATGTTCATAATTAATTTCAGAATATTAAACATGCATGATTAAACTATGATTATGTGAAACTCAAAATATTAGATGCATTACACAACATGATCAACAAAAAATGTACTCGCAAAAAAAGTAACCGTAAAACATGTTTACACAGTAGATAGGAATACAACACACATACTGATCGGTTGTAGACGACATCGAGTTTTGATCGAGTGATGCAGAAGGAAGATGGTGTTTAACTTTTCAAGAATTTTTGTGTGTTATTTATGTTTCTTGTAAGAATGTTTTTGTAAGGGCTGGATTCAAATAAGATATGGCTTTAGGCCTTCTCTGCAAAGAAAAAAACATATACCGAAATAATAGAGAAGCTAGCTAAACAACAGATGAAGGTAAGTTCAAAAAAAAATTGGTATTCTTATTTGTATTGGAAAAATAATCAGTTAATCTCACAACACTTGAAAATAGAGTTTCTGAATCCATTCAATTTTGTGTTAAGGTGTCTTAGTTTATACCGGTAGTGAACTAATTTGGCCCTATTTCTTTATGCGAGGGCATTTGTTTTCAAAACTGCTAGGCGTGAACAGGTCAGCTGGAGGAGAAATCGTCCCCTTCCCCAACCGTTAGATCATCGTAAAACGTGAAATCGTGCCCACCCCCCATGCCACATAGCAAACGTTTTGTACATTGCAGCATCTTCGGAATATCTTCTCCACGGTGAGGAAAATATGTACAGAAATGTCGCACACAACATATCAATTCTTGTGCTAGACTATTTTTAATACTTATGAGCTCGTGTATCAAATATCAGATTATACTAATGGGTTAGACCGTATCCATTTCATGATCCAATATATTTTGTTTTGTTAGACCATATCCATGTGTTAAATCTCTTTTTGGGGCGCATCTCTTAATATTATATGACTGCCTCTGGCCTTTTTTTGCTACAAGTACATTCGTTTGCTTAATTATGTTGTACGAAATGATGTGTTGACCGGATGCATGTGTTACCTCTATTTTTTTCAATAAGTTTGGCATGTTTTATTATGTGTTGTAGTTTATACATGTTTTCCTATTTAAATCTAACAAACATCTTATACTATGGATCTTATTTAGTGAAACTATACAAGGAAGTAGCCCATCTAAACGTTGAGGTCTGAGAGCGCTGGCGGCTCTCCCCTCGCGCACCACCACCTACCCCGCGTCGGCGGCCGCTGCGGCGCCGGCGGCCACCTCTCCCCGGCCCCCCACGGTGCAGTTTCCTCCCATGGCCAGCCACCTTCGCTTCTCCGGCTCGGGTTTTTCCCCTTCCGCCTCGGGTGCCTCTGCGGCCGCTTCGTCAGATCGGATGGGGCAGTCCGCAACCCCGCCGCCGCCGCCGGGTCGCCGGGGCCAGACCCAGCCGCCGGCCCATGGCGCCACGGCCACCACCCAGGGGCTGACCCCGAGCCTGGTTGGATGCTGGTGAGAAGCAGGAAGGAGATCCAGAGAAGCAGGCGCCTTGGGCCGCCGCTGCCCACGCGCCGCATCTGGGGCATCAAGCCGGTACCGCCGCAGATGCGAGGGCTCTGCTACAACTGCCTGGAGGAGGGGCACATCTCGGCTTTCTGCACCAACCCCACTCGCTGCTTCAAGTGCGGCGGCCAATTTCACCAGTCAAGGAGTTGCACGAACAAGAGGCCGCTTCCGGCGGCGGGAGTGGCAGCCGTCAAGGAGGTGGCGAGGGGCGGCCCTCGCCGCGGTGCCGGGGCGGCGCGTGATCAGGGGCCGGCCCCCATGGAGCAGGGGTCCTCCTCGACGGCGGAATCGGCAGCGCCCAACTTCAACCCTGGTGCTGGCCGTTCGTGGAGGGACATGGCGCAGAAGCAGGGGCAGGGCTCTCGCCCTGTCGGACCGGTGGATCCGGATGGCGGTGTGGGTCAAAGCGGAGTGCTTGAGGATGACGACGTCTGCGTTGTGACCCCTTCTTCTGAGATGGTCGATAGGGAGGAGCTCCTGCGGCGTGCGGTTCTTGTAACCATCACCGGGAACCGGCCGGCGGTGGATCTCGCGGATGCTGCAGGGCTGATTCATGCACGCCTGAGTATGGGGCCGTATGACTTCTCGATCCGCGCCTTTGCACCGGAGGACTTCTTGATTCTCTGCTCGACGATGGCGATCAGAGATAACATCGTCAACTCGCATGCTCTTCACGCGGACTGGTTCTCAATCGCGTTCAAGCCATGGAACAGGCAGCTGCAAGCGGAGCTTCACCATGCGCCGTACTTGGCCTGTGTGGATCTGCTCGGCGTGCCGGCTCACGCTTGGGATCTGAGCACGGCGCAAGCTCTTCTACGCAAAGCAGGCTGGATCGAAGGCGTTGACGGCGCCACGGCGAGCTGGAATGATATGTCCAAGTTTCGCGTTCAGTTGTGGACGGAAGACCATCGGCGGATCCGGCAGCTCGCGCGCTGGATGTTGTCGAGCCAGATGTCGGCCACAAGCTTCATGTTCATCAAATTGGCCGGGGATGCGGAGCAAAGAAGACTCTACGCTACAAGATCCGTTTCGTCGTCACCGACGTCCGTGGTGGAAACGCACCCCCTCCGCCGCCTCCTGATGTCAGTCCTCCTAGCTCGGGGTCGGGTAGTCCGCCAAACCGGCCTCCGGGTGTGGGTCAGACCCCGCCGCGACATTTTCACGGTGCTACTACACGAAATGGTGGCGGAGGCGGGGGTACAAGGCGGCAGGACGACCATGGTGGCGCAGGCGGTGTGTGGAGACAGGTTGCGCGCCAGAGTCCGGTGGTCGCGCCGGGTGTGGAGTGCACGGCGTCTGCTCCTACGCCGGCGCCGGCACCGGCAGAACCAGAGCCCTCCTCGGTTCAGCGGAAAGCAGAGTTCAGGGGGGACCACTGTCGTGCAGGAGGCGCATATGCAAGAGGTGGCAGAGGCTGACGGGGCCTTGACGAACGCTTTTTTCAAATTGAAACTCACAGGCGCAATTCCGCGCCTTCGCCGGCGTCGGTGATTGGGCCACGCGCCCATGATCGTGAGAACCTCTGTAATTTTGGGTTCTTTGGAGATGAAACTATTGTTGCTCTACAGCGGGGTGGCCTAACTCTTGCCAGGTCAGCAGTGCAAACTCATGACCCCTGCATGGGCACCCGCTCGCAGCTGGACCTGAGTAGTGTCGCGCTGGGAACGGATGAAGACTGGCTTAAGGACTCGCGCATGGAGGAACTGCCCGAGACACAGTTTGGCTCGCCGGCCCAATTTCTCCGTGTGGATGTGGAGCATTCGCCATTCGGAGCCTTCGCTGCTTCCTCTGGTGATAATGATGTGATTGTGCCTGGGTCTCACATACAGGCTGAGGCGGAGGAGGGGTTTTTCACCCCAATCAGACCAGATCGTAATACCGAGATTCTCAATGAACTCCTAGCTGAAATCCGAGCCCACACCAGGAGCCCTCTACTGCCGCTGCCCAATATCCAAGCTGCACGCAGACGCAACAAGACACACCTGGCAAGTGGACCGCCTCGCAGAAGCAATCGATTGGCGATCAAAGCTCGAGCAAGACCGGCGTCCATGGTCAAGCGCTCTCAGCGCGTCCTCATGCATAAAATGGGCATCTGCGGTCCTGAGGAAGTTCTATCTCCAGCTCACCTAGAGCAGTATGCGCTTGAATTCGCAGACACGCTGTCAAGCCAGCAAGTGCAGGCGCTCGCTGCTCTGTTTGGCCTAGCTGTGCCAGAGGAGTCGGAGCAGTCGCTATGCTTTTAGAGCATGCGGGGCTGGTTTCACTGCAGGTCTTGTTAATGGAGTACATCAATTATAATATTGTGGTGTGGAATGTTAGGGGTCTTAACAACCCCAACAGGTGGACGATAATCAAACTTCTTGTTGAGGATGCAAATGCAGCGATCGTCTGTCTTGTGGAATCAAAATTGGAAAATGTAACCCCCTTTGCTATAAATCAAATTCTTGGCTCGCGGTATGATGAATTTGCCTTCTTGCCGGCAACGGGAACGGCTGGTGGCATTGTTGTGGCCTGGCAATCAAACTTGGTCTCTGTTTCCAGTACACGAATAGACACCTTTAGTCTGACAATGCATCTGGACTTTGTTAATGGTAGCAGCTGGTGGCACACAACTGTCTATGGGCCTACAGCAGAGGACTTGCAGCCCACCTTCCTGGATGAGCTGCGTACTATCAGAACTGCTTGCTCTGGGCCGTGGGCTGTGGCGGGTGACTTTAATCTGATACTAAACGCAGCTGATAAGAACAATAACAGACTGAATCGCAGAGCAATGGGCAGATTCAGAAGACTTGTTGGCGACCTAGAGATGATGGAAGCTCCACTGATAGGCAGGAAATACACTTGGTCGAATGAGAGGAGCACCCCTACCCTCACGAGGATCGATCGTTGGTTCTATTCTGCAGATTGGGAAAATTTTCACCCTAACTGCCTATTGCAAGCGCTCTCTTCATCACTATCAGATCACTGTGCAGTGCAGATGTCAACAAATGTCAATTTTCACCGAGCAAGACGTTTTCACTTTGAACCCTTCTGGCCCAAATTAGAAGGTTTCTCTGATATCATCACTGAGGCGTGGGCAACTCCTGTTGTGGCTTCTGATCCGTTGCACTATCTTTCTCTGAAACTGCATGCGACAGCTCGGGCTCTGTCCAGTTGGGGACACAGAAAAGTGGGCAATGTCAAGGAACAACTGCTCTTGGCACAGGAGCTGATACTGCAACTGGACAAGGCGCAAGACCAGCGCCTGCTTTCCTGGGAGGAAGCATGGCTAAGAAAGGAACTAAAGAAGAAACTCCTGGGTCTCGCATCTCTGCAGCGCACCATTGCAAGGCAACGGTCCAGAATTCTGTGGATTCGTGAAGGTGATGCCAACACTTCTTTCTTCCATGCACATGCTAGCAAGCGAAGAAGACGGAATCACATGTTCAAGCTCAAGAAGGGTGATCGAGAAGCTACAGATCAGGCAGGTATGGAGTGTATCGCGACTGAATTCTATGAAGATCTGTTGGGAGTTCCCAGGCCACGAGTGGATACCATTAACCTTGATGCTCTACAACTCCCAAGACTGGACCTTGACGACCTTGAGGAGGATTTTTCAGAGGCAGAAATTGGCATGTTATCAAGAACCTCCCAGCGGACAAATCACCTGGTCCGGATGGATTCACGGCGAGCTTTTTTCAGCGATGTTGGTCTACTATAAAAGCTGATTTCATGGCAGCCATTACCCACCTCACTAGGCATGACGGCCGTAGTTTCCACTGGTTAAATCAAGCTTACATCACATTACTGCCAAAAAAAGAGGTTGCTCTGGATATTGCGGATTTCAGACCCATTAGTCTGGTGCATGCTTTCGCAAAGATTTTCTCCAAGGCCTTGGCAAATAGAGTGGCCCCTCGCCTGAATCAGCTGATCACAATTAACCAGAGCGCGTTTGTGAAGGGCAGATCTATCCAAGACAGCTTTATGCTTGTGAATCAAACTGCTAAAACTCTGCACAGGAAAAAAATACCAGCTCTATTCCTCAAATTGGACATTGCTAGGGCCTTTGATTCAGTATCTTGGCCGTTTCTTTTGGAAGTGCTACGGAAGAGGGGCTTTGGTAATAGGTTTTGTTCGTGGGTTGCCCTTTCGCTCTCCTCAGCAAATACGCGTGTGCTGATCAATGGGAGCCCAGGGGAGAAATTTTGGCATGCAAGAGGGTTGAGACAGGGTGATCCAGCCTCTCCTATCTGGTTTATCCTAGTAATGGACATTCTGAACTTCATCTGCGGTATGGCTGAAGACAGAGGGGTTTTTCAGGATTTGACGAAATGGGGCATTCGGCACAGGCTATCTCTTTTTGCGGATGATGCAGCGATCTTTATCACACCGGTGAGGCAGGAGCTGAATGCTACTAGAACTCTTCTGGATTTATTTGGTAATGCTTCTGGGCTTGTGTGCAACCTTGCAAAATGTGCTATTGCACCGATAGCTTGTGAGGATATTGATCTGCCACAAGTCACGCAACCTTTTCCCTGTCAGATTACCAGTTTCCCTTGCACCTATCTCGGACTGCCTATATCTTTGACCAGACTGAAGAAGGAGGATTTCCAATTATTGCTGGATAAAATCCTGAATAGACTTGCCACTTGGAAGTCTCATATGCTCACCCCCAGCGGAAGGCTTCTCCTCATCAAAGCAGTCCTCTCTGCTATCTCGGTATACCATATGCTGTCACTGGAACTGCCTCAATGGGTGATCAAAAAGATAAATAAAATTTGCAGGTGCTTTTTCTGGCATGGATCGGCAGAGGCTAATGGAGGGAGTTGCCGAGTTGCTTGGAGCCAAGTTTGCATGCCCACAAAATATGGTGGGCTGGGAGTGCACAACCTCAAATATCTGAATGATGCACTACGCATTAGATGGCGGTGGTTTGAAAGAGTTGGTGATCCCCGGGCCTGGTCTGGTTTAAATTTCAAGCTATCACCGGAGGCTGAAAACCTGTTTCAAGCTGCCCTATGCTGTTCTTTGGGAAGAGGAGACAAACTGCACTTCTGGACTGATAGGTGGCTAGAGGGAACCAGCCCTAGCATGTTGGCACCTGATCTGTTTAAACTGGCAACTGCTAGAGGTGCAAAGACAAGATCTGTGGCAGAAGCCTTGTTGAATGGAAGATGGATCACTGACTTAAGAGGGAATCTCACCTTGGCAGCCATTGCACAGCTCTTGCAGCTGTGGGCAATGCTGCACGACAGAGGCAATCTTGCGGATGAAGACGATAGCTTCAAGTGGCGTCTGACAGCGAATGGGCAATACACAGCTGCCTCTGCCTACCGCGCTAGGTTTCACGGATCGATTGAGGCGGATTACGCGAAGGCATTGTGGAGCAGCAAAGCTCCTCTGAAGGAGAAAATCTTTTGTTGGCTCCTAATGCGAAACCGTTGCTGGACTGCTGACAGGCTAACTAAGAGAGGACTGCAAGGTCCTGTGGTTTGCACTCTTTGCGACCAAGAACCCGAAACCCTTGATCACCTGATGACTGGGTGCTCCTACTCGAAATCCTTCTGGTTCAGACTCTGTCAACAGGCCCAGCATCAAGACATCACTCCTATAGGACTCATCACAGCAAGAGAATGGTGGAACTACACACTCCAAAATCGCAAGGGCAAACAAAAGAGAAAAACGGCCACCTTCATGATCGCGGGGCTGAGAAGAATTTGGCTGGAGAGGAACGCAAGAGTCTTTGAAGGCAAAGAAACGAACCTCAACATTCTTGTTAGACATGTCAGCGAAGACCTTGCGATCTGGGCGGAAGCTTGGAAGAAAGCGGATCGGCGAGAGGAGTAGTTCATAGTTCTTTCTGGGAGCGGGCGGTGATGCCGTTTGTAACACTGCATAAGTTGTAAAACTCTCTATTCCACTCTTATTGAAATGACAGCAACCTTTGGTTGCGTGTCCATAGAAAAAAAAACTATACAAGAAGATATGGTTACTATCTTTGATTCATTTTGTTAGCTTTTGCTAATAACACTGAAAAAGACTTGAAGAAGAGGAAAGGTTTCCTTGTGTAAGGTAGTGCATGACCGAATTGCGATGCCCTCATACCCTCCCCCCACCCAGTTGAGGTAGGGAATTTATTTCTTTTTTGGTAAGTCCACTTATTTAACTCTAGCTTTTCTATATTCATGTTCTCACGCTAGAATATCAAGCATGAGCTAATTTAGGAATCAAGGAAGGAGTTCATACTGAAACGAGAGTATTACTGTCTCTCTTTTACACGAGCGTTGAGTGGAGAAATGTCATATTGCCGCTTCATGTATCCATGAAACTTACCCTCTCACGACAGTCATACTTCTTCCTAAGTGCACTGTTATTTGCACATGCATTTCAGCTTTTATGTGTTTATATTCTCACACTGAAAAATCAAAAATGTATGTTATGAGGATGCAACATCTTGCGCAGGCTACCATGAACGTGTTCATGTTGAAATCAACGCGCGACGTCATGAGATCTTGAGTAGCTCTCTACTTGATATAGCAGGGCATGATCACCGAGGGGTTTAAGTGTCTCTCTTACATGCACGCTTTGTTCATGCTTTTGAAAGAGTAAATACATATCTACATGTTGATGCCACGTAATCAGTCATTATCGCTTTAAGAATATAACTGATTCACTTCCTTATTTATGTTTAAATAGACGAGACACACAATGACATAGTGCAATCAGACTGCTTTCAAAAAATTGCCTCCAACCCATCATTCTTGTAATATTTTGGTGCAATGCATAAGGCATTTTTTAGTTATAAGTGTTTTGTACAGTGGTGCCAAATATATCGCTGGTAACTAAAAGTGCTTAGCTAAATGTTCTGAACATACTAAGGAACCACAAGGGTAATTGTGAGGGTCTTGGCAAAATTATGACATCTAAATCCTTTAAAAGCTATCACCGAGATAACGACGTAGCTAAGAAAAACTATATTCTGTTCTTTGTGCATCTTTCTCATTTCTGTACCTAGCTAGCAATTGAAATGTACACATGGATAGTGAAATTTCAATAAATTCTTAGTGATATGTGCTACTACGTTGGCAGAAATGTTCTAATTATGAGTACCATAGGTGCAGCCCAGTTGCCAGTTCATCGGTGAACGACCACACAGTTATGCTAGCGTAAACATGTGCGATAATACAGCAAACACATGCGATTTAATACATGTAACCATGTGTGATAACAGACTAACACACGACGATGGATAAAAGACTGTATACACACATGATCGAAACTATCAAAATTGTCTGCAATGCTCGAGTTATCACACATGATCGCTATGTCAAAACCGTATGCGAAGTTGTACCCTATCACACACGATGTATTAATCGTCGCACCCTATCACATGATCGAAAAACTGTATACACACATGATCGACAATATCAAAATTGTTTGCAATGCTCAAGTTATCACACATGATCGTGATGTCAAAACCGTATGGGAAGTTGTACCCCATCACACACGATTTATTAATCGTTGCACCCCTATCGCCCATCTATGGATAGCGACGGTTTCGATAATCGTGTGCGATGGGCAAAGTGGAGCGTGCAATCACGTGATATGTATTATGTAAACTAGTGAAACTCCAATATATATGATTGTCTCACTCTCACTCAACTAAAACTTGCACGTCCACACGGCTGCCAGAGCGAGTCGGACCGCTCCCCTTTCCCCATCTACAGTGAAAGGAGATCTTTTTTCGCCTCCCCGCATCCACCACCTCGCCGCCGGCGATCTACTCGATTCCTCGCCTCCGTCGGCTGCTCCGGCGGCGGGAGGTCGTGGAATCGGTAGATCCCGGCGTGTATATAGTGTAGGTAGTTGCAGGGCGCTTGCTGGCGGCGCAGTGGAGAAGATGGTGTCGCTGGAGAAGCTTTTGTGGATGCAGGTCTTCTTCTCGGTTCTGAGTCTTCTGCGGGAGGCTCGGGGCAGATCTGCCGTCCGCGGCGTCGTTGCGGCTCCCGGAGCTTCGACGCGCCTTCCCTCAAGCCGACGTGCGTGATGGCGTCGCTGGAGTTTGAAGATCTGGATGAAGGGGATGACGTTGACCAAGATGTTGCTGCTCATCGCGCGGGATGGAGGCATAGCGCCGAGGACCGTCGACTTCCTTGTCGCCTGAGGGCTCCTCCCAGTCCAACGTTTGATGGAGGTGCGGCGGCGGGATTCGCCGGCGGAGCGTGCCGTGCGAGTAGGAGGGCACCAGAGCTCAGAAGGACCTATCTGCTATTTCTCTTTGTTTCTGGGTTTCTCTGTAAGCTTGGTTGATGTAATCTTCTTCTTCCTTCGCAAAAAAAAAAACTTGCACGTCCACCTCTTGCCACAAATGGGCCTTTTAAGATTTTAGTAAAAAATCTGAAATCCGTACACGGGCTGGCCCATATATTTCTAACATATCAAACAAGCCATTTGATTTCATTCACAACCATCAGCATAAAGTTCTCAAAACAAAAAAAAAACATCAGCATAACAAAACAAGATCGGAGGGAACAAAATCAAAAGGTACTCTCTGATGTTGTTGCCGTTGTCTCCGGTGCCTCCAATTCTTGACCACAGGGATTCACTCCAACTTCTTCCTGTAATGTTGAAGCCGTAGAGGCTGATCCCTACAACATTTGCATAAAAACAGATCAAAATGTTGCAGCTGCGGCGTACATCCTAATCCGCAACGAATCAGAGCTTGAAGATTCACAAGAAAAAATTCTTCCAGTGATAAAATAAATTTGTGTAAAAATACAATGGCTCAGCTAAAACAATTCATATGGGGACGAAGAATATTGGAAATGATTTACCTGTGAAGCCGAGTATGAAATCCCGTCCTTTCTCTTCCTCTCCTCCTTCGATCTCAGGGACTCCACTGGAGTGTAGACCTGGCGTACAATGTTGCATCCCGTAAATAAAAGATCCAAACACTACTACATCTACCGGCAATCAAATCGAACCAAACCATACCCGTGCAAGTTCTTGCGAGCTAAGAAAGTACACGAAGAAGGCATCACTGACCTCGGGCATCCCAATCAGCCGCATGAGCTCTTCAACCAGCCGCCTCTGCTCGTCGGCCCTCCGCTCCCACTCCTTCACCTCCCACCGCAGCGCCTCCTCACGCTCATCCAGGACCCGATCCGTCAGCTGCCTCGCCACCCGCAGCCGTCCGCGGCGCTCCCGCGCCTTCTCCAGCTCCTCCGCCAGAGACACCTCTTTCAGCTCCACCCTGCTCTCAGGCTTCACATACGACTTGACCAACGGCGGTGACGCAGGCGTGGCAGCCGCCAGCCTCGTCCTGGCCTTGTTCTTCGTCTTCCCCGAGAGCGCGGCGGCGGCAACCCCAGGGGAGCCGACGACATTGGAGTCCCGTGGCCGCAGCGGTCGCCGCACGGCGCGACCAACGGACCTCGCCTCCGTCGCCATCGGAGAAGTTTCAGGTCTCTCGCGCCGGGATGGCTTTGATTTAGCTACAGAGAGGAGGTAGAGGCGCTGATTATGGGGACCGCATTTGAAATCAGCTCGGAGGGGGATAAAGAAGCAGTAACGGCTAGTAATTCTGACTCTCTGAGCAGCGCTCAGAGAATTGACGGTTTTGCCCCGGACTGGAGATCGTGGGGTGAGGCCGTGAGGGGAAGATTACCAGGGGTAGTTTAGGTACGCGCGGCTTTTTGGGTTTCAGTTTGTGCTGCTTTCGGCGCTACAGAGTGCAGCGGAACAGCGAAATGGATGGATGGATGATGGCCTGGAATCTCGGGGGTGTTTCACCAGCTGACGTTCTGATGGAGTGTATACAGGTCCCGGGTTCGGGGGCCTTGCCAGGTTTTGAATCAAGCGGATGCAAAGCTGATACAAATTTAAAATTTAAACATAAAATGTACCCGATTTGAAATAAATTCACGATTTGACCCTCTTCATAGAGGATCCCGCAACTGGGCACCATGCTAGACGGCATGACACACCGCCACACCGGTCAAGGGTGTAATGGACCCTACTAAGATTGATTAAGTCGGTGCGCCTCCACGGCGCGTCAGCGCCGATCAACTTCCCCAACGACTGCCCCAGCTGATCGGATTTTGTCTCAGTCCACCTACGAGTGGTCTCCGCACGCGAGCCGCATGAGGACCAGGAGGCTCGCGAGAGCCTCGAGACAGAGCACGCCGACGACGAGCACATGGCGGAGCTCCGCCGCCAGTATCCCAAACACGTTGAGAGGAGCGACGGCAGTACGAGGTCTATAACAGGGGAAAAGACTGACGGAGCCGAGCCGTCCGGTGTTTCGGTCATCAACCTTGTTGACGAGGGGTGTCCTCGGCAAATCCCATGGTTAGGTACCTAGGGTTGATTATGTGGTAGAGAACGCGTAGTACTGGTAGACTCGACGGCTGAAAAGCGAGAGTTTACCCAGGTTCGGGGCCCTCGATTGAGGTAAAACCCTTACTCCTGCTTGTCTGGATTTGATCTTGTGAATATGCGGTTACAGGGGTCCGGCGAGCTGTTTGTCTCGTCGGGATTGTGGTGGCTATGAATTGCTTGACCTAATCGGTTACCCTCATGGCCTTTTATAAAGGAGGCCAGGTCCTGGATACGTAACCGACTAGGTTTACATATGGAAAGTTCTAACCGACTATGATTTATCTAATTTAGGAAACTTCTCTTCGTCTGGCTTCTTTCTTCACGGGCTTCTTTAATTCTGGGCCTCTACTGGGCTTCGTCTGTACCAGGTACCTTCACGCCGGGGTACCCGAAGGGTATATCCATGTCAGTAGCCCCCCGAGTGCTTGCTTGATTATGGAGAATCATGGATGCACTCCACATGTGTTATTTTTCTGAACAGTATATATGTTTTTATGCAATCTTGGGGATTTTAGCATAGTAGGCCCAGAATACTCAAAACTGGTTAACTACACATTCGGGTAAAACCATACCAGCTTTCAATCAAACCCGAGTCCCAGGACTCGAATCTGGAACATACTCGAAACAACTTTTGCCTGGGGATTACAGCTTGGCAGGCCTGACTCACTCGAAGAAAGTTGAGTTCAGTTAACTACGCATTCGGGTAAAACCATACCAGCTTTCAATCAAACTCGAGTCCCCGGACTCGAATCTGGAACATACTCGAAACAACTTTTTGCCTGGGGATTATAGCTTGGCAGGCCTGACTCACTCGAAGAAGGTTGAGTTCAGTTAACTACGCATTTGGGTAAAACCATACCAG
This sequence comes from Poa pratensis, assembly GCA_947311845.1. Lineage (NCBI taxonomy): Eukaryota > Viridiplantae > Streptophyta > Magnoliopsida > Poales > Poaceae > Poa > Poa pratensis. The sequence goes on from CAMZMU010000090.1 coordinate 4,316,142, forward strand.
CTTTCAATCAAACTCGAGTCCCCGGACTCGAATCTGGAACATACTCGAAACAACTTTTTGCCTGGGGATTATAGCTTGGCAGGCCTGACTCACTCGAAGAAGGTTGAGTTCAGTTAACTACGCATTTGGGTAAAACCATACCAGCTTTCAACCAAACTCGAGTCCCCGGACTCGAATCTGGAACACTTTTGATGTATTTGCCTAGGGATTTTGACTTAGTAGGCCTGAACTTACTCGAATCAACGATGTCAGCTAACTGCTCATTAGGGCAACACCATACTAGCCTTCAATCAGATTCGAGTCCCCGGACTCGAACCTGGAACACACTGGACAGATTCGACTCAGGCCGCTTGGGGTCTTACTGATTCGTTCTGCAGATCATATTTGCTACCCGACGCGTCCGTCAGGATTTTCATCATGTCTGTTGACACGGAAATTCTTAAGGGAAAACACTGCCGGAGTGTCCCTTAGCCCAGCTCGATTAATATCGGCAGGTCTTACCTTTGCATTTGTGTATGCAGCATCCGAGACTTTTTTGATTGACATAGTCCGGGAATTTTATGAATTATATTTGTGAAATTAAAGGACTTTGCCGAAATGAATCAGTCGAGTCATCTTTGTTGAGTGAGTAATTTTTACCTTTTTAGAAGCTTTATGCGAGCACGACAGCGCTCCCATGGGAGTAGCCCCCGAGATTGTGGTTTATTGTTTGCAATAGAGGACAATCTTAAATTATGTTCTGCATTTCCTCAATCGAAGAATTTTTTGTCGTATACTCCCATGGGAGTACCTTTTGTCAATCGTTGTTTCAACCAATATATGATATCAATCGATTTGCGTTTATGTTCTTTCCTTTTCTTCTCGTGTGCTTGACGTCATGCATGACACTTGCGGCGTGCCTGTCAAATTTTTGACAGGACATGACCTCGTGGGCCCGTTGTCAGGGTTTTGACCAGCAGAAGACGTTATCTCTGTTCCGATTTGACCGTTCGTGGCGAAATTTTCGCGGAATCATGATGACTTCCTTATTTTGCGTGCGTAGTGGGCGGCGTGGGCTGCGACGTTTGTTATTCGTGGGTAACACGTGTCATCCATATTTTGCTTGGACGGTTGTGATTCCTTTGCGTAACACAGTAAATATCCCGTCCTTTTCTCCGGGATTCTTTACCCTGCCATTTGCCCCTTCTTCCTCCGCGCACATCACCCACCATTGCTCTGCGCTCAAGCTTTGCATCCATCTGCTTCTTCCCCTTGGCACCCAAGAAGACCAAGCGCAGTGCTGCCGCCGAGACGGCTGAGAAAGGGAAGAATTTGACTGCGGCTGGTGGCGCCACCATTGCCCGCACCAAGTCACCGGGCGATTGGTCACGATCCTCCATCAATGAGACCCATCTTGAGGAGTTCCGTCAGAAGGGCTGGCTACCATCTTCTGAACAATTTGCTGCTCGCGCCGATGGATTGGAGGTACGTCCTGCTCCTCGCGCCGGCGAGCGTGTGTGTTTTGCTGAGTTTCTTCCCCGCGGCATCTCGTTCCCCCTGCATGATTTTGTGCGAGGATTGTTGTATGCCTACGGCATACAGCTGCATGATCTGACTCCCAATGGGCTGCTGCACATTACATGCTTTGTGGTTCTATGCGAGTGCTTTTTGGGAGTATCTCCAAGTTGGCCGCTGTGGAAGCACCTCTTTCAGGTGCGCACCAATTGCAGAGGAGGGCGCCCATGCCCTGTTGGGGGTTTCAACATCCAGTCTCTTAGTGGGTCGAATTATTTTGACCTGAAGGCAGTCGACTCCGCACAAGGCTGGAGGACACGATGGTTCTATGTGCCAGTCGATCAGCAGGTTCTTCCTGCCTTTTCGATTAAGACCCAGCCATCCAAGACGGCGGCCTGGGATCATCTGGTGTCTGATGGTGAGGCCAAGGAAGCTGCTCCTCTACTCGCGAAGTTACCTGATCTGCTGACCAGTGTGTCTGGAATTCAGTTGATTAGCACATATATGAAGATGCGAGTGTGGCCCCTGCGTCTCCGTGCCCACCCTATGTGGCAATATGAGGGGCCACTCGACTCGACCCGAATGAGTCAAGAGGAGTTGTCTGAAAAGGAGCTAGATGCTCATGTGAAGAAAGTGACGAAGATCAAAGCTTCTGAAAAAATCAACTTTAACTTCGCATATGTCCCGTATGGGCCAGACAAAGCTTTACCCGAGGTAAGAACTTTTCCCTGCCGATTTCTACTCTTCGACCACGTGCTTTTGCGACTGTTTTGATTATGTTTGTACGAATATGTGTAGGGTCACTCGACTACTACTTCTCTCCCTCCTCTACCCGAAGCTGGGCCTACTCCTGAGACTGCGGCGCTGGATATTCCCAAGGCATCCTTGGTTGAACCCGCCTCTGCTCACTCGACTCCCCAAGATACTCTTGCAGAAGAAAAAAGCGAGGAGGTGGAGCAAGCTGCAGTCGAGTCTGATTCTGAGCCCGTCGTGCATAAGCCAAAATGCCGTCGCCTGGCGCTACCGAAGTCTTCGAGTTCGGAGTCGAAGGAAATGAAGAAGGGGACACTGGCAATTCGAGTACACAATCACTCGTTAAGAGTCATCCTTTGAGCTCCTCTCCACTAGCGCCTCGTCCTCCTGCTGCTTCGGGTGGCGTTTCTCGCTTGGGTGTCTTTGCTCTTGGCAATGATCCTGATTCCGATGAAGAGGAGGAAATCAGGTTTGCTTTATGATATGTTCTTTTCTTTGACTTCTTTTTGTAATTGCTGTTTTTTTTCGATTGACCATGCTTTTGCTTGATGGTATTTTAGCGATAGGTCGCCATCTCCTCCTCGAATCGTAGATTCGTCGATTGTGGCACAACCAACCATCCTTCCAGAAACAACACAGGGTACTGCTCCTGTTGCTACTAAAGCTTCGACTTGGTAGTGGCTGCCAACGTGAGCAAAGAGAAGAATACTTCAACTGCAGATGTTGTGGCGTCTTCTTCCACTCCTTGGACTGACCACGTGAGTGTGTTTTGTGCTTGTCTTTGCCTATGTATTCTTTTGCTCATATTAATACTGTGAATGCTTTCTGCGTTTAGCCGATGTTCGCTGCTATGGCTCCTTGGATCCAATCTTTTGCTCGGTTGGAGATCGAGAGGGACTCCCTGCAGTCGACCTCGTCGGAGCTTGCGAGTGAGTAGTTTTGTGCTAAAATCTTTTTCCTCTACTGCTCGTAATTATCATGGTAATTGAGAATATTTACGCATTGTGCAGAAGCCAAACAAACTGCTGAGGAGCGAGTAAAAAACCAGGAGGAGCAGGTAAAAAACATGCAGACCCAGCTTTCTTCTCAGCAATCTGAATCGAAGAAAGCACTCGAAGATGCCCAGAATGCCATCACTCGCCGCGATAAGGATCTGGTTGCACGTCTTTCAGGCTTGGCGCATGCTGCCAAAGGTGAGTGTTTTGATTTTTGCGATTACAGATGCTTTTGCCTTTCGAGAGTTTCTACTTATGGCTTCTGTTGTCTGAATTTGAAGGTTTTGAAGGTATGTCGACTTCTGCTGGGACATCGAGTGATACGGTATCACTTGATGGTGCTATTGCGGAGCTTGAAGCATTGCTATTCAAGACCCAAGGGGATCTGGCTGCCGTGACGGGTACCCTTGGCAGCTTGCATGCAGGGATGTGTCCTACAGGCACAACCCCGTCGACTGCTCAAGGTCTTGCTGTAGCGTTTGGAGAGGGATCTTCAATCGTGGCGGATTTTGCACGCGAACTCACGGTACGCGGCTCGGAGTACACCCTCAAGCTTTTACTAAGCAATGGTGTAAAGGCTGACTTCACCACTGCACTGTCGGATTACCCGAAAAAGCAAGATGGAAAGCCACTATCACTCAAGGGTGTCACCGAGCCCGCTACTCGACTGAGCGAGCTTTGCATCCGAACCATGGAGCGCCGTGCCGAAGCTGTTGCAACTCGGTCGCGTAAAAATAGGGCAGAGTCTGTGTCGCCGGTTTAGGAAACATTTGTGATGTAACTAGGTTACTCGAACCTGGCCCGTATGCCTTTGCTATTTATGCTTAGTATGCTTTTGAATGCTTTGTAGTTAACTGAAATTTGCTTAACCACCTGAAATTTACATCTTTATGCGTCTGTGTGCTCGAACATTTTGCTTTATGAATCAGCCACAAGAACACATGCTCGGTGGATCTTCAATACCTCATACTCGAACACCTGGACAGGTAAGGAATGATGCGAGGGTACTTGCGTTTGCAACGAATCGAGTGAAGGAATTAGAGCAGGAACTCAGAAGCACTCGGGCTGAGTTGGTGCTACTTCGTTCCAGACCAAGCTTTGCTACCCAACGCGAAGAATACGTTCTTGGCGAGATGGACAACATAAATAGGCAACTCGAATGTGAGTATATGACTTCTCTTCCTTTTGCTTGATGTTTTTGCATTTTATTTGTGCTATGCTCTGGACCAATCGACTGTAGCTTTTGTAGGTTTTGTACCCGACTTCAAGTAGGAAGATAAGCGGGTCAACCGACTTCTTGATAATGCTGTTGAGATACCAACGACTGGCAAGCAGCATTTTATGTTAGATAAAGTGCATGCCCGCACTCTCCTTACTTTGAAGGATCGAGTATGGCGAAATGCCCAAGTACTCGAAATGTGTAGGCGTATCTTCACTCAGCTGAATTGCGCACTCTTCCCGTCGGGTCCTCAACCGCAAGGACTGTTTCCTTTGATAGATATCTTTCGAGTGGCAAGTTCGGTCAAGGAGTCTTTGATGCAGCTTGCAATTCTTGGATCCAACGCCACTATGGCTTATATCCGTAGTCGAAAACCAAATTTTGCGCTTCGTCCTCCTGCGGTTGGTACTATTGTTCCTCAATCGCAGTTGATCGAGACCCGTGATGCTGCTGAAGGCTTCATCGATCGTTGTAAAGAGCAACTTTTTGGTACTGTACTGGATATAAAAGACGAGACCGATTCTTAGTCTTATGAGTGTAATTGTGCCAGTCCTCAACTGTATATTTGTGCATATACTGATAAGTATTCGTATGTTTATGACAGCCCCCGAGCGTGTCGAGTGAGGTTTTGGGCTTCTGTGTTTGACCCAACCTCTAAGCATATCGAGTGGGGTTTGGGATTATTTGTTTGGCCCAGCCCCCGAGCACGTCGAGTGGGGTAAATAATATGAAAAGTATTTATGAAAAATATGAAGGAACATATATCTTTATTCCGAATACGTACTCGACCAGCAAGCCGCCTCATTAAAAACCTTCCAGTCCCCTTAGGTACCCTGGTAAGGGAAAAGAGTGCGTCTGAAACCTGCTGGCTCATATATGTTTTGTTACATTGGTATGACTACTTCCTATTGGAACAACACCAGGGATCGTCCGAGCTGTTTGGTAACTCTTGCATTGATGACTTGTTTGCGCCGGCCTCGTAGCTTGATCTTTCGTGTGCCGAAGTTGTTGCATTGATACCATTTAGGGTTTCGAAGTTTGAGATGATGATGCCGCCTTTTATGTTCATGGCCAAACTTGTGGTTGATGCGTTGGGGTTAGCCACTTTTACCGCCGCCCGAGTGTGGGATCATCCTTGTCCGGCTTTTTTGTGTGATTACGACTGCCGGAGTGGACTGAGGATGCCACTTTTTGACTGATCTATGCCTGACTCGCCTGAAGAAAGCGTCTGGCGGTATTTGCGCCTTTGCTGACCCAATATTGGCCAATTTACTTGCTTGTTTGTTGCTATTCGTGTCACATGTTGCAGTTGGCAACTGCGAAACCTTTTTTGTAATGTGTCATAGTGGTCTTTATATGCAGCTAGGCTAGCCGCCTTGCCCCTTCCTGCTCCTATTGCGTTTTGTGCAATTATGCTGGAGTTCCGCGGATGATAATTTCGTCTGCTCCTGAAGCTTTTGCCAATCGCATTCCTTGGAATAGGCCTTCATAATCTGCTTCAACTTTTGACGGATAGGGGAAATCTATCTGTAAGATATAATTAAGTCTTTCACCACCTGGTGATATGAGTGTCGTACCTGCGCCTATGCCTTTTCTCCCTTTCGATCCTTCGAAATATAATACCCAAATATCGGGTCTATCAAGATCGTCGATCTGCTGGTCATCTTCCTCCTCCAATGGTTCGATTGTCCATATGGCATGTACTTCATGTATGACGTTTCACTGCCTGTTTTTTGAGCTCTGATTCCATTACGGAATTCTGTCAGGTGATTGTTCCACAAGAAATTGTTCTGTTCGAAACGCTTCTGAGATTTTACTGAAGTCTCGATCGCATGCATCGGATCTCTGGAAGTTGCCATTGACTGTGATCACTCCCTTTGGGCCTGGCATCTTGAGCTTGAGATAAGCGTAGTGTGGAACAGCCATGAATCTTGCGAACGTCGGACGCCCAAGTATAGCGTGATATTGTGACTTCCAGTCGACGACTTCGAACTCAATCGACTCGGTTCTGAAGTGTTCAGGTGTTCCGAATGTGACGTCGAGCTGGACTGTACCTTTCGGGTGTACTGCTCTGCCTGGGACGATGCCATGGAAGGTGTTTGTCGATTCTGGCAGTTATCGACTGCCTTGTTCATCCTTCGCAGGGTATCTGTGAAGATTATGTTGAGGCCACTGCCTCCATCCATGAAGACCTTAGTCATGGCGTAGTTGCCAATTTGCGCATCGAGTACAAGGGCTGCGTGCCCTGGTCGGTATACTGCTGGCGGGTGATCCTCTCGGTTGAAGGTAATTGGAACTTCGGATCCTTTCAAGAATTCTGGAATAGCTGGTGGTGCCATGACCGCCATGTTGACGTGTCGTGTGTGCAGTTTCTGTTCTCGATTGGATGGTCGCCCTTTTTGGATCATGTTCACTTGGCCTCGAGTGGGAGGGTATTGCTGCTCCTCTCCCTGGGGTACTTGATGTATGGCTGCTGCCACTTGTGTTCCTCCGTTATGTTGTGTGGGCACCATGTATACTGGTGCTGGTTGCATTTGCTGCTGCGCTGTATATGCCTGAGTAGGCTGTGCTTGCTGTGGAACAGATATGCTTGAGTATGCTGTACTTGCTGCGCAGAATATACTGAGCTTGTTGCACATGTTGCGGCGTAGAGTACACTTGAGCTGGTACCGCTTGCGTGTGGGTTGCTGTGATTGGTTGTGCTTGCGTCAGTTGCGGTGGAGCGCGTCCTTCCTTTTGCAGGCGTAGTACGTACTCGATCGCCAATTGGTCGAATTCCCTGCAGTTTTTAGTGAATGATTAGAACGTAACCTACCGTCGTCTCCCTTGTATAGGTGAAATCTGCAGTAATCGTCCATCCGTCCGAGTGAGCGCTCTGGCTCTTTGTCTGCTCGTTGCGCCATTCAGGCCTTCTGTAACTGTCGCGGTTGTCGCGTCCGCGATAATTGTCACGGCGATCATCTGAGCGGCGATCTCGACTGTCTCTTCGGTCGTCTGTACGATGGTCTCGATTGTCTCGGTTATCTTCAGGATGTTTGACAGTTTGGTCTCGACTATCTCGCGGCTGGGCGAACCCTGCTCCTACGAAACTTGGTTGTCATCATCATAGTGGCGATATTTGCGCTTGCGCCTTCTATCATCCCGATAGTTGTCTCTACGATCTCGATTATCTCTGTCGTGGTTGTCGTGTGATGGCGTAGGTTGATTGCCTCTTACTGAGTCTTCCCGTTTGCCCACTTCGTTGCGATTGCCATGAGGCTGCCATTGTTTTTGGGTCTTCTCGTCCGAGCATCTCCCTGAAATCTTTCCTCCACAAGCCTTCCTTGAAGGCGTCGATTGCCCTATCTTCTGATACATGCCTATCGAGTTGCGGATGGTCCATCGCCTTATATATGATCGCAACGACTCATCGGGCCTTGCTTACATGTTTTGAGTTCTTCAAATGTTTTGGGCCTGTCACATAAGGGTCCGAAGTATCTGACGAAATCATCGCGGAATTGCTCCCACGAGTCGTAATATGACTCGGGTAACGATTTGAGCCAATCGCGAGCTGCTCCTTCCATCATGAGTTGTATGTACTGCATTGCTGTAGTTGTTGTGCCACGCTGACAGCCGACGGCTAATCTGTAATCTTCTAACCAGCCTGAGGGTCCTGTTTGCAATTGAATTTTGGCGTTGTGCGAGTGAGAACTTCTTGGGCATGCGAGCTTCCCGAATTCGTCGAGTGAAGCACAATGCTCCGCATGGCCCTATGTCTGCCCCTGAGTCAGAGCTGCTGCTATATGACCTTCTAGATCGGCTCCTCCGATGGCGCGAGCTTCTTCCGTCGCTCTTCCCCTAGGGCTTCGACTGCGACGATCCCGATATGTTTCTCGTGCGGGTGTGGTTTGCGTTGGCTGTATGGCCTTTGTCGCAATCGCCAGTTGCTTGTATAGTTGAAGATGATGATCTCTCTTTGGATCTCCCACTGGAGGTTCGATTGTTTTGAGGTAGTTGCCCAATGTCATCAGTGCTCCAACTGGCTCAGTTGGTATGATCAGTCCTTCCCTATCCACTTCCATAAAAGCTGGGTCAAGGTTTCGAGTGATTGCAGCTCGATCCGCTTCACCCAGGTTGAGCCTTGGCCTATTTGCGGGATCGTGTCTCCCAGTAGAACTCATGGATAGTGCCTTTCGCCTGGCGCTTGATATGCTCGCCTGTTTTCTGCGTTCTCGAGTGTAGCTCTGTAATTGTTCAGTCGAATATTTTCTTGCCAGTTGAAGTATGCGTAAGTCATCTGTTCTTCTGGAGTTGCGTCGATTGGCATCATCGCGCAATTTTTTATGATTTGATCCACTTTCTCCGCTGTTTCAGCCGTGATGGTTAGGGTGGTCCTTCCGTCAGGCATGGTAACTGTGCATGGAAATTGTGTGGGTCGACGACATGCTGCTGCTGCGGATGTTTCTGCGGCGCTTGCGGTATACACCTGGTAAGGTATTACTTGGTTGGCGATCTCCACGCTGTGACACGTACCATGGACTCGGCGTCTTCATCCAAACTCATGTCGGAGTTACTCGGTTTGCTGTTGGTTTTGCCGTAGTCGAGTTGATCGTCGATTGTCTTGTCCAAGCTTCTGGTATTGCACGTGAAGATCTCGTGGTTGGCCTGCACCTCAGGGCCATTAAAGTCGGCTAGGTAAATGCTGTCATCGAGGTTTTCCTTGCTTTGTGGGAGGTTTGTGCAGTCGAAGTTGCCTTCGAGTGACTCAGCCGAGTTGTTTGGACGGAACACAGATTCGACTTCGCTTCCTCCAAAGTTTTTGGCCACTGCTTTGCGAAATTCTTCGTCGTCCATCGAAGTTGCAGAGTCACTTGGTGTTTGGATCGGTGCGATCTGTGATGATGTTGCTGCCGAGATTGAAGGTGTTGCGGATGCAGTCGACAGATTGTCGAGTATCTCCATGTCGATTGTGTCCAACAGATCCTGCACACCATCTTTATCAACGAAAAAATTTAAGTCACCAACAGTAACGTCCAAACCTGATTCTAGACTCTCGAAGGCCTGTTGAGCTTCGATTGAATGTGGTTTGAGCCTCCTTGGAGAAATTGGCGAGTGTTCGCTTTTTGAGTTTGCTCCAGTCGATGGGATCGGCGAGTTGCCGTCTGAAGTTATGATCGGCGATCCGCCGTTTGGTGAGGCGATCGGTGAATTACCGTGTGAAGGAGAGGTTGTCGAGTGACCACCTGATGATGAAACCGGCGAGGCCGTGAATCCAGCACTACCTTTCCCACAGACGGCGCCAATTGACGAGGGGTGTCCTCGGCAAATCCCATGGTTAGGTACCTAGGGTTGATTATGTGGTAGAGAACGCGTAGTACTGGTAGACTCGACGGCTGACAAGCGAGAGTTTACCCAGGTTCGGGGCCCTCGATTGAGGTAAAACCCTTACTCCTGCTTGTCTGGATTTGATCTTGTGAATATGCGGTTACAGGGGTCCGGCGAGCTGTTTGTCTCGTCGGGATTGTGGTGGCTATGAATTGCTTGACCTAATCGGTTACCCTCCTGGCCTTTATATAGGAGGCCAGGTCCTGGATACGTAACCGACTAGGTTTACATATGGAAAGTTCTAACCGACTATGATTTATCTAATTTAGGAAACTTCTCTTCGTCTGGCTTCTTTCTTCACGGGCTTCTTTAATTCTGGGCCTCTACTGGGATTCGCCTGTACCAGGTACCTTCACGCCGGGTACCCGAAGGGTATATCCATGTCACTTGTTAGCTCCGACAGCAAGAAACACTTGAAAGAAAATTAGCTGAGTTCACCAATTGGACTAGTTTGGTTTTATGTAATTTTAGTTTATATTTCGTTTAAACTTACGTAAATCTGCATGAATCCGTGTTTAGTTTTTAAGGAGTTAAGTTTAAACGATAGGCTAAAAACCGATAATTTTAGAGTAACAATTTTGAGAAGTTAAATGATAAAATCTCAATACTCCTTTAAATTATATTTAGATCAGCAAGAGATACTCGCACCTCGCCGTCAACTAGTTAAAGAATCGACAGGTTGCCTTGCCTAGTACTTCCTCTATTTTTAAATATAAGATATTTTAGATGTTTCACATATTGTCTAGATTCATAATAAAATGAATGAACATACAAACTAAAACGTGTCTAGATATATTTGTATACATATAAATGTGAACAAATGATAAAACATTTTATATTTAGAAACAGAGGTAGTAGAAACTAGGAAGCATCGCTACACGGAAACTTGTCTGCAATTTGCAATTTAACCACACCCTAGCTACTCCCGTGTGGCAATCCTGAACTTGGTAACTAACATCACTATAGTCGTCATCGACCTAGTTATTCCGCATGGTACCACAAAACGAAATATCGTGCCGGTCGCTTTCTCTTGACTGACCGGCTGCCTGGTCAAGTATTATTCCACTTGTATGGCCAGGTAGCAGAAACAACCCTATGCTTTTGTGAAACTACGATGTTCAATGATTGCGATTGGAAGTTAACTACTGTGTGCAACTTTTTACTCTAAAAAACAATCTGAAGTTCTGAACTGTACGTGTTAATATGATATCTTTCAAACTAACTACTTAAACCGTATTTTTTATGTCCAAATGTTTTGGGAATATCTAGCAAGGCCTCTTTTAGGCATGGTGGGCCCAGTTTGTACGATCTAGTACGCTATTTGCATAAAAGACGGAAAATTGTTTTTTGCTCCCTAGCGTGCTAGTGGTGTTTTCAAAAAATAAAATAAAAATGGGTTTCAAAAAATCTGAAAAATTTCCGGGATGTAGTTAATGGTGTATTCTATAAACATGCAAAAATCAATTTCAAATACATTTTATTCGGAGCTACACAAAAATAAAAAATCTAATAAATTTAGAGATTTGAAAATAATCATACTCAGATCGAGACTTTTGTCATTTTTGTGTAGCACAAAATATATAAGTATTTGAAGTTTATTTTGACACGTTTGTAGAATACACCAAATATTATTTTTGGCATACTCAAATATTATTTTCGATTTTGTTGAAACGCCAGTATCACTGGTGCCCGGGAGCATGAAATATCCACCGCATAAAATAACTATATTCAGGGAGAGTGGATTTTTGAAATCCGGGCTACATGGAGCCCTTTTATTTGAAAAAATCGAAAATGACATTTTTTTAGTTTCAAAAAATCGTGAAACAAATCACAGATGTAGATAGTGTCGAGATCTACAAGCGTGATTTTTTTTACCTTAAATTCTTTATATTTTGGACCGTAAAAAAGACAAATGGGGAAAATTTCAAAATTTTAAAATTGTGTATTGTTCACCACCCAGTCCAAAATATGTTTAGCGACTATAAATTTCCTCTACATATATCGCATTTATCTTATAACAAAAATAAATGTGTGCATGTGACCAATTAAAACGGTTAGTTGACATTTATTAATTTAGTGGAACCTTTGTAAATATCATATTGTAAATGAACTGTTGTCTTACAATTTGAGTTTCAGATATGTGAACTGATATGGTGTATCACGTAGAATCAACATGTTAGTTGTACATCGAGATTCTACCTATAGCAATCTGAATGTTATTTCAAAAAACCGATCTAATTTTGTGAAGTGACGACTTGCCAAGACTGGAATACAATTTGAGATTCTACGCATTTGCTAACCTCAACATACAAACAACACCATTGGCTTTGAATTGTTGTTCTTTCTTTAAATAGCACAATAAAATATATTATATGTGCACGATCAACAATGGATACCTCATACCTGTCTAGTTAGGCTGCTCACAATGGGGAGTAACATAGAGTAGTAACATGCTGATATTACTAGCCTATGTTAGAGCAAGTATAATAAGGTCCAGTCAGCTGGCTATAAGGATTTAAATAATATTGTTGTGATTATGTGGAGGAGAGAGAAGAGGAGAGAGAAGGGAAGCGGGCTCTCATTCAAGAGCCAGCTGCAGCACGTGATCCTATGCACTATGTGAGAGTTTAAGGTGGGCCTTGTATTGATAAAATAGTAGATGTATATAGCCAACTATTATACATGATGGCTATAAGCTAACTATAAGTGACGTGGCAATGTGCTATCGTCAGCAGCGGCTCTATTATTAACCTTGCTCTTACAACCTCCACAATGGGGAGTAACATATGTGTGGTGTCTTATTTAGGCACACTTCTTTTGGGCTCCTGATTCTGCATAAGTAGGCATATGAATTGCGGTGTGGGGAAACGGCGGTGGAGAGAAACTCCAGAAAATGCCCTCGGAGACTTCTTTTTGGGCTTCTATAAGTTTGGAAGCCGCCATGGATCGGGACGGCCCTCCAAAGCTCGCCAGAGAGCAAGATCTAGCGGATAAGAAGCGCGCCGGAGTTCTGAGCCGATTCGCGGCGGTGAGGAGCCGTATGGTCGCCGGAATTGGCGCCGGCGACCACCGGAACGGCGGAGCTCGACGGCTCACGGCGGTAGGGCATTACAGAGCGGTAGGCGGCAAGGAGGAGGGTCCGTTCGAATGGTGTACTCACCCTGGAGCTCGTGGACGGGTCAGTGAAGTCACAGGAGGCTCGACGGCCACGGCATGGACGGAAAACGTGGCGGCCGGAGGCGGTGAAGAAGTGAGCGGCGAGCTCGATTTCCGGCGTCCAAGGACAATTCCTTCGGTCAGGAGGGTGGGAATGACTAGGCGGATACATGGGAGTGCTCATACGGGATCGAGAGGTGGCACAACGACGGAATCGAGGAACCCTAGGTCGCCATCTCGAGGACGCCATGCGGGAGCAGGCTGCGGGTGTGCGATTCCTTTTGTCTTTGTCCTTTTACTTCCCACAACGTTTTCCTGCGGTGGCAATCGGCTATAAATAGTAGCGAAAACTAGGGTAAAGCTGGGTACCGATTCGGTTCCTATGGGGGGAGCTCGGGAAGCCGTCTGGAAACTGGTCGATACCAGTTTCTCGCAATACACAGCGCGAGCTTCTCGGTGGAAATAAGCAAGCCCACCGCCAGAGACTTCTTTTTGGCTTCCGCTGTCCACGACCTCGAAGCCGGCCTAGAAGCAGAAAAGAAGTGGCCCTTATTATTAGGCTATAGACTCATTTTGTCTTGATACGTGCGATGCTACAGTAACTAGCTAAGTTACCACAAACAGCTAACTCCTCATTAACTACATGCCACGTAAATAAACTTGTCTTGAAATATGTTATGTTACCACCTAAGTTACTCTCACTGTGACTAGTATTATGTTGATACAAGAATTCAATAAGACGCACAAGCAAACCAACCTATGGTTGGATGGTTAGCAGGGTGGTTGTACCCTCAGCCCACCAAAGTTCAAACCCCGGGTTTAACACCTGTGTGTTGCATTTAGACGGAATATTTTTTCAGTGGGAGGCGACGTTCCCGTCGACAGCGAGGCGTCCGTGGTGACTTCGTCAATTTCAAGACTCGATCCGCCGGCTCAGTATTTCGAAGGTGCTCATAGGGATATGGTGTGCGTGCGTGCGTTCATATGGATGAGTGTGCGCGTGTATGTGAGCGTATGCGTTTGTACTGTGTTTCTTAAAAAAAAAAAGACGCACAAGACAAGCGTGTGTCTAGTTGAATAATCTATGGTTTGAGAAGCTACATCGGAGTTAGGAGAGCAGACGTGAGCGCCGGGATCTTTTTCTTTGTTAGGCGGGAAATTGTTATCATTTGCAAAATAAAATACTGGATGGAACTTTTTAGAGTGGAGTAGGCGACTCGGCATCATCGGAGAAGGAACAAAGTTGACCCCGTGTTCCCAAATAATCGAGTAGAAATACTTGATGGAATCTGAAAGAGCGCAGATACTTTTGTGTATAAAAAACCCACTACAATATTAGTGCCACCGTACCAGAATATCTCGCCCGTCCCTACGCAGCCAAACACGACCATTCAGCGAGCGCACGCTCAACTCCTCTTCACTTTTGCCCACCAAACGCGCCGCAACTGCCGCCGCTGGGGCCTTCACCTCTACCCCGGCTTCGATCTCTCTTCTCAGACGAGCTCGGCCTTCCTGCTCAGCTCAGGTAACCATGCCCATCCTCCTCGTTCTTTTCGGAGCTCCTTTTATCCTACTCGATTCGGTTGGATGTGCTCTGCGGCTCCATTATTGGGCTTCAAGGTTTCGATAGTTATTGTTTTCGCGCCAAATTTGGCCTTAAGTGTACTTCTTTAGTCAAAGATCCGCCGTGTGATTTGGAGTGTGCCGGCCATTTGGGTTATTTCCTGTTCAGATTGCGTGGTTCTTAATTTCCTCAGAAGAATGGTTTGGTTTTTACACTTCTGTTGGTATGATCTCCGACCTAGCAAGAAGAATAGACGGTCCTTTTTAGACGGAACAGCAAAATAGATTTATTTTTTTCGAGATTCAGAATCATTAATCAGGACTGTTAGTCCGTGTTTCCCTTTTTCATCTTCTTAATGTCATCTTTTTCCTTCACGAAATTTGTACTAATGCTTACCTGATGTTTTCTTTCTTGAACTCCCCGAACATGCTGAATCTTCCCTTCTGAAAAATAGTGCAAGTTTGTTTAGCTAAAATTCTTTCATAGATTCTCTATTCTTTCCACTTGTTTTGGAAAGAAACTAAGCATACATGAGAGCTGCACTAAATGAGCAAAGTATTTACCTATTACTACTCTTTTGGTACAGTTTCCATATTTTGGTGGTACCAGAAAGTTCAATTTGCTGAAGATATTGCAATAATTAGTGGAATAATCTTCATTATTTGAAATTCTTGCAATGATTAGTATTCAGAGCCGTGGATTTTCTGCCTTGAATCGATTAACTATATATAGTTCATCTTGCCATGATTCAGTTTACTGAAGTTTCTGCTTGCAGGTTCTCTATGGGTGTGCCTAAACAATAGTACTATCCCAACTCTCAAGACCCTCTAATTGTTTCTGAACTTTTGCCTCAAATTCCTCCAAGAAATTCTCCAATGTCCTGGAAATATGCTACTGTTCATAAAGCTATCTTGTAGCACATAGATGTAAGGGAGTCCTCAGATTGTTGATCCTTGTACACCAACCACTGCAATGGCATTCTCTACTCTACTAGTTGCTCTTAGAGCATCACTAGCAGTGCCCTCAAAACGGCAACCTGCAAAACAATTTTAGGGGTCGGGTTTTGCGTGTTCTTGCGCGAGAAATGGGGCCGCGAAGAACAGAGCCCTCAAACCAACCTGCAAATCTGAAATTCAACATCCAAATTTTCGCGGGAACAAAGTTCATCATACTGATAGATGTTCTACAGATCGATTCAACATCCAAACCTGCTACAGATCGATTTCAACGTTGTATCTACACAAAATGCAAACCCTAGAACTACACGTCGCCGCCGAAACCCTAGAACTACACAAAATTTGCTCCTCACCGGAGCCACGGGCGCGGCGGCGACGCAGCGGTGGAGGATCTTCACTCCTCGTCGGAGTCGAGGTTGATGACGGGCGGGCGCCCGTACCTCCATGCGCCGCGCTTCCGTGCGCCGTCGCTGCGGACGATCTGCACCCGCTTCGCGTCGGAGTAGTCTCCGCCAAAACGGTCGTCGCCGGGGAGCGGCGCATCTCGTTCCCGCTTCGGCGCCATGGCGGGAGGTGGCTGCGCGGGGGCGCTCGAGGCGCGGCCGGGCGCGGGGTTCGGCGGCGGGGCGCGGCCGCTCGCGGGAGGGGCCATGGCGGCGGGGTTCGGCCGGCGGCGGCGCAGGGAAGGAGGAGGGCTCGAGGCGGTTGGGGAATTTTCCCCTCCCGCGACGCGTCGTTGACCAGAATGCAGGGCCCTGCGTTTTTGCCTCTCGACCCGTGTTTGTGCAGGTTGGGATGGAGTTTGAGGGCTGGGCCTTCAAATTTTTTTGCGGGTTTACGGGTTTGAGGGCTCTGTTCCGCGCCAACTTTCGGCCTCAACCCTCAAAAAAGCAGTTAATTTGAGGGTTTGACCAGAATGAGGGCACTGCTAGTGATGCTCTTACACTGTTGGCTCTCATCTCACTCGCCGTGGCAGCCGGTAAAAGCTCTACTGCGTCTGGACAGATCCTCCTAAATTGTGGAGCATCAAACCAAAACAGTGATGATAGTGGTCGTACTTGGGATGGGGACACCGCCTCCAAGTTCGCGCCATCAGTGAAAGGAGTTGCGGACACTGCTTCGTACCAAGACCCTTCGCTCCCCTCCAAGGTCCCTTATTGGACTGCCCGCATCTTCACTTCAAATTACACATATTCCTTCCCTGTCAGCTCAGGCCGCATGTTCTTACGCCTCTACTTCTATCCGGATGCTTATGGAAACTATGCTGTCTCCGATGCCTACTTCAGTGTTACTACAAAAAATCTGGTCCTCTTAAATGAGTTCAACGCTTCGCAAACAGCTCAGGCCATCAGTTCTGCCTACCTTGTCCGTGAATTCTCGGTGAATGTGTCTACAGGTAGCCTCGACCTCACCTTTGCCCCATCAAATCAGAATGGTTCTTATGCATTCGTGAATGGCATTGAGATTGTGCCCACGCCCGATATCTTCACGGCAGCTGACACAAGATTTGTCAACGGTGATACCCCAGCTCCATTCTCATTCAGCCCTGACACAGGCTTCCAGACTATGTACAGGCTCAATGTCGGGGGCCAAGCCATTTCCCGGAAAGATGATTCGGGTTTCTACCGCTCATGGGACAATGATTCCCCATACATATTTGGTGGCTCTGGGGTGACCTTCTCCAAAGATAGTAATGTGACTATCGAGTATACACTCCAAGATCCAAATTACACCGCACCGGTTGGTGTCTATGATACAGCTCGGTCGATGGGACCAAATGCACAGATCAACTTGAACTACAACCTTACGTGGATTTTACCAGTTGATGCAAGGTTCTCTTACCTCCTCAGGTTCCATTTCTGTGAAATCCAGTATCCTATTACCAAGGTAAATCAGAGGCAATTCTTCATCTACATCAACAACCAGACAGCACAGCAGCAAATGGATGTCATCATCTGGAGCGGTGGAATCGGCAAAACAACATATACAGACTATGTTATCCTCGCTACTGGTTCCGGTCAGGTGGACATGTGGGTTGCACTTCACCCTGATCTTTCAACTAGACCAGAGTACTTTGATGCAATACTGAATGGTCTTGAGGTCTTCAAGCTACAGGCCATACAGAGTGACGGACTGAACAATCTTGCTGGACTCAATCCTCCACTTCCGCAAAAGCCTGATGCCAATCCTAGCGGGGACGCTGGTGTAGGGAAATCAAAGGGTCTTCCGGGGGCTGCTATAGGTGGAATTGTTGCTGGTTTCGCAGTGCTGTTGATCGCAGGTTTTGGCATTTGTGTCATCTGCAGACGAAAGAAGAAGATATCAAAGGATCCTGGTGTATCTGAAGATGGTCACTGGACTCCTCTGGCTGATTACAGCAGATCAACAACATCGGGAAATACAGCCACCACCGGGAGCCACACGTCGATACTGCCTTCCAATCTTTGTCGCCACTTCTCATTTGCTGAAGTTCAGGCTGCCACCAACAATTTTGATCAAGCCTTCCTCCTTGGCAAAGGTGGGTTTGGGAATGTGTATCTGGGAGAGATAGATAGTGGCACCAAGGTGGCAATCAAGCGTTGCAACCCAATGTCTGAGCAGGGTGTCCATGAGTTCCAGACAGAGATTGAGATGCTGTCCAAGCTCCGCCACCGCCATCTGGTGTCCCTGATTGGCTACTGCGAGGATAGGAGTGAGATGATTCTGGTGTATGACTACATGGCCCATGGAACTCTGCGGGAGCACCTGTACAACACCAAGAACCCACCACTCTCCTGGAAGCAGCGCCTTGAGATCTGCATCGGTGCTGCCCGTGGTCTGTACTACCTGCACACGGGCGTAAAGGAAACCATCATCCACCGCGACGTCAAGACGACCAACATTTTGTTGGATGATAAGTGGGTTGCTAAGGTTTCTGACTTTGGGCTGTCAAAGACAGGTCCAAATGTGGACAACACCCATGTGAGCACGGTTGTGAAGGGCAGCTTCGGGTACCTTGACCCCGAATACTTCCGTCGGCAGCAGCTGTCTGAGAAATCCGATGTCTACTCCTTCGGAGTTGTGCTGTTTGAGGTCCTGTGTGCGCGCCCTGCCCTGAGCCCTTCGCTTCCAAAAGAGCAAGTGAGCCTTGCCGATTGGGCATCAGGGTGCCAGAAGAAAGGCACACTCGGTCAGATCATTGACCCATGCCTCCAAGGGAAAATTGCTCCCCAGTGCTTCATAAAATTTGCAGAGACAGCAGAGAAATGTGTGGCGGATCGCAGCATCGACAGGCCATCTATGGGCGACGTCCTCTGGAACCTTGAGTTTGCACTGCAGTTGCAAGAAAGTGATGAGGACAATAGCAGCCTCATAGAGGGGACATCGTCGTCAGGCGCATCACCTCTTGTCATGACCAGACTGCAGTCAGACGAACCGTCGACAGGCACAACTAGTACCACAACGACGACGATGAGCATCACAGGACGGAGCATCGCTAGTGTGGACTCAGATGGGCTGACGCCAAGCACAATTTTCTCACAACTCATGCATCCAGATGGCGGGTGAAATTGCAAGGCATTCCTTCTGCAGATTCATGGTGTATCCCAGTGCGCATTCATTGTATAATGACTAGATTCTCGAAACAAAAATTGTATAATGACTAGTTAGAGTGCATATAGTACTATTTGAGCCATATAGTACAACGGTAATACCAGTAGTATAGACACGTTATGTGAATCTTGCTACTTGAGCCATATAGTACACTTTGTACATCTTCCTCACCAGACATAAATATCGCTGTAACTGTATAGATGTCGCTTGAGGTACTGGATTTACGGTCCTTACTTCCTGGTCCTGGTCAATCTGAATTTTATGTGAATGCAAGCAAGGTTTCACCCTTTCATCTCGTTTTGTGACCGGGTCCGGGGTGACCCTTCTTCTCGAAAAAGGAATTGTCGTTCTGCGTTCTGCCTATAACTACATGTTGTAAAAAAACCTAGATGTTCACTTGCCAAGGGTCTTGTCAAGATCATGGAAGGTCGAAGCTCTAAGCGGTCACAACACTGATTTACTTGTCAAGGAGGACAGCTCTGGTGGTGTTGTTCGCAAGTCATCAGGCTCTTATGGTGAATTGGTGATGTGGCTTGGCTGCTAGCTTATTCACTAGAAATTGTCAGGTGTGCTGCTGTTGTTCCTTTGGAAACTCCCGAGCACATGCCATCACGCACTTAGAGCATCTCCAACAGCAGCGCTACGCGCCGGCGCGCTATATTTTTTTTGCAGCGCCAGATTTGCGATTTAGCGCGCGCGGCGCCTGTTTTACTTTAGCAGACGCGCTATAGTTAGCGCGGCGCGGCTGCACAATTTCTAGCTCCAGCAGAGGCGCTAAAAATTCGACCGCGCGCGCCCAGCGCAAACAACATTCACACCAAACATGCAAACAAACCGAATCAAATCGACACGAAATAAATCAACAATAAATAGTTTAATTATTTATTACAACACAAATAAATAGTTGTTCCGGAAGCATAGAACAAATAGTTCATTACACAACACAATAAATGAAACAAAACACAAATTCCTCTGCAATTTTCTTAAACAAGTCAATGCTCATCCGAAACCGACGCCGGAAATAAGACTCGGGTAGACGGGATGCTCGATAAAATAGTGCCTCATCAATCTTTCATGAGCACCCATCCTTTCCCTCCACAATTTTAGGCGACCCATGACTGAACCACCGTGCTTTGGTCGTTTCCTAGCACGGATAGCAAGGATCATAGCCATTTCTTCCTCCTCTTGCATATCAAGTTCTTCATCAAATTCTTCATCGGAGGACAAACATGAATCGTCACTAGACGAACTCATCTACAAACATGAATTTGTACTAGTTATTTGCCTACAAACTAGTTATTTCAACTATCTACAAACTAAAAATTTAGAGAACAACAAACATACCTTGCAAGTATTTTGTCAAACACCTTGCGCGCGCGGAGGTTCGACGACCGCCAAGGAAGGCGCTGGACCAAGGAGCGCGGAGGTTCGACGACCGCCAAGGAAGGCGCTGGACCAAGGAGCTCGCCGGAGGAACTGCGCGGTGCGGAGTAGAGGCGGAAGGCGGCGGAACCGGATTGGCGTCGGTGGCGCTGCGGGGCAAGATCGACGCGGCGGCGAGCTGCCCAGCGGTACAGCCGGCGACGCGCAGGGGACGAGCGGCGGAAGCGCCGGCGGCTGGTCTATTCGCGCGCCATGGTCGTCGGCGAAGATGGGGACGGAGGCGCGCGCGGGTGGAGGATTCAGATCCGGCGGCGGTTGGTTCAATTCGCGGGAATATCTTTTCGACCGCGCGTGCTGGAGCGGCCGCCCCAAATTCAGCGCAAGGAGTACCGCTCGGGCCAGCGCGCTGGCCCATTTTTACCGCGCGCGGAGTTTTAACGCGGCTGCTGGAGACGCCGAAACGGGTGCGCGCGCGCCATATCGGCGGTTTCTTGGGCGCGCGGCATTTTTAGCGCTGCTGTTGGAGATGCTCTTAGGGTGGCGGTGCTCTGACCGTGTGGTGCTCTGTTCAGTAACCACCGCGTCCCGGAAACCCCCGTAGGCCGTTCTTGCATCCGGGACGGGCGGACCCATGAGCTGCCTAGTTTGACAGAGTGAGAACTATCATCGAGACGGGCAGTTACCAAGACTGGTTTGCAAGCATCACATCTAGCTCCCTTCCATATGATATTTCTCGACTTGGAAGACAACAATTTCTACCGGACTACTATACAGAGAGTAGCAGGCAACCACTATATTGCATTAATATTTGAGTTTAAGTAACAGACTCCCACCAAGAGTTCCTTATCTAGGACTCAAGATTACAAACAAATTTGTCCAACTATTATGGCCTTTTGAGTTCAGACTACCACACCGCCAGACCAAAATATTTAGAGTTGGAGTCACACCTCTGTAGGATGCTCTGCTATCTTCATTGGCATAAATATAGCTTTGTGGATTTGATTATGTCACGAGCATGCTGAATTGCACCGCATGCAGGGACACATCATGAAATGCACTGCACAGTATAATAGGATTTACTACAGTTGCAGATTTGATTATGTCAGCCTAGCCAATTGCAGGTTAGGTGAAACGAAATCTCAGGATTAGGACAGTTTTATCGCTTTGGTTCGCTTTCCATCAGGCCCTGTGGTGCAAGACTTTGCCGAAAGTTAACTCGGTAAACTATTCTCAGATAAGATTACCGGGAGAAAGGTCGAGTTAGGTCTAGGTTAATTGGTTAACTACCAATATTTTCAGCTTCTTGTTTTCATATGCGCGTCAACGCATTCTTGTGTGTTCTGCGTGGAAATGAATATGATATCGCCAGGTAACCATTGGGGTTCTCTTTTGGGGTAAGAAGATGATAAGAATGCAGTATTGTAGAACTGATGCTCCTATTCTCTGTCCTATATGGCTCTGCATCTCAAAATCTCGTTATTCAACAAATATATCTCACAGATTGTTGCTGTGTGTCCAGAAGCTATGATGAGACCGACAATTGTGCTTCAGTTATCCGTTTTGGCTCAATTTCATTAGTTTTGCTCACGTGGAGGTGCATGAAAAAGAGGCCTTCTCGTTAAGAGGGGAGCTTGAGGACACCATGTGGACGCCTAGTCCCAAGTAACCAAGAAAAAGACTGTTGTCAAATCCAAACATTAAACTAAATCTGTGAAGGAACAGAAGTAGTACTGTTCTCAAGGTTAATGTTTTCCTCCTCTCTCTCAAGGTTAAAAAAAAACTCTTTTCTGGATATGTTGTTGTCACAAATGAGTATTCTTTTTGTTTCCTCAAACAGGGCATCACAAATATCATTTTGCCACAAAACTTTGCACATATGTGGAACACTAGCTTATATTTGTTGTTCATTTTTCAGAATTTTGAAGCGTTTTCATTTTTTTTTTTTGAAAATCGATACCGGGCCGGACCATGTGAGCTCGGGAATTAAAACGGTGCTCTCACGTATTGTAAAAGTGATGCTTCTATGTTCTGTCCTATACGGCTCTACATCTTAAAATCTCGTTATTCAACAAATATAGCTCACGGATTGGGAGGACGGAAAATGAGAAAATACAATTTGAACTAAAACCACAACAGGAATTATGAAACGAAATGAGTAGTTTACAAAAAAAAAAAGGTGAGAGAATCCAGGACTTTATATCGATTAGTTCATTGATGAATTTGACCAGTTTGGAGTATTTCAAAGACAAATATGAACCGCGAAAGACGAAATTCCTAGCTACAAGGCAATAACCCTGTGTGAGTATCGCCATAAAAAAAACTATCGAGTAGCTTATACCAAGGTACCCCTTGCTGCATATTATGGTAAATCGGCAGTCTACAGTCTGCCCCAAAGCAGTATCTGTAAATCGGCTGTCTACATTATTGCAAACCACCACAATTTCTACCCTTGTACAAGTGGAAGTGTAGTACGAATGAGAGCGGAAAATCTATTTTGAGACCAAACTCCATGTAGCTCGTTGTTTAAAAAATTCAAAATATGTATTTTTATGTTTTTAAAAATACAAAACAAAATTTATACGTGTAGACAGTGTCGAGATCTACTGTTATGTAAAGTTTCAATGCAATTCGTATTATTTTGAACTACACAAAAATGACAAATCTGACAAATAGTGAAAAAAAAAGTTCACAGATCTAGATCTACACAATTGTCTCAAATTATAACAAATTCTTTATTGAGATTTTGCACAGTGTATATTTTAACATTATCTACACCTAGGAAAATTTCGAATTTTTGAAACATCATCAATTTTAAAAAATTTAAAAACCGAACTCCGTAGAGCTGAGCCTCCAAAACGCCACACTCATGAGAGTGTGTTTTTCTTTGGAAATGAAAATTACCCGGGCAGCTCGAATCAGAGTGATACTTGGTGTATTTTAAACTTTTTCCACACTATCGAGCACACATCACTCTCTGGCTGCCACGTGTTATTCCTCGACTCATCTCGGCGCATTTCTTACCCTGTTTTTGCTTTGTTCCCAACTCAAGGAAGAAAAAACACACCCATCCCACTGTCGCTACTATATCTAGCTTTTGAAAAGGGGCTATTGATCGTGGGGCATTTTGCCGCCTTTGGAAAGGAAACAAATAGGGACGTCTGTACTTTTGGCTTGGTTCTACCTAGTTCGAGTAAATCAGGCACGTCTGGGGCCGTGTAGTGGTTGAGGACGTGATAGCCGGGTCACGGTCAGTGCCACGGTGTCGTGTGTACACAAGAGGCACGCTTGCTGAAATTATCTTCGATAAGAGAAATGATAGAAGTATTTAAGAAATGGGATGAGATGTTGCATAATAGACAATATTTTCGAGCTAAGTTTATTAGGAGTCACGGTGAACTTGGAGAAATGATGTCCTGACCATGACCCAGCCACAGTGTGCCCACTCTGGTTTTCTTAGTCCAGGATGCCCGTTTGAGAGTGTCCAGGGTGAGGTATGCCAAAATATATTACCCTATTCCTAGATGTCTTCTGATTTTGTCAACAACAAAAAAATTAGGTCAACTGCGTCTCGATCTACATAAATAATTTTACCTATTAATTGTTCAATTTTGCCAAGTTCCTAATTCCCTTATGTTACCAATTGCTTTTATAATTTTAATTATTAGGATACTTGACTAAATATTTCATACATTTTTATTGATAATTAATTCATTTTCAGATTTATTTTTTATAAAAGTCGAACGATGCTAACTCGGGTTGTTTCCATGCATGAAAACATGCGAGCAATAAAAAAAATATACACATATGTACCACGTCCGCCAAAGTCACCATGGTTTTGACAAATAAGGGCAAAGTAAACAATTTTTTTGCGAAAAGTCCACCGATCTATTAATAATCATGCACAGCAACACAAAAGACCCAAAATAGTAAAAATTACATATTGGTCCTTGGACCAACTAGCGACAGCTACAAACACTGAGGCGTGCCGAAGGCGCGCCGCTGTCCTCGCCCCTCCCTCACCGGAGTCAGCAAAGCATATCGTAGAAAGGGTTGTTGTAGTAGACACAAGGGAAGTCGTCGTGCTAAGACCCCAAAGGACTAACGCACCTGAGCAGCAACCGTCACCAAAGATGAGAACCGTATATCAGAAGAACCTGACCTACAACCACACTGACGAACACAAAAACCGAGCATATCCCAGGAGATCCGCTGGACACGCAACTCCACGCGCCTTCCGCTAGCGCTAGACGCACCACTGGAATGGGATAGGGCAGGAAATACCTTATTTTCACACTAGGATGTCGCCGCCGACTCAACATCCAGATAAAGACACAAAAACTAGCTAAAACAGCGAATGGGAACCCTCCCTCCGGTGAGTGGCCGGGGTCCCCCGCCTCTCCAAGACATAGAAGGTCATCAGAGACGGGCCGGATTGACAACGTCGCCGGCGGCTGTGACGGAAAACTTAATCACCTTGAGATCGCCTCGCTACAGGTGTGTTCTAAACTGTTTTGGTGTTCATGTTACAAACTAAATTAGGTTAATAGTTTGGTTTCTGGAGTGCACTTTTCTTAAAGAAAAACAACAGTTTTGTTACGTAGCTTATTCTTGACATATATTTAAGAGAAAATTGATTATATTCATCTTGAATACAAAGATCATATTCTAGGTGGATTAGTTTTGAAAGGATAAAGTAAATAGTTTCTTAGCGGATAAATGTACACGCCATGTAAAGAAATAAATCTGTGTTGACTTAGATTCCAATTCTTGTTCTAAATGAAGTTCAGTTTTATTATAGAAAATTAAAAATTCCTATAGTTTTTGTTTGCGTGTCACATTGAAGTAGAAAGAAGTCATCCAATTTGTATAGTTTGTTGTATTAAGAATTTTTGATCTTGCGCTCACACTCTAAGTTTACCAAAGTAAATCGAAGTTTATGGGCAGTGTTTGTGTGCAAAGGAGCTAATTTATGCTTAATAATGGAGTGAAGCGTGCAGTGGATCCAATGTACTTGAAGAGGCGGCTTTCATAAATTCTACTAGTAGTATTTAAAATATAAACCATACGTTCACACGATAATTTGTTCTCCAAATAAGCTGACATTTAACATGTCTTGTGTGCGTGTAAAGAAACCTACATTGTGTATGCCTTTTTTTTTCTTGACCTGGGTGTCAGTATGCCATTTCAAACATGGCGGACCAAGAAAAAATTTAGTGGGGGGCACAAAGTTTGACTAGAGTAACTTCTGGTGCAAACTAAAATAAGTTCAGACTTCTTCGAAATTCTCAAGGGCTCGAGAAAGTTGAGTGGCGGCATCACTCAGCTCTCTTTTATCTCTGCACCAGCGTGGAGTTGTTTTGGCCGAATATTTTTTTCTTTTTCAAAAGCTAAAATATTCAAGGCAAGACAGCACATATCTCAGAGTGTCATGAAAGCTGGAGCCCACTCCCGATCTCACAGGAACACAGGGACACTCCGGCCAGAGCGCCGCCATTGGACAGACAGGGACACTTCCGTCATTTCGGCAACGTGGGCAGGAATTGGCGCGAAAGGGGTCGCACTCGCTTGAGGCCATGCGGCGAATTCCCGCCAAAATCCACCCCCCGCGCGGGTCCCCACCGCCTCAGTAAAGAAGGGCAGAGATGCTGCCTCGTGGCGCACCGCACCGGAGCAGAGCAAATATCTGGATTTCTTGAAAAGTCGCCGGAAGCAAGACGAAGGCAGGGAAACGTGGCCATGGCGGCAAGGATATGTCTGTTTTTCTATCTTTTTCCCCATTTCTTGGCGAGCGATGGCGACACGGCGGCTTCGTTCATTCGATCTACTCAGCTACTCTACACGCTACACAGAGCTTTGTGGAGAATGATTCGCGGCCCTACATGCTTGAAAAACGGAATCAGAGGGATTTCTACTTAGGTCTGCAGTCATGTTCAATACTTGTATTGGGTCAGGATCATATCATACATACAATTCCAAACAGTCGGCATCTCCACCGACGCGTTCAATAGCGTTATTGGACGCGAAACGTCCATCTCCTTCATCATCCCCACACCAACATTATCGCTCTTTCGCACCGCACATTCGCGCTTTATGAGTAGTGTGCCGTTCCTCCGTATTTTTGCCACAGCCAACGTCCATCTCCTCTCATCCGTCTATCCCGTCCTCTCTCGCGTGGCAATGGCGAACAACTACCAAGTGAGTGGTAGCAGCGATGGCCGCAACCCCTACTAGTTCTACCTCGGAAAGGACGAGGCGGCGACAGTCTACAAGTATCGCCTCCTCGTGTCGTTCGGGATGCACGGCTCCCACATGGTTGGATCGTCGGCTCGCTAGCTGTTTCGTCGCTCCACGAGAATGCCAGGGAGTGGCGCAACGCCATCCGCCAACGGAGTGTGCCTCACACCGAGAAAACTGGTGGACCCGGAGTACGCCGAAGACAACGCCAACTAGGAGGTAATCATTAGAGAGGAGCCTTAGGCCGGTGTAGACTACTACAAGGGGCAAGGGTCGCCGCTCGCTTTATGGAACCGTGTCGAGCACCAACATTTGTGGCGAGGGAACTCTACGAGGCCCTCGCGCTCCACGGCAACGAGCTCCGGCGCCCCTCCCCCTCCCAAGCACTTTTCCGACAACCTTGCCAAAACGTAGAGATGCTCTAATCATAAACAATTAACCCCATATGGGTTTTGACCGCGGCAATATTTGTCAATAAAACAGAAAAGACAAACGCATCAACCTGACAACAACATCATCACCAAAACAGATACAGTTACAATTACAATTTCCTCCTCGGTGAACAACACCAGCCAGTCACTCTCTCCAAGCACTAGCTGCGACGCGACCACACTGCTCCGTTTCCACGCGGGAGAGACGTGCGAGTTAAGGCAGATCACGCACGAGGGTCCCACCGGCACCACGAGCAACGAACCATTTACCACCACCTCGAGTCGATCGCTACAACTAATTAATAGAATAAAATAATTATAATAACAGTAGTATTTGAATACTGCTGCTGCTGCTCCCACTTGCTCCGTCATGCGTAGGGGCAGGGGCAGCTCCGTCAAATCACGCTGACGGCGCTCGCGGCCGGCGCGACGAAGTCCTCGTTCTCCCACCACGGCAGCTGCCAGTCGAACTCCGCCGCCTTGGTCAGGTCGCCGAGGCCGCCGTAGAGGAGGTCGAAGGCCGGAGGGAGCACATCGTCGGCGGCGGCGTGCCGGAGGACGGAGGTTGGCGACGCGAACAGGTAGAACGAATCGGCGGCGTCTGCCTGGGGCGGCGGTACTGGTTCCGGTGACTTTGCCGGCGACGAGGGAGATACTGTCATGGGGGCTACGACTGCAGTTTCCACGGGGAGACGCGGCTTGATCTGCTGCCGGGGGCGGGGCTTGGCGGGTTCCCCGGAGTCAGAAGAGCTGGACGAGAAGTTGGTGACGGCGTGGGGCCCCTTGAGGCGGACGGCTGCGTCGTCGTAGACCGCGGCGGCCTCCTCGGCGGTGTCGAAGGTGCCCAGCCAGAGCCGCTTCTGCAGGCTCGGGTCGCGGATCTCCGCCGCGTACTTGCCCCACGGCCGCCGCCGCACGCCGCGGAAACGCCGCCCGCTGGCCTTCGCCACCCGACGCCGCGCCAGAGCCAGCCGCTTCGGGTTCAACGACGGCGCCTTCCACTGCGATGGCGAGGGCGACGGCGAGGCGGGCTTCACGACGTCGATGCTGATGAACTCCCGCACGCGCGGCCTGCCGCACAGCTCGGCCTCCTCCTCGCCACCCGAGGACTCGGACTCCGTGGCGTCGGCGTCCACGAAGAAGACGCGGACGCGCTTGGGGCGGGGAGTGATGGCGCAGACGCGGCGGCTCAGGCCGTCGGCGATGGAATCGGCAGGAGACGTCGTCATCCCCACACCAGTAGTACTACTGAGACTTCAGCAGATATCTCATCCAAGAAACCCCCAAAGAAATTTGTGCTTCAATTTGGGGGAAAACACAGAAGCCCCCAAGTACTTGACTGAATCAGAACAGAATAACCAAGAAAAGATTTTGGTGGAGGGTTTAGCTGGGGTTCAGCGCCACAGATCTACCGCCCCGAGTGAGCTAGCTCACACTCCCAGAAACGGGTCAAACAAGCAAAAGGCTGAATCCCCCAACCCAAGACCTCAGAAACAGAGACGAAGCTCGAATTGAAACTGAACAGGGATTGTCCAGATGGATCTGAGCGAGGAAGCAAAGGAATCCTGATCTGATTTGGGGTTTAAGACAGGGTTTTAGTGGGTGCTTAACTCGGAGGGCGGGAAAGGAGCGGGCGGTTGGGGGAGAAGGGGCTCGAAGAAGCGGAGGAGAGGAAAAGAGGTTGGTATATAACAGGTGGATGCCACTACCGCTACTCTCGATCTTATCACTCCTTGGGATTTTACCGTCCTGCCCTCCGCGTGACCCGCACCGCACTGCTCGCTCCAGCTGGACGCTGC
The DNA here is from genome assembly GCA_947311845.1 of Poa pratensis. Classification (NCBI taxonomy): domain Eukaryota; kingdom Viridiplantae; phylum Streptophyta; class Magnoliopsida; order Poales; family Poaceae; genus Poa; species Poa pratensis. The sequence goes on from CAMZMU010000090.1 coordinate 4,345,081, forward strand.
TTTTGACAGTGAAACGAGCGCATGCAGCGGTGCAGAGAGCTGCACCGTGGCTTGGCTCTTTGTGCCGTTTGGGGGCTGAGTTGACGACTTTGCCCTCCTCATCCTAGGCTCATGCCCAAAACGTGCAGCGTGTGATTCGAATTCGAAGTGGATTTAATTTTGAGCTGTGATGCCCAAGCCCAACAGGTGGCCCTGTTGGAGTAAATGAACATTGTGCAATTACATTTCCCTGCATTCGATTTGTTGGAGTACCACATTTTTGTGTGCTTGGTGAGCATAGTTTCCAGATGACTTGTTCACAAAGAGTGAATCGGAACTTGAACTTCGAGTTAGGTATCTGACGAGATTGGCATGATATATGCTGGGACAATAGACCGTTCGAAATGCATTCTGGGACAATTGACGGTTCAAGAATGCATTCAGTTCCTGGATGCTGTTGCTGAAACGAATTTACTTGTTCAAATATTTGGTGCTTTTTTCTACCGCTTGTCTCTTACTTCATCCGTTTTAGAAGAAGTTCTAGGCTTGTCATAAATCAAACAATTTAGGTCTGATCAAGTTTGTGAACAAATATATAACACTAATTTAGTTCTACTGGAGCCATCACACAAATATATTTAGTATTATATAGTATTGACTTTGTAGAATCTTCAATGGTCTTTTCTAAAAATAAAAAAAATCTCCTAGCTTTGTATACGTCCAACACCTTCTTCCACTAATAATCCAACGAATTTCCCACATTTGCGATGCCAAGGTATGGCCTGTGGACTACGATGCCAACTTATACGGTTAAATAATAGTAATCCTTCCTCACCTTTCAAAAGTAAAATGGTATCATTCCCGGTTGTTTTCTTCACTAATATACACCATGTCCATCATGAGGAAGATCTTAAATGCACGAGACATGAGTTAAAAAAACTCATTTTGGACCCCGCAATGTGGTTCGGTCGAGTTGGATGGTACTATTATCTATGTGGCCGATAAAATGGAGGATATTATGCACACAAAATAACCATAACACTTTGAGAAGACAAAGCTTAATTTATAAGCAAAAAGTACATAACTCTAGGATTCACAATTTGAAAATGAACTATTAAAAGTTTCAAAATACAAAAAACTGAAGTAACAAAATGGAAAGAAAAATGAGTTAATCGGGTGTGGAAAAGGTTGAAAACTATTTTGTTCCATAGGAAAAGAACCTCTAATCATATTATTAGTGACTTTTACGCGCTTGCATAACAAGTGAGGTCCCATTTGTCCATGTTAGCGTGGTTGGTATTGGCTTTTATAATTCGATTGTGGAGTAGTTGGAGAAATATATTAGTTTCCATGAATCTCTTCGCTAAATCTTTTTTTTGTGGCACTTAATTGCCCAACCGGCGGTGAGATAAAAATAGTCCAAAATGGAAGAAAATGTATGTAGGAAGTTTTTAGTTGGAAAATGTTGTCTTTTTTATATATGAATAAAAAATCTTATCTTACCGACTTGAAATGCAAATGTTGTAAACAGTACTCACTTGAGCATTTAGGGCATCTCCACTCGGCCCCCAGCCCCCCCCCCCCCCCAGGCGGCCTAAATAGCGCCATTTAGCCTATTTAGCACTGGTTTTCTCCCACTCGGCCCACAGGAGCCCAAATAGCGCCGTTTGGGATGATTTTAGCGCCGGCGCACCCAGGCCAAACTCAGGTCGTTGTGTGGCAGCTGGGGGCGCCGGCGCAAAGGGAAAACACGCGAAACTGGAGCGGGCCCGTCCTGTCAGCCTCTAGACTAAAATGCACGTGAACGAAATGGAAAACCAGAACCTATCCTCTCGGCTGCCGCGCCTTTCAGCCTTTCTCAGGCGAGCGGCCGACGCGTCCAATCGGCGTATACGCGTCGCAGTAATGGCGCGTCACCGCCCCCGCCAGCTGGCCTTCCCCGCCACTATAAAATCCCCTTTTATCGTGGCAAAATCACACTCGCCCTCTCTCTCTCACACACACCCAAGCCGAGATCCATGGCGGAGCGATTCCTCGGCGATGGCGCAGCGACGAACGGGTTCGGCCACCGTTTCCTCCACGAATGGGAGGCGCGCATGTTGTACGAGGCGGGCTATCCAGCGCCGCCAGACATGCCCGTCCCTGGCGAGTTGAGGCTGAGCACAGGAGGCGTTCCGGTGCCACCGCCGCCAGAAGGGGCGGACCGCGACGCCGAGATCCAAGAGGTCCTACGTGGCCTCACCGACGAGCAGGCGGAGGACCCGCGATGGGACCCTACCAACTTCGCCTTCTGGAGGGAGTACTTTCTCCAGCGGCAACAGCGGGATCTGGCCGACACAGGCCGCAACGGCGCCGCCTCCGTCCGGAACAACGGCGGAGGGCGCGGGTTGTGGTGAGGCGCGCCAGGGCGTACACTTAATTGTGTCCTGGACTACATCAACGGCGGCAACAATCCGCGCCTGGCGATGCCGCCGTGCCCTCTCGCGCCGCCATGGCTGGTCGTGGATACCCAGGGATGGGCGGCGGCTCGTCCTCCTCCTCGTCCGGCCCGCGCACCTCCGCGATGCCACCGTCTTACTCGACGCCACGTTCGGCTTCCACGCCGCGCTCCGGGCTCGCTTGGGTCAAGACAGAGCCGGAGGACACGCCTCCAAGGCGGCCCAGTGGCGGCGTCGTCCTCACCTCCGGGCGCCACCTTCCGTCGCCGCCAAGGGGCCGCCTGCGCCTCGTCAGGCCAAAGCAGGAGCCCGGCACCGGCCGCGCGCCGTCCAAGAAGCCCAAGCCGAAGCTGTCCTGGTCGGTGTCGTGCGACTATGTGCGCACGGCGCTGAACTCCGAGGCGTAGGAGGACCCCGAGGAGTTCCCGGGGTAGAAGCTCGCCGAGCAGATGTCGATGAACGACATCCTGCCGGCCAAGGACGACTTCGCGTGCGCCTGGTCCAGGCGCATGCACGAGCAGGAGGAGGCCGACCGCCAGCGCCGGCTGTTGGCGCGCGCCGCTCACCGCAGCGTCATCGTCCTCGACAACAGCGAAGAAGACGAGGCAGGGCCGAGCGGGTGGCATGGCGGCGACAATGGCGCAGGGCCCTCCCGTGCGTCGAGCGCGCCCAGCGACTCTGACGATGACGGCGATGACTGCACGCAGTTCTAAAGCCAGCTGGGCATATAAAGCGGCGTGTATAGTTTAATTAAGTTTTTTTTAAGTCTTTATTTTGTAATCGGCCAAACTATGCGAATTTCGCCTATAGTATGAAATTCACCTAAATTTGTATTTTTTCAAATGTTGGGCTTGTTCCTGGGTTTCACGGCTGGGAAAATGCCGCCCCAGGCGCAAAATAGCGCCGATACACCCAGGCGGCCCAATTTAGCGCCGGAATTCGGCGGGGGGCACAACGGCTGGAAATGCCCTTAGTCGTATCAACTTGATCAATATAGTACTGGGAGCCTAGGAGGGGCGGGTGCTATCGAGAATGGTCATTTAGAGCATCTCCACCGGGGGCCTCCAATTGACCCTCCAAAGGCCCATTGGGGGTCCGGACACAAAAACACGCCACCAGTAGGCCTGGAATTCGAGCCGAGCCGAGCCGGCTTGGCTCGACTCGTTCAAGCTCGGTCCACCAGTGAGCTCGGCTCGGCTCGACTCGTTTAACAAACGAGTCCAGAATTGGAACTCGGCTCGGCTCGCTAAACTCACGAGTTTGCTCGTTTAGCTCGGTAAAACTGTTAACATGAATTATAATAAATTTTATTTATATTTTTTTCTAATTATTTGGGCTTGTATGATGTAATTATCACAACAATATATAACAATATGACAATATCAAGTAATATGTAATTGTTAAGCTATGATAATCTAGTAAAATAATTCACAAAGGCAAGAATAATGTAATAAATTTTATTTACCGAGTTAAACGAGTAGCTTGGAACTCGGCTCGTTTAACTCGAACTCGTTTAACATCTAAAATGAAAACTCAGCTCGGCTCGTTTAGTAACGAGTTCGAGCCAAGCTGAGTCGAGTTCTGAGCTACTCGTTTAACTCGTGAGTTTTGAGTTTTAATTCCAGCCCTAGCCACCAGCGGCACCTCCCAAAGGGTCGGGCCGAGCGAAATCGTGTCCGGCACCCCCGAAAGGGCCTCCAAGTTTGGAGAGCCCCTCGAGGGTGCCGGACATGGGGCGGACATGGCCTTCGACAGGGGTGGCCCGCCCATCATATACACGGCGCGCCACGCCCGTGTTAATGAGGCCGCGCAGGAGGCCGTTCGGCCCGCGTTAATGGCGCCCAGTCGCCGGGCGGTTTCGCAGACGATGCGACTGGATGGCAGGGGAGGCGACGGGACGGCGGCACGACTGTGACCACGCGTCGCATTAACGTCGGCGACAGCGTGCGTGGCGGTCCATGCGCCGGCGTCGTGGCGTTCCCACGCAATGCATTTACGCCGACACGGATGCTCGCGCACCGCCCACCTCCCTCTCCACGCCCATATAAGGCCACTCGCTCGCGAGGCCTCGCCGCACCCTCATCTCCCACGCCTCTCACGCTCATCTCCCCGTCTCCCACACCCTCTGCACCATGGCCAACAACTACGAGGCGGGCGCAGCAGGCGAAGCGGCCACACGATCGGCACCGAGGAGGCGTGGGATCTCTACCGGTACGGCCTGCTGGTGCCGCCGGATTCCCGCCTGCCCTCGGGGTGGCGCACGTCCCCCAATGGCGGGCTCCCTGTGTCGGCGCTGCGGCAGACGCCGGATCAAATCCAGCGCGACATCGCTCGTCGGCGCTCGTGGCTGACGCCCCAACAGCGCGCCCTGACCGAGTTCGACGACAACAACTGGGCCGCGTGGCTCCGCGTTTCGAGCGCGTGCACAACGAGGTGCTCGCCGCCTACGACGGGCCGACACCGCCGGGCCGCTACAACGCGGACGGCCGTCACCTGTGGTGGGACGACACCGGCCACACCGTGGCCTCCGCCATCGAGGCCGCGCGGCAACACGCTCTAGCGGGGAACACCACCCTGTTGCGGCTGATGCCGGTGCGGCCAAGGCGCAATGACCCCAAGGAGGAGCGCCAGTCCCGGACGCTGCGTCGCAGCTGCCGGCCGGTGAAGGTGGAGCGCCGCTCGCCTCCGCGTCGTGGTGGAGGTGGCGGCGGCGGCATTGTCATCCGCGAACGCCGCGAACAACGGCGTTCCCCACCGCGTGGCCGGCTGTACATGCGCCGTCCCAGGACGTCGCCGCCTCCGGTGGAGACGATCCCGTACGGGTACGACGTGTCGTCCCCGCTGCGGAACGACTACGATGGCGAGTCGCCGGGGTTGCTGGCGGCGATCGTGGACTCGGTGGTCACCATCGAGCGTGACAGCCCCGGGTATATGGCCACTGTGGCGCATCCTGCAGCCGTGCGCCGCGCCTCCAAGACGGCGCCTCCACGAGCCGCGCCGCCCCCTACTCCATCTACGTGGTGCTCGACGAGGACGACGACGGCGGCGACTCATGGCTAGACACCACTATTGACGAGGAGTAGATTAGGTTTAGTTTAAGTTTCCTCAAATTTCATTTAAAAAAATTACAATATATAACAAATATGAATGAAATTTGAATGCCGTTCAAATTTGTCTATATTTATTTAAGTTTTTTTTATTTGGGGGCGCTGTCGTGGGTTCCCCCAATTGACCGGACACATGTCCAGCACCCTTCAATTGAGACCCAATTGGGGTGCCGGACACCCAATTGGGGGTGCCAGTGGAGATGCTCTTACTGGTACTACGACACAGCTTGAACTGAAGTATATCGGTTAAATGGTTAATTGTGCGGCGATTTGAACATCACGAACACAAAGGACGTGGAAGGCATGTGTGTGTTCGCGGTGGTACAGTGCACGGAAGCTCCGTCTCAGTGCATTAACACTGTCAAATAAGTTCTCGTGGTCGTGGTGGATAGGACTGCTGGCGTACCACTTAATAATAAAGCGTAATAGAATCCAACGATCCAAAGATCAGTGTTGTTACTGTTGTACATTGTACGTGCGGCCTCGGATCCGCTCGATCCTGAGTCCTGACCTGCTGTGGCTGTTGGCTGTACTGGACAGGATAAATGTAAACTGGCTACTGCGGAGTCACGATAGGAAATTCACATTTCTGCACGGATATCCGTTTGGGCAACTGGGGAGTACATGATTTTTAAAAAAGTACTGTAGTTACCCATTTGTCTAACAACTCCCTCTGTTCCACAATATAAGATGTTTTACCTATCTCACGTGGTGTCTAGATGCGGAATGAACATATACACTAATATGTGTCTACACACACATAGATACATGTGAATACAAAAAAACTAAAACATCTCATATTTAGGAACGGAGTGAGTATATCTTTAGATTAGTAATTACTCATGTGTGAAACACTTTGTTAATTATTAAACTTTTGAGGACGCGTGTCTCGTGAAGGGGCTTAGCTAGGGGCAGCTACCTGAATAAAAACGACCGTACAAGCTGAAGCGGACATGATTGGGTACGTCTAATTACTCATGACCCTACACGTTTTAGCTTCGCAAACTTGAGCATCTCCACCGGGGCCTCCGTGTCCGGTCAATTGGGGGTGTCGGACATGTATCTAGCTAATTGAGGATGTAGCCCACAGCGGCGCACCCTAAACAAGCACGTCAAACTTTTTTTTTAAACTTTCATTCATAAACAATGCCGGCGGAATTAAAACGAGATTTAACAAACTTATAATTTCAAATCTAAACGAGATTTAACAAACTAAATGTAAAATACGCCGTTACCAGCTACACGCTTCAGCGTCGAGCCAACCACTACACGCGCCGGTGTCGTTGAAGATGCCTGTTCCACGACCCACCGTCGGCGAAGAAGGTACGAACCAGCGCCAGATCATCAAGAAACTTGCATGCCTCAATGATTTGGCGCCGGAAGTTTCATCCGCTATTGTCGTCGGCTACGGCCTTTAGAAACATAGCCTCGGCTGAGCCGATGAGGCTTCTGGTTTCGCGGCCGGCGCGTGGTGCGATTTGATCTACCGCCGTGGCATGCGGCGGGGCGCCTGATGGGAAGCCTCTCCGGCTTCATCCGGTGCCCCTTCTCTGGTGACGGTGACGCTGCTGACCAAGATGCAGCCGATGGTAAGGGGAGCTCGGGCAGCTCGGGGTCGTCGTCGTCATCCTCACCGTCAGAGCGGTCACGCTCGTCGTCCGTTGCGGACAACTCCGTCGTTGGCTCCCACGCGGTGTTGGCTCCACCGCTTCGACGCGCCTTGTACTCCGCGTCCACCACAGCGTGCCAGTAGGGCGCCGAGATGGAGTACTTGGGGTCGAGCTTTTGCTCGTATGGCATCTCCCTCCACTGCCGCATGATGCAGTCGACGCGCTCCTGCGCGCTGAGCCGCGGCGTCACCGGCACGTTGACGGCGTTCCTCACCCACCCATCCGGCAGGGTGACGAAGTCCTCCACCGTGAAACAGTGGCGGTTGCACAGCCGCGCGGTCTCCAGTGAGAGCACGTATGGAGGCGCGTTGTCGGCCTCCTCGTGCCACATCTCGCGCTGGAACGCCTTGGTCATCTCCGCCTCCTCGCTGCGGCGGCGGCGTTCCACTATGATGAGGGCATCGTCGGCATCGTGTTGGTTGGTTGACACGCTAGGACATATTTAAATGATATGTAAAAGTCTAAGGTAGTGTTAACTAGGCATGCGTGCCATGTTAGGCCGAACCCACCATGGGTCGGTTTGTATCCGGTTCGAGTCCAACTAGGTTTAGGAGTCCAATAGGTTTCGGTTTGGGCCTGTCCAACCGACTAGGTGTTGGCTTCCTATAAATAAAGGAGCCGGCGGCTAGGTTTAGGGGAGTTGAAAATTATGTAGAACTTTGTGTTTAAGGTTGCCTCCGTCCCAAGGGACCGGCGTGTGACGGCGTCTCGAACGTTCGTCTAGTTATCAATAAATCGAGGCATGAACGTTCTTGAGTCTGTCAAGAGTTGTAGTGCAATTGCGAGAAGGCTCTTGAATTTGTCAAGGGTTGTCGAGCTTGGCGTGAGGCGTGGTGTTCACCACCTCGTTGCTTGCCGTGGGATTCATTCCCTATGTTCTTCAGGTTACGCGGATTACTCCCGTGATTGGAAGAATAGTTATCCGGTGGTTCTTGCGGTGAAAGATCGGGCTAACAACCATATCATTTGGTATCAGAGCGTCAGGTTGATCACCGCGAGGGAGTTCGTCCAGTTGAAGATCGAACTGCAGGTCCGTAAGGGTTGGCAGATTTGTTTTTGCTGGAAGTGTTTGGAGGAAGTGCGGGCGAGTTGGCGAGGAGTTGCAGCTCGGTGAGTTGGAGAAGGAAGATCGGAGGCCGTTTTGGTGTTCCAAATCTCGGCAAGATCGGTTCCGTCGACAGGAAAAGGCAGGTTCGATTCGATTCGTGTTGTTTCCGGTTCGTACGTGCATGGATCAGTGGGCTAGGGAAGGAAAGAAGCATCGTGACGTGCGTGGAGTACAGATCGGTTCGTTCGTGTGCTGTGCGTACAAGGAAGAAATAAAAGGGGTTGCTTCCGCGTGGGACTTTGGAGTTTGGAAAGAGGAGATTGTAGATCGGTTTCAGATGGAAAGTTTTAAAAAAAAGGAATGAGGATGAAGGAAGCGATTCTATGTGAATCGGATCTGCAGCGGAACAGATAAGGAAAGAAGAGGTCTCTTTTTCGACCTGTAGCCGAACAGATAAGGAAAGAGGAGATTTCGGATCTTAAAAAAAATTTGGAAAGAAAAGAAAAGGAAGTTGGAGATCCGATCGGTAAGAGGATTGTTTTTCTAGTCACGCGTGGTGACGCGTTTCCAGGAGATTTGATTGGATCGTGGTCCTTTCCTTCATACGAGGTATGCGTGCAGCCAAGAAAGGAAAGCAAAAAAAAAAAAAAGGGAGAAGAGGAGTTTGAGTCGGATCAGCACAAGGCAAAGGAAAGGAAAGAAAATTAACTTCCGATTCAGTTAGGAAGGTACAAGGAAAATACGGATTGATTGGTGATTGGCGTGTAGATTTTTACGTGAAGGAAAAGGTTAAAAAACGAAGGGCAGCTTGCATGTGGAAGCAATTGCAGATCGGAGGTGTGTTTTGCCTCTGCTTGTGGCTTTTCGTAAATAGAAAAAAAGGAAATAAGAAAACAAAATAGAGACACACTGGTTTCCAGTTTAAGAAGTGGTGGACTTAGTTCATTTAGATCCATGGCATGCAGGAATTGTCCTGTTCGTTTTGGGTGATGCACTCAGTTGACCAACACAATTTCAGATTGCATATGCAGGCGTATTCAGCTTATTTGGATCCTTGGTGTGCAGGAGTTTGTCCTGTTGTGTCTGGGATGATTTGCGTGGTTCGTTTACACGTGTAGTTCGAAAGTTTTGTGTCTCAATCAGGTTGGTGGTGCCAAACATGGAGGGCGCCAGGAACAAGTCTAGCTAGCCGAGAGGGATGATGTGGTGTGGTAGGCCACAAGCACTGGAGAAGACCTTCCAGCGTTGAGGACAACGCCTCTCTAAAAAGGGGAGGATGATGAGGGCATCGTCAGCATCGTGTTGGTTGGTTGACACGCTAGAACATATTTAAATGATATGTAAAAGTCTAAGATAGTGTTAACTAGGCCTGCGTGCCATGTTAGGCCGAACCCACCATGGGTCGGTTTGTATCCGGTTCGAGTCCAACTAGGTTTAGGAGTCCAATAGGTTTCGGTTTGGGCCTGTCCAACCGACTAGGTGTTGGCTTCCTATAAATAAAGGAGCCGGCGGCTAGGTTTAGGGGAGTTGAAAATTATGTAGAACTTTGTGTTCAAGGTTGCCTCCGTCCCAAGGGACCGGCGTGTGACGGCGTCTCGAACGTTCGTCTAGTTATCAATAAATCGAGGCATGAACGTTCTTGAGTCTGTCAAGAGTTGTAGTGCAATTGCGAGAAGGCTCTTGAATCTGTCAAGGGTTGTCGAGCTTGGCGTGAGGCGTGGTGTTCACCACCTCGTTGCTTGCCGTGGGATTCATTCCCTATGTTCTTCAGGTTACGCGGATTACTCCCGTGATTGGAAGAATAGTTATCCGGTGGTTCTTGCGGTGAAAGATCAGGCAAACAACCATATCACACTAGCTGTTCGCGGCGTTGCTCACCGCGACGCTCGTTGCGTCGACGTGCACGTTCCGCCGAGAGGAAGTCGCGGTGGCGCCGAAGCTCGCGCTTCTCTGGTGTCTCGCGGCTGCCTGCCATGCTTGGCGGCCGATCTGCTTGTGGCGAGTTGTGAGAGGGAGAAGAGGTGGTGTGGGAAGAGGAGGGATGCGACGCGCCGCGTTTTAAAGCCGGCCGGAGGAGCGGGGTTGGGTTGCCTGCATTAACGCCTAGCCACCGGTTCGCCTGGCCACGAATTGACGCCGACGACGCGTGTGCAGGGCGCCGCTGCGGGAAGCCACTGCGACTTCAGCCCGCGTCGCTTCCATCTGCGCTATGGGAACGAGCGCGGCGTTATTGCGACGCGTCGCTTCGCTCTACGCCCGCTAGGGGAACGGGCGCGGCGTTATTGTGACGCGTGCTGACAGGTGTGTCGCTGTTTCGTCGCCTCACCATTAACGCGGGCGGAACGGCCTCCTGCAGAGCCCTAATTACCAAGGGCCTTTCGCGCCGTGTGTATGACAGGCGGGCCACCCCTGTCGGAGGGCATGTCTGCCCCATGTCCAGCACCTCTGAGAGGGCCTCCAAACTTGGAGGCCCTTTCGGGGGCAGTTTGGAGGCCCTTTCGGGGGTGCAGTTTGGAGGCCCTTTCAGGGGTGCCGGACACGATTTCGATCGGGGCGACCCTTTGGAGGGTGTCGATGGTGGCGGTTTTTTGCGTCCGGACCTCCAATGGGCTTTTGGGTGGTCATTTGGAGGCCCCCGGTGGAGATGCTCTTATGGACACGTTTTGGCTCAAGTAGTATTTTTTCTCGTTTTATTTGGTTTTATTTGATTGTGCGAACTATGTTGTTTAGTTACGAACTATGTTTCATTTTATTATGAACTACTTAAATTTTATTATTTGTGAACTTTGTTGTTGTATGAAAATGCCAAAATTGTGAAAATGGAGAAAATTTAGTCAGCCGCGGAACAAATGGGGTGCGTTGTTGGGTACATTGCCCACCCATACACACAAAGGTTGTGCATACGCGTCCGACATGTCCGCTTTGCTACCTTAAACGAAACAAAACAAACAATTTTTATGTCCGATTTGGGGCCACCCATTAGAGATGCCTTGAGACCAGAAGAAAATATATGTCATCACAGTCAGATAAACCTCTCACAACTTCATGTTAACTTCCCCAGTTTTTTTCAAGAATAAGTGGGCTCAGTATATTTAAAATTCAGTTTCACATGGCCAACTAATGTCACGTGCAAAAAATCTACCAGCTTATAGACTGATATATTATTATGCAGAAAAGACACAGTTGAAAACTAATCTGCCATCGTTGGAACTAACATGTACACATGTGATAGAAAAAAGTAAACATGTTTATAAATATGCCCGTGTTGCGGGGAACATTGTGCTAGTGGGCTACTAGAAAGAAAGAAATCAATACACGAGCCCAATAAATCACCCCTGAAGGGGCTTTGACAAGGCGATCTTTATGTCCCCCTTTCCTTTTCAATATCACGACATATATGTTGGTTGTCCTAATTGCAATGACAAAATAAGTTTAAATGCTTAGCGTCAGGCGCTAGATATTTCGGTCGATGCAGGAGTTGAAGCTGTGGTCAATACAGGAGGATGCTGGTGCGGCCAAAAGAGGAGTCACCGTTGAAGGTCCTACATCGGTGGGCGGAGCTGCCATGGTGGCCGCTTGAGAAGCAACAAATTCGGCTAGTGGTGCCTCTGGAATAGGGGAAATCGTGGCATATTGGTAAACCCTGGCAGTGGATCCATAGGCATGCTATCCGCCTCAATCCCCGCCGCCTGTCGAATAGCATAGCTATGTGCGGTCAGGTGTCGGGTCGGTGGGTTCATCATCCCTGCATCCGGCATGTGTTCCACCGCTGCCGCCCTCGTCGCTGCGCGAGGGTGATGATAAATCCACGAAAACCGGTTTCTTAACTGACACTACGGTCGGCTCACTCGGTGCCGCCACGCTCCGAAGGCTCAATGCCTCATACTCGGCAATGGCCTCTACCTCGACGCGTCTCGTCGTGGAGCAAGCTTTGGGGGTGGTATCCGCGACGACTGTGGCGGAGGAGGAGACGGTGTAGCAGCCATCGGTCTCTTCGTGATGAGACGTTTTGAGAAAAGAGGGCGGTTGTAATAGTGCGAGAAAGAGAGAGCGGGGAGTGAGTTATGAGGAGGTGTCTCCCACGCTTTTACACGCGTGCAGTGCAGCCGGGGGCATGGTTCCAAATTTCAATTTCAGAAAAATTTCAGCCACCACTGAAATCACTGAAATTCAGTGAATTTCAGTGATTTCGGTTTTCGTTTCGGCCAAATGACCGAATTTTTTTCTTCAAATTCGTTTAAATATTCAAAAATATTTAAATAATTTTTTAATTCCTGTGTAATACTGAAATTGCTGAAATATTTTGACCGAAAGACAATTATTTCAGGGTGTACCGAAATCACTGAAATTCAGTGAATTTCGACGAAATCTCACTGAATTTGAAAACCATGGCCGGGGGGCGGTTTTGGGTCACATTGCGCTATCGAGATCCAGACTCAACGGAAACAGTCGGTTCGGATGTTCCCGATGGATTGATTCGGCTGTTCCCAACGGAAACGACAAAAAGTAGACATATTTGGTGTCCTATTAAGCTGGTCCGTTGAAATTGCCCTTGGAAGAACCAGTTTGTTTCAATGGTCAAATACGTCACCCATCTTGTTCTTGTCTTCAAAACCAACCAATGTTCCACGCCTACAACTGCAGCAGTAGGAAGAGTACTCGTAAACAGTTGTCACTGCGCCATGCACAAGCAGACCATCGACACGGAAGCAAAAGGCTGGGTATAAATTTCCCCCCTTTTCGAGGCAGCAATTCAAAGTGTCCGTTGGTTGGTTGGTTCGTTCAAAGATGCATCTGCAGGGTGGCAGGGTGCAGAGAGGCAAAGGCTGCGAACCAGCGAGGCTAGCGCCAGTAGCTCTCGAGCACCCTCTGCTAGCCTAGTCGGACGTCCCAAGAAGATGAAGATTTTGACCCGTCGCCCGAGACGGAAATTTCGCTGAGCGGAGCACGCGTCCTCGGGCGGGCATAACAGAATCAGCGTCACCGGCCGAGTCCCCACGGCGTCACCTCGCTCGTCCTCATGCGCGCGAGGGCAGGACGGGGATTTCGCGTGTGCCGCCGCCGACGCTGGGCCCCGGCCCGGGGTGAGGCGGTAGGAGCTTTCTGGGTTTGGTCGGGGACGTGGGCCCGACAGGTGGGGTCTCCCCCTGATCTCCATCGATGGAAGAACAGGGCATGCATCCATATTCGTCTTCTCCCGAACCCCTGCCTTCGAGGTGACAGTGACACGCATCCGCATATTCGGTGACAAATATATGGCCTGGTAATAGGCAAACACGAGTTTCAAAATAGGCAAAAGTCATTTTCAAATCAACACGTAGCATCTATAGAGTAAACGTCACGCTACAAGTCTGCTTTTCGTTTAAGCAAAACTTTCTTAAAAATAAATTCGGTTTTGCTAACCCTCCCCTTTTTTTTTTGAGATTTGCTAACCCTCTCTAACTTGAGAATTAAGTTAGATCCTACATAACTTCCAAACCGTCAGATTTATATCATGCGACCTATAAGTTGTATATCGGTAGCAACTAGGATTTTCCCTAGTTACACATGCGTGTAAATCGTAACCGACATATTTCCACTTACAGTTAGAATTGCCATACATTCGACAACAAACATAGAGTTCATCCGGTATAACATTTTTTTTATAGTCTACCAAAAACTCTATTTCCTGATGGGGTCATCTCCAACAAGCGACCATATCAATGTTTTAATTGGTTTATTGGGCTGGTTACCTGGGCTAATTTAATCGAATAATCCTAATTGAGAAGTTGGGATAATCCATGAAAAAAGCAGATAATAGCAATACCATATATGCTACATGTTAGGTTCTCTTTAGGGTTCACTCGATTATCACGGGTTACACACGAATTCGGATACAATCAGTGTTCGAAATGGAAGAACAGGATAGTAAATCAGAGACGCAGCTCTGCCTCCGCCGCCAATGGCCTTGATCCCGAGGATGCTTGGAAAGCAGGTAACGTTCTCCTCTTATGCAGGAGGCTGGTCTCACGTTGTCTAGTCGGGCCCGATGTGGCGTCTGTTGGGCTGGGCCAGCCTTTTGGGCCGAACGTCTCGAGTGGTGAGGCCCACGTCGTTGCTCATGCCCGTGGCGTCAGTGAGGATGCTCACATCCCCTCCTCCTTGAGTAGTGGCTTGTCCCCAAGCCACAGCTGCAGGAAACTTCACTTGCAGCTCGATCTTGTCCTCCCAGGTCTGCTCGTCATCAGCATCAACATACCACTGCACCTAGACTTGCTCACAACGTCCAGAAGGAGTTTGGCGCCAGCGATGCCCCAGTAACTTCACAGGAACTGGAGTGACATCAGTAACGACATGCAATTTAGCACATGATGGTGTACCTGGTTTGAGGACCTTGCGGAGTTGTGAAACGTGGAACACGGGGTGTATTTTTTACACAGGAGGGAGGGCAACTTCATAAGCCACTGGTTGATGCACTTGGTGATTGAGAAAGGACTGAAATACCTGAAAGCCAACTTGGCGTTGGGGCGACGATGAACTGACATTTGAATATAGGGTTGAAGTTTAATGAAAACCTCATCCTCCAGTTCAAAAGTGTGTTCTGTCCTTTTCTTGTCTGCCTAGTTCTTCATGTATTGCCTGGCGTGATGCAGGTTGTGCTGCAAGAGTTGCTGCATCTGCTTGTGCTCTGCAAGCCATTCTTCAAGAGCTGGAGTTGTGCACATATGGCTGGAATCGATCCCCCAGTGTCGTGGTTCATGTCCATACAGTGCCACAAACGGTGACATTTTTATAGCTGAATGATATAGTGTCATACCAGAACTCAGTGAGAGCCAGAAATTGACTCCATTTGCCAGGACATGCATGGGTGAAGCAACGCAAATAGATTTCCAAGCACTGATTGACGTGCTCCGACTGCCCATCTGCTTGTGGGTGGTATGCATAACTCATTCACAGTTCATTGCCCAATTGTGCAAAGAGCTCTTTCCAGAACTTGCTGGTAAAGATGGGGTCTCTGTCAGTGACCATGATCTGGGGCAGACTGTGGAGTTTAAAGACATTGTCGATATAGGCAGTGGCCACCTTTGTTGCTGTGAATGGATGGCGAAGGGGAATGAATTGAGCATATCGGGTGAACTTATCAACCACGACATTGATGCAGTTTGCATTCCCAGATGTAGGAAGCCCTTCAACGAAATCCATTGTCAAAATTTGCCAGGCTTGATCAGGAGTTGGTAATGGTTGGAGCAGCCCTGGATATTTGACTCTTTTCAGATTTGGCCTGTTGGCAGATCAGGCAAGTTTGAACAAAAGTTTTGGTATGCGCTTTCATTTTCGGCCAAGAAAACAAACGACGAATGCGTGCGTATGTTGCGGGGAACCCAGAGTGTCCGCCAATAGTGCTAGAATGAAAAGCTTACAAGATTTTCTGCTGCAGTTCTGGTGATCCTCCGAGCCATATGCGTTTGCGGAAATATAGCAGTCCATCATGCCAGGAGAAACGCCCTTTAGGATCAGGTGCTATCTGCAGCCGTTGGATCCATTTGCTTGCATGAGCATTAGCAGAGTAGCTTGCTTTTACTTCGTCGAGCCAAACAAGTTGACATTCAGTCACTGTGTACAGTGATACCTCTTCAGTGTGTGGTCTCCTGGAGAGGGCATCTGCAGCACGGTTGTCAATCCCCTTGCGGTAACAGATTTTGTAGCGTAAGCCGAGAAGCTTAGTGAACGCCTTCTGTTGCCAGACCGTAGAGAGACGCTGTTCTTCTAAGTGCACAAGACTTTTTTTGTCAGTTCTGATAATGAACTCTTGGTGCTGCAAATATGGCCGCCACTGCTCGATGGCCACCAAAATGGCGAGCCATTCCTTCTCGTAAGTAGAGAGACCTCTGTTCCTTGGTCCGAGTGGTTTGCTCATGTATGCAATGGGATGCCCGTCTTGCTGGAGAACATCTCCCACTCCTGTATCACATGCATCTGTGTCCACCACGAAAGGTTTAGAGAAATCAGGCAATTTGAGGACTGGAGCTTCTATTTACTTCTGTTTCAGAAGTTGGAAAGCCTGTTCAGTTTCACTGGTCCAAACAAATGGCACTTGTTTCTTCAGGAGATTGAACAGTGGCCTAGCAATTATGCCAAAATGTTGTATGAACTTCCTATAATATCCCACAAAGCCCAGAACACTCCTCACATCTTTGCAATTTGTTGGTGTCCGCCATTTCTGCACTTTACTGATCTTGGTCGGGTCAGATGAAACCCCATTGTTTTCAATGACATGTCCCAGATAGGCCACCTTCTGCTGTCCAAACGAGCACTTGGATCGTTTGATTTGCCACTGATCACGACGCAGAAGCTGAAGTACCTGGGTGAGATGGGCTATGTGTTCAGGGAAACTTTTGCTGCAGACAAGGATGTCGTCGAAGAATAAGACTACAGACTTTCTCAACAATGGTTGCAGTGTAGCGTTCTTTGCTCCCAGGAATGTTACCGGTGCTCCTGCCAGGCCGAAAGGCATCACTGTGTACTCCCAGTGCCCCTCATGTGTTTGGAAAGCGGTTTTGTACTCCTCTCCTGGAGCTAATCTGATCTGGTGGTATCCTGCTCTGAGATCCAACTTAGAGAACCACCTTGCCCCTGTTAATTCATCCAAAAGTTTGTCAATAACTGGGACTGGAAATTTGCTGACAATGGTCATTGAGTTCAGAGCATCGTAATCAATGCAGAGCCTCCAGGTACCGTCCTTCTTCTTCTTCACCAGGATGGCTGGTGAAGAAAAATTGCTGGTGCTACGCTGAATAACCCCAAATGCCAGTAGCTCTGCCACTTGCCTCTCGATTTTAGTTTTAAGTCCCGGTTTGTGTCTGTATGGCCGAGAATTAACTGGTTGTGCTCCCTGAATCAGTGGAATGCGATGATCACAAGCACGTCTGGGAGGCAAACTAGTGGGTTCAACAAACACATCTTCAAACTGGGACAACAAAGATTGGACCTCATCAGGTGTGACCTCTTCAGTACACACTGTTTCTCCCAAGGCATACACATGAATCAAATGCGCCACTGAACCCTCACGGCATACAGAAGCCAATTCACTGGAGGAGATGGCAGCCGATAACCCACAAGTATAGGGGATCGCGTGTAGCCTTTTCGATAAGTAAGAGTGTCGAACCCAACGAGGAGCTAAAGGTAGGATAAGTATTCTCTCAAGTTCTATCAACCACTGATACAACTCTACGCACACTAAACATTTACTTTATCTAGGAAATAATATTAAAGTAATAATACAGGTATGAGAGATAGCTTTGCGAGATAATAAATAACAAGAAAGTAAATGTTAGTGCTGCAGCAATAAAATACACTAAGTAACCATAAACTAACAGTACCATGAGTGTGGAAAAGTGGTGGTAATTGTGATGGCTTTGTCCAAGATTAATTAGTGAAATATTTAGTTCATTCTCTTCGATGCAGTTTTTTATGTGGGAGAGGCTAAATATACATGCACACTACTATTTGGATTACAAGTACTATATGATTGGATTGTTAGCAAACATCCGTATAAACTAACAATGCATTAAGGTTTCCCCAACCATAGCCTTAAGTTTATGGTCCTCTTAGTCCCATATGTGCAACTAACCGGTTCGAGTCCTCAGGTTTCTGTCGCTCCGGCAGACCTACCCCCTTCGTTTACAAATACTACTAACCCTAGGGTGTTGATCCATGCGCGCACAAATATAATGGACACCAAAGGACAGTACCATATCAACATACAACTCTAATGAACCAAAGACATTCAACCATTCAATTAAGAACAAATAAACTACGCAAACATGACATAGATCATAGGATAATAACTTATAGCATCAAACATCATGTTAGAGCGGTATAGAGGTTTGTGGGAGGATGAACCACTGAATACAAGGAGGAGTTGGTGATGGAGATGGCGGTGAAGACGGTGAAGGGGACAGCGAGAGGCGCAGGGCGGCGGCGGCGCCGGCGGTGGCGCGGGAACTCCTCCCGCGCCGCCGGCATCAAGGGGAGCGCCGCCCCTTAGCCCCCTTCTTCCATGGCTTCTTGGGAGCCCTCCCCCATGGAGATGAGGTCCATGGGGGAGGCAAAAACGTGGCTTTGGTGGCTGGAAATTCGTGGGTATGGGGTGTTCTCACGAGTTAGGTTTCCTCCTTTATATAGCTTCTCGGATTCCCGTCATCCCCTTAGGGTTGTAGTGGGACGGTGATATCTCGGCCGTCCGGACTCGGATTGGGCCGAATTTTATGTCCAGATCCATTAGGAGAAAATTCCTGCAACTTTCGCGACTAGACTTTTTCCGTTTGACGTCGTCTTCTGTCCGGTACGTGACAATCTTCAAAAAGAGTTTTCAGACAGATTTCAGGAAAGTCCCAATTCGACTCCAACAAGGTTTCCTCTTGTATTTTTGATAATTCCTACACATCAAAGAGTAAAACAAGAACATTGTGCACTTTTGCAACTATTAATAGGTTAGTCCAAATAAATCATAAACTTAATATAAAAACAAGTGTCAAAGGCATAATATTAACATGAAACAATCAAAAATTATAGATACGTTTTGGACGTATCAACATCCCCAAGCTTAATTCCTGCTCGTCCTCGAGTAGGTAAATGATAACAAAATAATTTTTGATTGTAAATGCTATGATCAGATCTTTAACAATTGCATGATGTATGGATAATAAAACTTAGCAATCATGTTACCTAATGAAAAGTATCAACGAACTAAGAGCTTATAACATGAAATTTATAAACATCAACAAGATTGTAATGACCATAATAAAGCATGATAGAGTGGTATCTCGCTTGCCCTTAATTGTGGAGCAAAACATAAATGCCAAGGCACCTCTGAAGTTCAAGTGAAGACTAGATGTAAAGATATCAAAGGTAAAAGCATCATAGTTATACCGCAGATAACCGTATTCTGGGACAAGCACATTACACTAAGAATGACAGTTATGCTCTCGAGAAGGTGCTCAAAGAAAGGATGGTGACTCAACATAAAAATAAAAGATTGGCCCTTCGCAGAGGGAAGCAGGGATTAACATGTGCTAGAGCTTTTTATTTATAAAACAGAAGTAAAAATATGTTTTGGGAGGTGGTTGTTCCTGTCAACGAATCAGAAAATGGAAAAGTACAATATGACCCCTGCCAACCAGACTTTTAAGAGCGGCTCCCATGAAGGACGTTATTTCTACCAGCAAGGCAGATCATCCCTCTTTTCTCTTTTGTTTACACATGCAGATATTTCACTGGTATCATTGCTTGTCTGATAAATCAGGGCAAAAATGTGAAGAGAATTAAGCGGTTAAAGTTGTAATTAATTGGGACTGGGCACCCCATTTGCCAGCTCTTTTTGCAAAATTAATGGATAAGCGGATGTATATGCCACTAGTCCGGTGGTAAAGTCTGTTTGACAGGTGACATAAAGACATCCACCCCGTCCTCATGAGCTAAAAACAGTGTCACAAAATGAGAAGTTTTTTGAAGGTTTTAAAGGTAGCACATGAAAATTTACTTGGAATGGTTTGAAATACCATGCATAGGAATTTATAGTGGACTCTTTGGGATAACTTGGTTTTAAGGATTTTGGATGCACGAGCAGCATTCCCGCTCAGTACAGTTGAAGGCTAGCAATAGACTGGGAAGCGACAATCAAGAGAGCAATAACCGTCATAATCATACTTGCGACAGAATAAAATTAACGGAGGCATAAAAATGATACTAAAACTCTGAGGCAAAATAGATCATCAAGGCTTAATTGACTTTTATTTTTCAGTCATGAACATGTGTGAGCATGTGCCAAGTCGATTCAAGTAAATCATTCAGAGGAGGATACCACAATTCCATACCATCTTATGAACAGGACAATGCATGTTAATATCAAAATAACATAATATGCACTATTAGCTAGTTGAGACTAACCATAAGAAAACATAAACTACTAAACAGTATTATTCACACATCATTTTTAAGTTTCAACAAGTAATCCATTAACCAAGTAAACATTGAAAACAGGGATAAATAAAATATGTGACGATCAACTTATTAATGTAACCGGTGTTTGATGCTAAGATAAATAAATAATAAGATACAGACGCTCCAAGAACAGCACATATGATGTGAAAGAATTAAAATATAGTTTCACTAGAGATGACCTGATAATTTTGACGAAGGCATCCCCAAGCTTAGACGCTTGAGTCTTCTTGAAATATGCTGGGAGATCCATGGGAGCCTCCCCAAGCTTAAGCTCTTCACTCTTCTTAATCCTATTATATCACTCTTCTCTCTTGACCCTTGAAAACTTCCGCCACACCAAACTCAAAGTAAATCTCATTAGAGGGTTAGTGCACAATCAAAAACTCACATGTTCTGTAAGGACGCAATATGACCGTTACTTTAAACATTAGCTACAGCCACTGATGTTACGTGAAGCTCTTCCACCCAAAAAAGAATTCCACTCAACACTAGTAAAAGAGAGAATGCAAAATAAATGACATAATCTGTCTAAAACAGAACAGTCCGCAAAGACGAATTTTTTCGAGCACTTACGTTACTCAGATCGAAAAACTTTGAACTAACGAAAGATGCATACATATATCAGGATTACGCACAAAATTTTCAGATTTAATTCACAATCTGGTGATTTTATGAATTTCGTACAGTGAACAGCAGAAATCTGTTCCTGCGCAGCAATCAAAATTTTAGCAACATCTTATCATTAGAGACTACTCTTGGCACAACAATGCATGAAAGTAAAGATACAAAGGAGTTGCTACAGAAGTAAACAAACTCCTTGACTCAAGAAAAGAAAAATTGCAGAAATAAAAATAATGGGTTGCCTCCCATAAGCGCTTTTCTTTAACGCCTTTTAGCTAGGCACTTATTGCAATACATAATATTTCCAAAGTGCTGCTATTAAACCAAATCAAATTTTGTTTTTAAGTTACAGAAAGGTTGCTTAAATGGCCAACTTCTAAATGAAAGGTAAGAACCATTAAGATCAAATGAAAACGCAAAGAGGCCACTCTTGCAACAAAAGTCGAATCTGTCCAGAAAAACAGCAGCTGGCAAACGTAATTTTTAGGTGCTCTAAACATGTCCGAAATTTTAGCCAATTTTTTGCATGCAGGATTCGGTGATACAACATGTAATTTTACGTGATTTTTAGAGTTTCCAGTAAAATATGAAAAATCGCGCAATGAGCAGTAGATGCTGAAAACAGAAAATCACTTTTTACATATGTATCAACTAAGCTAAATGGGTAAAACTTGGTACTTTATTTTTGATAAACTAAGAGACCAGAGGCTAAGCAAGACCTAAACATGCTAGCTACAGCAAGGAAAACTCTAAATAAAAATCAAAAGTAAAAACCAAATAAAATCAAAATAAAGAACCAAACAAAGAAGCAAAACAAAAGAAAATATTTTTGTTTTTTGAATTTATAAGTGAAAGTAAAGAAGCAATAGAAACCAAATAAAGAGCCTAATAAAACTAAAGAAGGTAAAACCAAGACATATAAAAAATTATAATACAAGTTAAGACAATACATATCATGTGGACGGGTAATATAGAGTATGAACGAGACAACCTCATGTTAGTTGATGAATAGGGGGATGACTCGGGCATCCCCAAGCTTAGATGATTGTATCTTCTTGAATATGTTCTTGGGATGCACCTACACATCCCCAAGCTTGAGCTCTTGCGTCTTCTTGTTCATCTTATATCACCATATTGATTAGATCTTATAGGCTACATCCACATAAAACTTCACAAAACTCATTAGTAGGGTTAGTACTCATTAAATAAAATCCACTCATGTTCAAGCATTGACAAGTTTTATAATCTTTACTCAACATTAGCCACTGTATTACTAAGGTGTTCATGATTTCCGTTGTCCGTCGAAAAACTAATGAAACTAATAACACCAAGTACAATATTGAATAAACAAAGAAATCTGTCAAAACTGAACAGTCCGTAAAGATGGCATTCAACGAGATAGTTAAGTAGCTCAAATCGAAAAACTTTTAACTAATGAAAGGCAGATCATAATCTCATTTTACGCACAAAAATTTTCAGGTCAAAATACTATTCTGAGATTTATCACGATTTTTTACAGTGAAGCACAGGAATCTGTCTAAATTGAACAGCCGGTGAAGATAATCTCAGTTTTACGCACAAAATTTTCAGGTCAAAATACTATTCTGAGATTTATCACGATTTTTTACAGTGAAGCACAGGAATCTGTCTAAATTGAACAGTTGGTGAAGATCGAATTTTTTGAGACAGCTACGTAACTCAAATCAGAAAAGTCAAAACTAATGAAAGAAAGATAATAAGCATTACTTTGCACTCAAGAAATTTCAGATCAAGATCACGTTCTGGTGATTTTAAATGTTTTATACGGTGGAGCACAGAAAATCTGTTTCTGGACAGCAAAGCAAAACTATCAACTTTCAATTAACTACAGACTACAATTAGCATTTTATTTTTATGTACAGAGATATATACACAATATTTACATGTTTTTCATGAAAAGCTTCCATGGAAAGATTTGTTTTGGTTTCATAGGCATGAACACAAGTGTTCAAGGTCGACCCCCACTTAACCATTACTCATCTTTCCAATCACTTTTCTTTTTGAAAACGTTTTGAGATAACAACTACAACTATTTTTTTTTGTAATTCGCATTCTCTATCCATACTAAGATAAAGAATAACTTAAAACTGAAAATAAAAATTACTTAGAGATAAAGCAAACAAGTGCACACAAGAATATTCACCTACGCTATGGCTCCCCGACAACGGCGCCAGAAAAGGTCTTGATAACCCACAAGTATAGGGGATCGCGTGTAGCCTTTTCGATAAGTAAGAGTGTCGAACCCAACGAGGAGCTAAAGGTAGGATAAGTATTCTCTCAAGTTCTATCAACCACTGATACAACTCTACGCACACTAAACGTTTACTTTATCTAGGAAATAATATTAAAGTAATAATACAGGTATGAGAGATAGCTTTGCGAGATAATAAATAACAAGAAAGTAAATGTTAGTGCTGCAGCAATAAAATACACTAAGTAACCATAAACTAACAATACCATGAGTGAGGAAAAGTGGTGGTAATTGTGATGGCTTTGTCCAAGATTAATTAGTGAAGATATTTAGTTCATTGTCTTCGATGCAGTTTTCTATGTGGGAGAGGGTAAATATACATGCACTCCACTATTTGGAATTACAAGTACTATATGATTGGATTGTTAGCAAACATCCGTATAAACTAACAATGCATTAAGTTTTCCCCAACCATAGCCTTAAGTTTATGGTCCCATATGTGCAACTAACCGGTTCGAGTCCTCAGGTTACTGTCGCTCCGGCAGGCCTACCCCTTCGTTTACAAATACTACTAACCCTAGGGTGTTGATCCATGCGCGCACAAATATAATGGACACCAAAGGACAGTACCATATCAGTATACAACTCTATTGAACCAAAGACATTCAACCATTTAATCTAAGAACAAATAAACTACGCAAACATGACATAGATCATAGGATAATAACTTATAGCATCAAACATCATGTTTACATAGAGCGGTACAGAGATTTGTGGGAGGATGAACCACTGAATACAAGGAGGAGTTGGTGATGGAGATGGCGGTGAAGACGGTGAAGGGGACAGCGAGAGGCGTAGGGCGGCGGCGGCGCAGGAAACTCCTCCCGCGCCGCCCCTTAGCCCCCTTCTTCCATGGCTTCTTGGGAGCCCTCCCCCATGGAGATGAGGTCCATGGGGGAGGCAAAAACGTGGCTTTGGTGGCTGGAAATTCGTGGGTATGAGGTGTTCTTCACGAGTTAGGTTTCCTCCCTTTATATAGCTTCCCGGATTTCCGTCACCCCCTTTTAGGGTTGTAGTGGGACAGCGATATCTCGGCCGTCCGGACTCAGATTGGGCCGAATTTTATATCCAGATCCATTAGGAGAAAATTACCTGCAACTTTCGCGAGTAGACTTTTTCCGTTTGACATCGTCTTCTGTCCGGTACGTGACAATCTTCAAAAAGAGTTTTTTAGACAGATTTCAGGAAAGTCCCAATTCGACTCCAACGAGGTTTCCTATTGTATTTTTGATAATTCCTACACATCAAAGAGTAAAACAAGAACATTGTGCACTTTTGCAACTATTAGTAGGTTAGTCCAAATAAATCATAAACTTAATATAAAAACAAGTGTCAAAGGTATAATATTAACATGAAACAATCAAAAATTATAGATACATTTTGGACGTATCAGCAGCACACTGAAGTGGCTCATTGGTGTGGTCCTGCAACTTGATTTGACCTCGTGGAGTAGCAATTGTCAGAGATTTGCCTACCCAATCGATATTGGGGTTGTGCTGTTCGAGCCAGTCCATACCCAGAATTATATCAAAGGAGCCCAGAGGTAAAACTTTCAAGTCTGTTTTAAATTGGTGTCCCTGTGATGGCCATTGACATCCTGGAATGAACAAGGTACACCTGTGCTGTGAGCCATCTGCGACATTAACTCTGCATGGCTTAGTGAGAGGCTGACTGCCCTGAACTTGAGATGCCAATTGTGTGTTTATGAAAGAAGTTGAGCTTTCTAAGTCGATGAGGATCAACACCTCATGCTGAGCAATAAAGGATGCAGCTGAATGACGCCAGAGGTAGCCATTGTTGATCCTGTCATTGCGTGCAATGAAATAGAACAAGTTGTTTCGACTTCCTCAGAGCTTGTTTCAGGACTGTCGGATCCAGTTACTTCTTCTTGAGAAAACAATGCCAGAAGCTCTTCAACTATGTAAAGTTGGACCGTCTGCGGGCATACATGTTCCTTGCCCCATTTCTCTCCATAGGTGAAGCAGAGCCCCTTGGCTCTTCTATAATCTCTCAGTGCTCGGAGTTTATCATCACCACCCTGTCTTGCACTGTCAATGCCACGGGAGTCCGAAGCGCCCAGATGGTGTTGCTGACAGAGACTGAGGATATGTTTGCATGGGTTTAGCTGGATACCTGAAGAAACGTTGCTCGATCCTGCGAGGTGGAGATTGATATTCACCTTCACTGACTTCCTCTTGAAGCAGAGCCAGAGAGCATGCTGTATCCAGGTCGGTAGGCCGCTGAACCATGACGACCGAGCGTGTCCGCCCTCAGCCCCTCGATAAAACGAGTAAGAAAATAATAAGGGTGAGTAGCGTCTGAATAAGACACCAAATGATTGATGAATATATCAAAGCGCTCTATGTAATCTGCTGCTGTGGAGGTTTGTTTGATGGACTAAAACTGACGGATAAGCAACTGGTGTCTATCGCGACCAAAACATGTGCACATCAAGGAGGTGAACGAGATCCACTCTAATGACGCGATTTTCTTCATAACAGACTGAAGCCAAATGCCTATCGCGCCTGAAAAGTGCAGCATAGCCATGGAAACCCAGAAGGACTCGTGAATGGCGAACATGGTGAAGTACTGCTCCGCGAGAGTAGTCCACATATTCGGATTGTCCCCGTTGAAAGGCGGAAAAGGAAAATTAGGTGCTTTTGAACCTAGACCCGCCATAATCTGACTCGACATAAGCTGGGGATCCGTAACCGATGCCATGAGATGTTGGAGGGAGACCATACCCGTGATTGGAGGCACCGACGACGGCACGAGGGCCGCCGTCGATGTACCCTCGGGAAAGTTGACGACGCCGTGGCCAGCAGGCCCATGGACCGCCCCGTCGTGGGATGGGGGCTTGGTGGCGAGATCCGCCGCCACCGATCCACCATCCGCAGCAGCAGCGATGGGCTGCGCGCGTTGAAGATCCGCCACCGAGGCTTGGAGCTTGGCGAAGCGAGCCTCCAGATCGGGCTTCCAGCCACAGAGATCGGTGAGTTGCGCCATCTGCACATCGATCTGCTGCGACATGGTCGTCATCTTGCTACCATTGGAGTCGATGGAGGTCTTGATCTCGGCGACGTCCTTGCGCATGTCGTCGAGGTACGCCTGGAGCGCGGGATCCATGGTGTCGACCAGGCGACGCCGATCAGCAGCGAAGCGGCGTGTTTCTGGATTTTTTTTTGTGGGGATGGGGATGGCTCTGATACCACGATGTTAGGTTCTCTCTAGGGTTCACTCGATTATCACGGGTTACACACAAACTCGGATACAATCAGTGTTCGAAATGGAAGAACATGAAAGTAAATCAGAGACGCAGCTCTGCCTCCACCGCCAATGGCCTTGATTCCGAGGATGCTTGGAAAGTAGGTAACGTTCTCCTCTTATGCCGGAGGCTGGTCTCACGTTGTCCAGTCGGGCCCGATGTGGCGTCTGTTGGGCTGGGCTAGCCTTTTGGGCCGAACACGTCTCAAGTGGTGAGGCCCATGTCGTTGCTCATGCCCGTGGCGTCAGTGAGGATGCTGACACTACCATATCTCTCGGATATCCACGTGGCCAAAATCCGCATTCGTAGCCGTCAGATTCCTACTATTCCATATCCTAAAAAATGGATGCAAATTCACATTCTAGGCGGAAATTATCCGTATCGTTTACATGTCTGCATATTATCTAGCTCAGATTGTACAATTACTGAATTTTATAACTTTTTCTTTAAAAGTTTGATTTTTTATAGACTTTTTACCGAATCTCACAAAAAGCGACAAAACTTTGAAACGGTTATCCAAATTGTTCTGACTTTCCCTTATTATAAGTGTAAATTGTTAGATAATCACATGTCAAGCCCATCATCATAACTGATATTAATCGGGCTAATCTGAGATTTAGACCTATGTGCAACCTATTACATAAATAGGTGGCGATTTGTGGAATATACATGTAAAGTAAAGTCACTAGTTTCCGGGGAAATCCAATTCGGCTCATAGGTGCATCTACACATATTATCCAAAAAACAAATTTTAAAATGTTAAAAAAATTCAAACAAAAATTTCGGATGTACATATGAATATTCTATGTTCTTGCCAAAAAAAAAACGGGATGAAAAGATATTTTGTGCGGCCGGTGTAAAAAAGACAAATCCCCGGTGTTCAAAAATGCCTCTGCACGTAATTTTTTTTTTCTCTTTTTATGCCGGTCAGACAAAATATCTTTTCGATGCAAAACTTTTTGTACGGATAGACATTTTTCATATGAACATCCAAAAAATTTGTTTGAAATTTTTTAACATTTTGAAATGCGTTAAAAATGCATTTTGCACAACGGGTTCATCTGCACCCGTGAGTCAAAACATCATGTCCCTAGTTTCCGTAACGACAATGCCAGGTGGTTTCTGCGATTTTTCCTGAACCATACTATGAGAGCATGGTACAAAACTAGAAGCAACTATTTCATGTGAGCTATTGCCCCTTGCCACAAAGGTTTTCTTTTGTCTTGATTTAGCATAACACGTCTTAATTTTCGATATAAGATAATTGTTTGGTCCCCCTCAAAATAAAAAATGAAGACAAAAAACAAGACGGTGCGTGTCAATGAATAGATTATTGTAGGAAACACGATGAAACAAAAACAACAACAAAAAATTCAGTTGAGTCGCGGCCGCCGCGATTGTTGTCTAGATCTTACAGCGACATCATCCAGTGCCAATGTTCATCGCTTGGAGTTGAAGCAAGAGCAGGAAAAAATAGCTAATTATTAACACTGATGTAAGCGCATTTACCTAACAAACGTGATAATAATAATCATATATTGAAATCGAGGACCATTTGGCATACAGACAGCAGAAGAGGGAACCGGGATAGAGACATAACTCGAAATCTATCTAGACTCGTGCGTGCATGGCGCATCGCTATTTGGTCAACAGTGCTTCCAAGTTGGAGTCGTTAGGACTGGGATGGACATTGCAATTACAATAGGTCCGTCTGTCTTAATCATGAGGTTTGTGTGCCTTAATTAAGCTAGTGAATCTTGGTGCCACTTCTGAACTGTGCTCTATGCGATAACTTGCGTAGGTAGGATCTGGTGAACGCCCAATGTTCCCTGATTTTTGACTTAGCTAATTGCGGCAAGGAGACAGATCACTATGTTTTTCCAATGATGAAAGTAGCAATCTGTCACAGTTGACAATAGATTATTAGCACTAGTTTGTCCTTCTCCACACTGTAGTGGCTATTTTGGTCCCACTAACTCAGTTCAGAGATACTTTCTCTGTTGTTGAATATAAAATGTTTTAGGTGTTGCATATGTTATTTAAACGCAGACTAAAATAAGTGAACGTACACATTAACGTTTTCAGATATTTTTATATACATATTAATGTGGACAAAGTTAAAACTTTTTATATTTAGAAACAGATAGAGTAGCTGGTTCCCTATTTTTCTTCCCATTTGCCTACAAGTGGAAGCTAGTCTATAGTCTTCCCCGCAGAAAACAAAATCTTGATCCTAATCTAGCTACTCCAAGCTTGGCTCGATTTCGTACTTTAGAGCTACGTTTTATGCCTCAAGATTGCGTATATTTATTCAAGATCACTGGGCTTCCATTTCATATTTTCCATCTCTGTAGTTTGCTAGTTTTCATTCGAATCGAGAGAAAAAAAAAGCAGCATTATCTGTCTTCTTAAACGATATCTGGTCGAAGGCTGCAGCCCGCTAGCCTATTTCCACGCAGCTAACAAGTTGGGTGCCTTATGGACCGGCCCAATAACTGGATTTCTTCTAAGTTTCGGGATATAGAAATACTCCCTCCATATGAAAATAAGATGTTCTACCAACGTTTTTTTTTTTTTTTTTTTTTTTTTTTTTTTGCGAAACACAGTACAACGCAAGCGCTCATATACACGCGCACACACTCACCCCTATGAACGCACGCACGCACACCCTACCCCTATGAGCACCTCCGAGAGACTGAGTCGGCGGGTCGAGTCTTGAGATTGACGAAGTCACCACGGGCGCCTCGCTGTCGACGGGAACGTCGCCTCCCACTGAAGAATATTCCGCCTTAAATGAGAAACACCAGCGTCAAACCTGGGGTTTGAACTCTGGTGGGCTAGGGGTACAACCACCCAACTAACCATCTTGCCACAGGCAAGTTCTCATGTTCTACCAACGTTGCACTAACACATATATGTGGGTCAAAAGTAGATAGAACATCTTATATTTTTATACAGAGGGAGTACATATTTTCGTGAAAATCAGATTTAAAGAAATAAATATAAAATCAGTGTATCCTTTTTAAGGTCTTAATACTTAATTGCTTAATTTTCCCATACTAGATAAAGAGGGTAGTTGGTTTGATCTGAAGTATGAGAAAATTCCTCACTTCTGCTTTGATTGTGGCTGTCTTGTACATCCGGAGGAAAAGTGTCAGGCCGGGGAGGAGGAGGTAAAACAGTGGGGAGAATGGCTAAGGGCTTCACCGAGAAAGAGCAAGAAACCACCACCTCCTGCTAGGCCGTCGGTGTCGACAAACAGTTACAGTGGAAGATCGCCTGGTTCTGAAGTGAGGTACAAGGGGGGAGTCTCGATCCGAGACCTGCCTCCGAGGAGAAACTTAGCTCATGACTATTCCTTTTCTGGTTCGTCTCGCACTGGCGGGTACGAGCCACGACATGGAGAGGGAGAAGTAACAAGTCCAGAGAAACGCCACCGGGCTAGGGAGGAGGATAGAGGTGCCGGGAAAAAGCCAATTGATGCAAGTTTGAAAAAAACCCAAGGCCGGCACTTTTGTTAGGAAACCAAGGAATGGGGCAGGTGCATCACAAGCTGGGCGTGCAAATGTACCACCGGGTACCAGCAGCAAAAAGCGGGGGAGCAAGCAGGTGTGGATGCCGGTGCCGGTGCAGGTTGTAGGAGTGGGAAGCTCCGAATCAGCAGGGAAAAGACAGAGGACGGAGTCGGTCTTTGATAGAATTGGAGAGACAACTTCGGTGTTTGACAGAATTCAAGAGCCAACGGCGGACCCTGCGACGCAGGGCCGCCGAGACCAATGAATATCTTGTCCTTGAACAGCCGTGGTTTGGGGTTGGACCCGGCTGTTGGCGAGCTCGTGACCTGTGCAGGTCTTACAATCCAGCGGTGGTTTTTATTTGTGAAACAAAACAAAAGCAAAAAAATATGGAGAGGCTCCAATGGAGTTTGGGTTTTAGGCATGGCGTATGTGTTGAGAGCAAAGGAAAAGGAGGAGGAGGGCTGGTGTTGTGGTGGCGAGATGGAGTGGAAGTTTCTATCCGACCCTGGTGCCAGTACTACATTGATGCAAAAATTACAAGCAACAATGTCTCCTGGAGATTCACTGTAATCTATGGAGAAGCTCGGACAGAACTTAGGGGAAAGACTTGGGAGGTCTTGAGGTATTTAAAAGCGCAGGATGATCTTCCTTGGATCTGCGCCGGCGATTTCAATGAGATTTTACGGCAAGATGAACAAATTGGACAGAACGAACGGAGTGAAGCTCAAATGACAAACTTCAGGGACTTCCTGATGGAGTGTAACTTGTCTGATCTTGGGTTTACGGGCTACCCGTTCACTTGGAGTAATAGGAGGGAAGGCGATGCAAATGTACAGGCGAGGCTAGATAGGGCGACGTGTACTGACACGTTCCTTGATATCTTCCCTGCCACGAGGGTCGAGCACCTAGCGACAGAGGAGTCGGATCATCTAGCTCTCCTGATCCGGGTTGCACAAGAAGAAAATTCCTGCAGATCGCCTAGTGCTCGCAATTTCATGTACGAAGAGATGTGGGGGAGACACGATGAGTACAATGATATGGTTGCAGAAGCTTGGGAGCTGAGTGCCTTCCAACCGAGTGGCGTACAAGGTCTGTGGTCTAGACTCCGGCAGGTTTCCTCGCATATGAAGCGATGGAGCTATGAAGTGTTTGGATCTGTGCGTGCAGAACTCAAGAGGTTGAGGGTAGAGTTGGATAATGCACGGGCTAACTCAATTCATTCGGGATCCTCACTGGAGGTCCGAGGTATTGAAAAGAGACTGCATGGGTTATATGAAAGAGAGGAGGTGATGTACAGGCAGGGATCAAGGCAGGAATGGTTAAAAGCTGGAGATAGAAACACGAAGTTTTTCCAAAACAGGGCATCCTCACCGTAAAAGAAAAAATACTGTTCTCTTCTTGAAAAATAGTGATGGATCAAAGTGTGTCACCGATGAAGGAATGCGATCATTGTCACTGGCCTTTTATAAATCTCTGTATACCTCTGAAGGTTCGGACCAGATGGAGAGGATCCTGAATCGCATTGGCTCCTTTGTGACTTCGGATATGAATAATAAGCTGACAGCAGCAATTTCAAACAAAGAAGTGGAGGAGGCTCTTTTCCAAATGGGGCCAACAAAGTCGCCTGGCCCAGATGGGCTGCCGGCGCTTTTCTACCAACGCCACTGGGCTTTGGTGAAAGATGATGTGTGCATGGCAGTTAGAGAGTTTTTGGACGGACGAGAAGCTCCAGCGGATTTCAATGACACAGTTCTGGTGTTGATTCCGAAGGTGAATTCTCCAGATAATTTGACCCAGTTCCGTCCAATTAGTCTCTGCAATGTCCTCTATAAGCTGGCATCAAAAGTGATTGCTAATCGGTTAAAGAAAATACTTCCTATCATCATCTCCGAGGAACAAAGCGCATTTGTCCCCGGTAGACTGATTACCGATAATGTGTTTGTGGCCTACGAATGCACTCATGCGATTAGAACAAGGAAAAGGAAAAATCCGTTGTGTGCGGTAAAGTTGGATATGATGAAGGCGTATGATAGGGTTGAGTGGATTTTCTTGGAGTGGATGATGCTGAAGTTGGGGTTCTCTGAAGCATGGGTTAGGATGGTGATGAGATGTGTTACCTCTGTTCGTTTTTCAGTTAAGCTCAATGGTGGCCTCTCTGACTCCTTCCATCCTTCGAGAGGACTTCGGCAAGGAGACCCTATTTCCCCTTACCTCTTCTTATTTTGTGTAGAGGGGTTCTCTGTTTTGCTGAAGCAAGCTCAACTGGAAAAGCAAATAAGTGGTGTACGGTTTGGAGAGGGGGCCCCAAATCACCCACCTGCTCTTTGCGGATGATAGCGTGGTGTTTCTTGAAGCCACATCAGGAAGCATGCAAGCACTCAGAAACATCTTACATGATTATGAAGTGAGCTCGGGTCAAAAAGTTAATCTCCAAAAATCCTCAATGTTTTTTGGAGAAGGATGTACGGAGGAGAAAAAGAATGAGCTCAAAGGGGTGCTTGGTATTTCATGTGAGGCCTTAACTGAACGGTACCTGGGACTGCCCACGGTAGTCGGTCGCTCAAGAGAGGGAAGTTTCAAACACATAAGAGAAAGAGCTTGGGGCAAGGTGTGCGGCTTCAAGGGTCAGGGTCTGTCGAAAAAGGGAAAAGGGGTGCTTGTAAAATCAGTGCTGCAAGCAGTTCCAGCGTATAACATGAGTTGTTTCAAGTTTCCCAAAAAGCTTTGTAAACAACTGAGCTGGATTTCGGCGAATTTCTGGTGGGCTGATAAGAATGGTGAGCGAAAAGTTCATTGGATTGGATGGGACAGAATGTGCAGGAGCAAGCAACAAGGGGGACTGGGGTTCAGAGACAATGTGAGTTTCAACCAAGCGCTGCTTGCGAAGCAGGGGTGGCGTCTTCTCACGAACCCAGAGTCATTGTGTGCAAGGGTTCTTCGCGCCAGGTACTTCAAAAACGGAGATTTCCTTGAAGCGAGTTGTCCCAAAAAGGCTTCGTATACCTGGCGTAGCATAATTTATGGAAGGGAACTACTGAAGAAAGGGTTAGTGTGGAGAGTGGGCGATGGTCAGAAGATAAAAATCTGGGACCATAGGTGGCTGCCGAGAACGGGGGCTCAACATCCACTGGGATGTCAGGTCCAAGACCAGGCCACGCCGAGCGCCGCCGAGAAACACCGCCGCCAAGGAGAAATGCCGCCGTACTCGGGGTCCCTCGCGCCGGGGAAAAGAAGGCCGGCCGCCGCCGGCACGCACGGGCTTCGCCCGGCGGCACGCGCCGGCAGCGGCCAGGAGGGAGAGAGAGGGGGCGGGGTAGAGGAGGCTACGGGCCAGGGTTCATCTCGCCGCCCGCACGGGGGCGACGCGAGACCGAGATAGTTTTTTTTCCTGTGATGGTGGCTGCTGACAATTACTTACGAGCAAGTAACTAATCGGTCTAATTTGAATAATCTCGGGTCATAATGACAAACAAGGAAAACCATACAAAAAATTATCTTTGTAGTGCACGGATTTATGAGTTCTCTGCGAGCATTGATATTTTTTCCTAGGTTCAAAACCCAAATGTATAATTGTTCACTACACCACAACACCAAATTCTCAATAGAGGAATATCCAAAACGTCCGTAGTGCCGTCACAATGGTTGTGGGAAAAAAATTCTGATAGGCGGTTGGTTGGGAAAATCTAAGTACAACCACTGGTTCACTGGTATTTGTTTTTAGCTGCTCGGCCATGTGTGTGAATAAATTATTTTCAAACAGTCGGGCAGAAATGCTCGGATACCCATCCAATAAATGTACGGCACCAACACCGACACTGGTGGTAATGGGCCGGTGCGTGGGAATGAAAAAAAATTAGCGCCACAGAGCCCACGAAAATTTCGATCCTGTTTTTGTTCCGCCTCCAAGACTAGTACCACAGTCCACAGATCGAACCTAGGCTTTGTTTGTTACCAGAGTATTTAGCAAATTGGTCAAACCTCAAATCCTCACATATATCAAAAACACTGTTTGGTTCTACTGTATTTTCATAGATTTTATCCCCATAGTGCATTTTCCTCAATACTCAAAACACTACCCCTACCTAGTGGATTGGAGACAAATATGGATTTGATGTGATTGGGTGAAGGTTGGGGTTTCACCCAATCCCCGTGGGATCCCCACTAATTTAATAAAATACACTGGCAAACAACAGGGCCTAAATCTCCTCCCAAATGCTCATCCCACCGTACGATCACCAACTATATCCCTGCCTACTCTCGAGCTCTCTCTCGAACCACATCCTCTCTGGTCGGCGAGGCTGCCACCCCCTCCCCCGTTCGCTCCTAGTCTCTATTCTCTCTAGTGTTGACCCATGTATAGGCTGTGGTAGTCGTATTTAGATGCCATATTTTGAATTTGACGAAAGATATTCTTTTTTTGTTCAAAATGTTGTGGAATATCCGACAAAAAGTCGAGGAATGAAATTTTGACAGAACCCATAGTTGTGTTAGTTCAAATGTACCATGAAAGCTAGCTATACATAAGCAAGTGAAAATTATTTTCAAAACTCTCAAAGAAAGAGGTAAATAGGTCAAAATATACGATGGTGGGTCGGCATGCAACTCATATGGTTTTGGTAATATGTTTCCCTCAACCCCTCATTGAAAATATAGGCGCTTGTAGGATTTGTTCTAGTCAAACATAAGCATCATTACCGAAAATTAACCAACGTTCACATTATAATGAATATACTTTTGTAATGCATTTCATTTTAGTCGTCAGAAAATTGATTGTCAAAGTTGCACTAGAGGCTGATATTGGTCAAAACAACTAGAATTTACAATTGGATTGCCAGAAAGATACCATGTAGAAAAAACAAGAAAACAATCGAGTCACCTTTCTTTTTCTGAAAAGGCCAACCGATATATTTAGAATCAACAACATCTATATAAAGATTACCAAGAATACTAAATATTATAAATAGGTCACTAAACCACATATCGACGTCCCGAAATCGTGCCGCCATCCACGCCTCTCCCTAGTCATCGCCGTGTACATTTGTCGTAATAGAGTTTGTTGTACTCTCCCCGATCGGTTTGATTGTCGTTGGGAATGAACTAGTTAGGTACACAGTACAAACCAATAATACAAGTCACTGGACACTTTTTTTTGGATCAAAGGGAGTATTAGATACAAATTCAAATCCCGTGTCCGGGCTCCATGATTCCTGAACCGAACAGAGTTATGTACACTGAACCGTGATTTCCAACGGAATTGGCGGCAAAGTCAGAGTCACGCCGTTGTGCCGCTCGTCCCAGCGACGGTCACGTTGAACGGCTCCAGCTCGAGCGAGCCCTCGACCAAACCAATGCCGCACCTTCCGTCTTCACCGCCGTCATCATCGTCGCATCCGTTCAGCCACGTAAGGTTCTTTGGATCCTCCTGTAGCAGCATGGCGTCGTACCGCGTGCTCGGGAACGCATCCGCCCCGGCCACCCGCGCGGCGACCGTGGCCTTGCCTTTCCGATTCGTGGCCTGGCGGGCCCTGGCGAGTGATCCGGCGGCTGCGCGGCTTCTCGACGCCACGGAGGAGTGGATGCTCCGCTGTTGGACAGTCGGTTTGAGGTCCTCGTTCACCGTGCGCTTCGCATCGGCGTTCGCCGACTTGCGAGAGCCGGTCCTTGCGAGGCCGCTGCTGGTGGCGGCTGAGGCGAGGCCGGCGGTTCGACGAAGCGTGGTGGCCTTGTCGACGTTGATCTTTCGGCCGTAGTCACCGCTCGATGATAATCTTTTATTGGCTATCAAGTCCCCTCTCGACGTGCTTAGAGAGGCAGTCATCGCCGAGGACCTCATCGACGCCGTACTGCTCATCGCTTCCTTCCCGTTGCCGTGGCATTGCTTCACGGCCGCCGGCACAGGTCGCGGCTTGATGATACTGGATCGCACGACGTTTTCCGCGGGCTGAGGCGTTGACATTGCGGAGCTCGGCTGGCTCGCGAACCTCGAACGTGCCACGGCATTGGCGCCACGTCTGGTGGTTAGTGCCGGCTGCTCTGAGGCCACTCTGGTTGACTTGAGGCTCGAGGCACCGGTCGTGGGAGCTCGTGGCTGCCGCGTGATCGTCGGCGCCGAGGGTCCGGACTTTGACGACGAAGGTCCCGTTGGTTGGCTCGCGGCGCCGGAGCTGGAGGACACCTTTCGTCCCTGTGCTTTGCTATGGGGATGGGACGCAGAAGAGATCGCCGTGGCCGACGTGCGTGGGCTCGTCGCGGCGGACCCGGACGCGTTGCTTGCGGCGTTGATCGACGACGAAGAGGCCGACGACACTGTCCTGACGAGTGACGGGCGATAGGACGACGCCAACGCCGGCGTGTTGACCGAGGAGGAGTGCGTCGCGGAGCTGCTCCTCGCCAGCCTCGACGTCGGGTACCCGTTCTCCCGGCGTGCCAGGGAGAGCTGCATCAATTCAATTTGCCAAATTTATAATCTAATCTGAATGTTCAGATGAAGATTTAGCGCAGCAGTGATTTCTGTTGTTGTTAGGGACAGGAAAACACACACACGCACACACTCCAGAGAGAAACACTCACGGTGGAGGACACAAGAAGCTGAGCAAAGCTGAGTTTATTCACTTGCTACTTGGTGTATCGAAACTGATACAAAGGATACATATTTATACTACTACGGGCTGCTACTGGAATAATAAACTAGAGTGTGAACAACAGCCAAATTGTCAAGCCGCCCTGCATTCTATCCTGACTACTGCTGCTGCCACTTATCCTGAGCACTTATCCCTGCTACACCTTATCACTACCGTAGCTTATCTTGACTTGCTAGTGGTGTTGCAAAGTCTCACGTTCACACCCCATGCATAGAATATTATCACGTATGCATGTGTGTACTGCATGTGCTTAGCAACCAAGTTTGCTTAGGCTAACATTCACCCCCTCAAACTTGCTGCCATCATGCCAAGTTCACGACGCCGAGCTTCTGTCTCATCTCCACGAATTTGACCCTGCCCAACGCCTTGGTGAAGATGTCTGCAAGCTGACCATCAGTGCCAACATGCACAACATCGATCTTGCCTTCTTCGATGCACTCACGGATGTAGTGGAACTTCGTGTCAATGTGTTTGCTCCGATCGTGATGCACCGGGTTCTTACTCAGCGCGATCGCTGATTTGTTGTCCACCATGAGCTTCACCTTGGCTGGAGTGGCTCCGAGCAGCTCGGCGATCAGCCTGCTCAGCCACACCCCCTGGCATGCTGCAGTAGCTGCAGCGACGTACTCTGCCTCACACGAGGAGAGCGCCACCACCTTCTGCTTCTGTGATGCCCACGTGACCGCACTTGAACCGAGAAAGAAGACGATCCCGGTAGTGCTCTTGCGGTCGTCGACGTCCCCGGCGAGGTCGCTGTCACTGTACCCCACCAGCGTCGGTACCGCCGTGTTTCCCTTCTTGTACTTGCAGCCGTAGTTCATCGTGCCACGAACGTACCTCAACAGCTGCTTGACCGCAGCCCAATGCTGCTCCGCCGGTGATTCCATGAATCGGCTGAGGATGCCGACTGCATAGGATATGTCCGGCCTTGTGTTCACCAGGTAGCGGAGGCTACCGATGATGCTCCTGTACCGCGTCGCATCCACTGCGGCGCCGGCGTTCTTCTTCCCAAGCTTGAGTCTACACTCCATGGGTGTGTGGCACGAGTTGCAGCCACTCATGCCTGCTATCTCCAGGATTTTTCCTGCGTAGCTGCTCTGCCCGACGGTGATCTCACCATCTGCTTGCTTGACCTCAATCCCTAGGTAGTAGCTGAGGAGACCAAGGTCGCTCATGCAGAATAGTCTCTGCATCTCGGCTTTGAACTTGTCGATGTCGACGACGCTGGAGCCGGTGATGATGAGGTCATCGACGTACACGCCAATGAGCAGGAAGCTGTCACCCGCAGCTCGTTTGTATACTGCGTGCTCCATTGGGCAGCGCTCGAACCCAAGTGACATGAGTGACATGTCCAACTTGGCGTACCAAGCTCCGTACAACGCCTTCCGGAGGCGCAGCACATGGCCCTCCTTGTTCTTCTTCTCGTAGCCAGCTGGCTGATGCACGTACACCTCCTCGGCAAGATCACCATTGAGAAATGCCGACTTGACGTCCATATGATGGACTTGCCACCCGCTGTGTGCAGCGAGCGCGAGCAGCAGGCGTACCGTCTCCATCCGCGCAACTGGCGCGAATACTTCGTCAAAGTCCACCCCCTGTCGCTGGGCATAGCCTTTTGCGACCAGCCGGGCTTTGTGCTTGACAATGTTGCCGGTGGGGTCACGCTTCACCTTGAAGACCCACTTGAGCCCAATGGCTCGTTGGCCTGCTGGGAGTGTCGTCAGCTCCCACGTCTTGTTCTCCAGGATCGCCGCCATCTCGGTGTCCATGGCCTGCTTCCAACGAGCCTCACCAAGTGCCTCCTGCACACTGGCTGGCTCGTCGGCTGCCAGCAAGCACAAGCCGCTGTACTCGGCCTCGACTTCCGTGGTGTCGTTGTACAGGTCATCGAGTCGCCGGTAATGACGCGGTCCGGAGTCGGAGTCAAGGTTGTTGTCCTGCTCGAGCGGAGTCGCCCAACCGTCATGAGCGGGAGTGGCTGCCACAGGTGTATGTGGCTCCGGCGATGCTGCCGGCGTAGCCATTGCTTGCGGCGTCCCGGGGTTGCCTCCTGCACCCCGGTGGTGACCGCCTCATGCACCTCGTATGCCACCGTGAAGGTCGATGGAGCAGCAAGCGCACTTGTGCGCTCTGCCGTTGTCTCTCCCTTGTTCCACTCCCATGAGCGGTTCTCCTCGAACACCACATCCCTGGAGATGTGCAGCTTCTTGGTTGCTGGATCATATAGCCTGTAGCAGTATGACCCCTCCTCATAGCCAATCATGACCATCGGCTTCGAGCGGTCCGAGAGTTTGTTCAACCCCGGCCCAATATTCTTCACATGTGCTGTGCAACCGAAGGTGCGGAAGTGTTGCACATGTGGCTTCTTGTCATGCCAGGCTTCATATGGGGTTTTCCCATGCACGCTCTTGGTCGGCGCCCGATTCAGGATGTACACCGCCGTGCGCACCGCCTCGCCCCAGAACATGGCAGGCATGCCCATGCTCTTGAGGAGGCACCTCGCCATTTCGACGACGGTCTGGTTTCGACGCTCGACGACACCGTTCTGCTGCGGGGAGTACGGCGCCGTGGTGAAGTGCTTGATGCCGTTCTCGTCGCAGAACGCATGGAACTCGCCGGAGTTGAACTCGCCTCCACGATCGGAACGGAAGGCGAGAAGTTTGCACTTCTTCTCTGCCTCCGCACGTGCCTTGATCTTGCGGAAGCGAGTGAATGCTTCATCCTTGCTCCTGAGCACCTCCAGCCACATGTACCTGCTGAAGTCATCAACGACAAGCAAAAAGTATTTGTTGCCGCTGGGTGTAGCCGGTGTTATCGGCCCGCACAAGTCAGTGTGCACGAGCTCGAGCCTCTCCTTGGCTCGGTATGAGGATGCTTGGGGAAATGGCCTCCGATGTTGTTTTCCAAGCGTACATCCATCACAGACTTGTTCAACTTGGTCGATGATGGGCGCGCCTAGCACCATGTGCTTGCGCGTCATGTCCCGTAGTGCACGGAAGTGGAGGTGGCCGTAGCGAGCATGCCACAGCCATGCCGTGTCGTCGAGCTTGGCCAGCATGCACACCGGCGCCGTCAAGTTCAGGCTAACCGTGTAAAGCCGGTTCTTGCTGCGCGAAACACGCGTCAACAACTTCCGCGCACGGTCGTAGACGTGCATCTCGCCATTCTCGATCAGGACCTTGCATCCCGCTTCATCCATCTGTCCGAGTGAGATAATATTGCTTCTCAAGTCGGGGATGTAGTATACCTCGGTGAGAACGCGATGCTCGCCGTTCTGGCACTTGAAGAGCACAGAGCCGCGACCACGGATGCGGACAAGCGAACCGTCTCCAAACTTCACCGTGCCGTGGATGCTCTCATCCAGCATCGTGAACGCCTCCTTGGTGCCAGTCATGTGACTGCTTGCACCCGTGTCGAGGTACCATACGCCATCGGTCGTCCGCTTGGGGAAGACCTTCTCCTCGTTCAGGAACACGGCGTCGTCGCCGTGCCCAGCGCGCGCCTCGTTCAGGAACACGGTTTCGTTTCCGTGCTCCATGAGTCCCATGTTGACGTCGCTGACGTGTGCCAGATAAAGTGCAGGCTTGTCGTCGTCCTCATTGCCAAGCGCCAGGTTGGCGTGCTCCCGGCGTTCCTCGTCGCGCTTCTTCTTGCGACACTCGTTGGCCCAGTGCCCAGGGATGCCGCAGTATCGGCAATCTCCTTTCTTCTTGCCTTTGCCTCTGGCGCCGTTGCTTGACGTGGGTCTATCTCTGGCCGACGGCATGGGTTTGGCCACAGCCTTCCCCTTCTTGTCGCTACCAGTAGATGTGTACCCACCACGCTCTCGGCCCGCTGCCGCGCCGCCCACTCCTCCTCCGTGAGAAGTAGGCGCCCAGCCGCTGCTGAGTGTGCGGGCTCGTCGTCGAGGTCGTAGCGTTCCTCGACAGCCACAAGCCTGCCGCAAAGTTCCTCGATGCTCATGTTCTTTGTGTCGCACAAAGACTCGATGGCCATCGCCATTTGCCGGTAGCGTCGTGGCACTACCCGCAAGAACTTGAGCACCGCCTTGTGCTCGGACACGGGATCGTCGAGCAGCTCGAGGTCGTTGACGATGCCGGTGAGCCGCATGGCGAAAGCCTCCACCGACTCGCCGTCGTGGAACTTGAGCGCCTCGAACTCAGCGCGCCGCGTCTGGGCCTTGGCCTCACGCACGCGGTCGACGCCCATCCGCATCGTCTTCACGGCGTCCCACGCCAGCTTGGCGGAGTCCTTGACCGCGAGCGTGCGCAGCATCTCCGGCGGAACGTTCCGCAGGATGACGCCCAGCGCCCGCCGGTCGTCGCGCTCGCTACCATCTCCGGTGTCGACCACGGTCCACAGGCCTTGCGCCTGCAGCTGGACGCGCATGACGAGCGCCCAGTCGACATAGTTGGTGCGAGTGAGCACGAACGTCGGGCCTGACCCGTCGTGCTCATGAACAACTCTCTCCACCACGCGCACCTCATCCTCAGCCTTCTTGCTTGCGCCGCCTCCTGTCATCGCCGCCGCGGATCGAACACCGCACGACTACAAAGCTTTGGATCGAACACCAAAGAGCTCTGATACCAGCTGTTGTTGTTAGGGACAGGAAAACACACACACGCACACACTCCAGAGAGAAACACTCACGGTGGAGGACACAAGAAGCTGAGCAAAGCTGAGTTTATTCACTTGCTACTTGGTGTATCGAAACTGATACAAAGGATACATATTTATACTACTACGGGCTGCTACTGGAATAATAAACTAGAGTGTGAACAACAGCCAAATTGTCAAGCCGCCCTGCATTCTATCATGACTACTGCTGCTGCCACTTATCCTGAGCACTTATCCCTGCTACACCTTATCACTGCCGTAGCTTATCTTGACTTGCTAGTGGTGTTGCAAAGTCTCACGTTCACACCCCATGCATAGAATATTATCACGTATGCATGTGTGTACTGCATGTGCTTAGCAACCAAGTTTGCTTAGGCTAACATTCATTCACGTCGATTACACAATCGACGTGGATGACAGAAAAATTGAACGAGCAGGCACATACCGTTGAATTGCTCTTAGCAAAGGACGCCGATGTAGCTCTCGTAAGCCGGTTCAACGCCGCCGTGGAGCCGCTCGCCGCTGCCCGGAAACAGGGATGCGTTGCCGGAGGAGTCAGAAGCCTATGAACGATGAATCGAGACGATGAGGAATAATGCAGCAGAAGAAGGGATCATAGTCGTGCCAACGTTTCATCACATTCTGCTATACATACCAATCATAGTCGTGCTTCCCGATCTCCGTCGAGAGCAGCTCGCCCTCGCCACCGCTCCGCCTCGCCTTTCCCCTTCGATCGGCCGGTCCTATCCCTGCATCCCGAAATACCTTCTTGCATCAGCAGCAGAGGCAGGGAAAATAGACGAGGAATTCGAGAGAATCAGGTCATCTGGTTCTCACCGGTTTGGCCGGAGAGGCGAGGGTCAGGCTGGCACTCCCGTAGGGCGGAGAAGAACTCGATGCTCTCGTCCTTGGCCGCTGCTCTCCCGCCGCGGCGCAGGAGAAGCTGCACCGCGGCAGCAGATGCTGATGCCTTCTTCGTCGTCCTCGGATGCGGCGGATCACGGAGGAGCCTGCTGCTCATTTCTTCTCCGACGATGCAGTGTTGCAACGGACGACGATCCTTGACTACCAAGGACACGTACAGATCGTTGTAACTTGTCAGGATGATATGAGAAGGGCCCGGAAGGGGTTAAGCGATCATTAAATGCAACGCAGAGAGCGGGACGGCATAAAACCGTTGGAGCTGTCTGGAGTTGCCACCTCTCTATCAATTTGATTGCCATCGATTTCACCATAAATTCTCATGTTTTCATATCTTAGTGAATTCGACCCCGTTATGAAATTATCCCTGTTATTTTAATAGATTTTCCTTTGTTCCCCTTTTTTGTCGGCACACGTTTTGGAGTATATATTTTTTGAACCACATTTCGGAGTACATTATTTGTGCTGGAAAATGTCCTCCGTACAGTATTCACCATACGTGCAAAGCTTGAACACAACTATATAAGGCTAAAAAACCATTTCTAGGGAGACTCAACTGACCAATAGGCCAGATGCACATGCACCGCCAGTTTTTGATATGCCTACAAGAAAATTGACACCTTTATTTTTTAAGATTTAAAATTATTTCTTTAGGGAGGCAACGCAACTACTAGCTAATAAATTAACTTATATTTTTTATAAAGAAAATATATTAATACCAATGTGATAGCAGTTACACATAATCTCTACAACAATATAATGTTAACAACCACTCGAGAAATCAAGAATGCACAGAAAAAATGAAAACAACAACAAGAAGAAGAAGAAGAAGAAGAAGAAGAAGAAGAAGAAGAAGAAGAAGAAGAAGAAGAAAGAAGAAGAAGAAAAAAAGCAGTTCACCGACTCGCAACAGGAGCATCCACCACCGTTGTCAACACCTGAACTACGAAAAAAGTTCTACATAAGTGATGCCTCTAAGTGCAGTCACCCGATCTAACCATTAAAGTCAGACTATATGGTTTCACCCTGAAGAAAGTTCGAGTTATCTTAAAGACAATGCCTTCAAGAAAAGAACAGTTTGAAGCCCGCTGTTGCCGGGCACAACCAAGGTCAAACATAGAGTTTTCACCTAAAAAATCGAGACTTATTGCTCAAATATCACCACAAAATACAAAGTCGCTCTGTGGCAATACACCCATCGCACGGCTCACCACACACATGGTTTTGACGTGGACATGTCCACGCAAATGAAACCGCGTTTGCACACTGAGCATGTTATCTCCTTGTCCATTGCAATGCTTTCTCAAATATCACCACAAAATGCTACCCGATGGTGTTGACGAATCATGCAACTGAAAGAGCCTGCAACGCCGGCAGTGGCACCACACCCGAAGCCTCATCGGCGTCAGGGTGACGTGGAGGCCCTCGGAGTATTGGGGT
The DNA here is from genome assembly GCA_947311845.1 of Poa pratensis. NCBI lineage: Eukaryota > Viridiplantae > Streptophyta > Magnoliopsida > Poales > Poaceae > Poa > Poa pratensis. The sequence goes on from CAMZMU010000090.1 coordinate 4,388,618, forward strand.
GGCTACGGGGGCATCCGGAAGCTGCAACAGGGAGGACGCTGGATGGCTGAACAGCCTGGCGACGGCGATCTTGAACGCTCGTGTGACAGGGAGGTACCAGTTCGTGTACCGTCACTCTTTTCAGAAGATAACTGATCTGACCACAGTTTCTTTTTCATGAAAAAATATGAATGAATTTATTCACATAGACCACAGTTTCTTTTTCATGACAAAATATGAATGAATTTATTCACTGTATAATAGATGTAGTCGTGCAGTACAAGCCTACAGAAAAAGTAAATACAGATTCTATACTAACACACCAGAAATCGCAGCAAATCTTTACAATTACGCAGCAGGTTCTATAGCGGAAACATTAGACGACAAGAGATGCGGCACACATGGCATGAGATGCAACTAGTTCCACAACCATTCGAAGCAACAGAAGAGGCCCCAGCAGAACTTTGCAGGATAGTCCTTTACGAAAACGTCCCTGCTGTTGCCGACGATATAGAAGCTGAAAGATCGCTTGCGGTGAGACATTATGACGCGGGTAACAGGCACCGCCGAGATGATGTGTCTCTCGGAAATGACCCTTGCAGATGGTGGAACTGGCAGCCGGCTAGCGACAACCTCCGAGGAGAACTGGTTGAGTGGGTATGAATCAGCAAAATAAGCAGGAGTGCATTGGTATGCCTGTATGTTGCATAGTTGCACCCCTTGGGCTCTATGGAAAACTTCTTCAGGAACCGAAGCAGCTCCTGTTGTTGCACTAACTTTTCTCGCTGTCAGTGTCTTCCTGGAAACAGAAGAAATTACAGTCAGATCAAGAAAAAAAGCTTCAAAAACTAGTCCCACCAAAACATCAAAACAAGCAATAAATATTAATTCGGTACAGCATGTATGTGCAAGTATTATCCCAGACTATAGGCTCTTGCTTAATGAATGTAACAACTGCACAAAGCTCCCCTGTTTTTTTGTTTTTGACGAAAGCTCCACTGGTTTGCAGATAAATAAAGATTGCTGTAAAACTGAAAAAAAAATGCATTCTCTTGAAAATATGACTCCCTGCAGGTTGTTATCTATTGAAGCTTCATTTGATACGAGTTCTTTCAGCAATCAGAAGACTAATCACTAGAGTAAACATCAATACATGTTAAGAAAGCATAATGGTTTGGTGGGCGCATTTTGGCTCCCGGGTGCATATGCACCCTTTATTTAAAATGCATTTAAGTGCATTACGAAATGCTTAAGAAATTGCAAAAAATTGTTTTATGCATAGATCATAACATCCTATGTGTCCACAAAGTTGTTTCACGGAAATCCAACATTTTTTGTGGCCTGTGCAAAAAGACAAAATTAGTGCAAAATAAGCCTTTTCAAGGGACATTTATTTTCTTTTTTACACATGCCACAAAACATGTCGGGTAGAATGTGAAGATATATCCGTGAAACTTTATTTTGGAATTATTCGACATTTCAAATTTTATTTTGGAATTATTCGACATTTCATAAGAACTGAACTGAATGAAAAATTAAACCATCAATTAAAATCTCAAAGTGTTCTACAAAGTTTTTTTAACCCAAACTTTTAGGATGCTTACTGAAACTAGTAAATGAGATTTTCGTGGTAGATAGCGTTGTAACAACATGATAGGTTCCATTTGGACATTTACGGAATAACACATCTGTTGAAGCAAATATTTTGGTTATCTATTCTTTGTCTACTCCACCGTTGCCTCAATAAAAACTAATGGACCAGTTTCAGAAAAATATAAATGAGATTACCATCGAACACGAGCAATGCTTTGTGAAAGAAGGGAACCACAGCCATCACATGTCTTGCAAGTCACTATGCCACGCGATCCACATGCTGTACATGGCAACATTCCTTGACCATTGCACATTCCGCATCTGTGACAAAAAAGACATACAAGCAAGATGAATGTTCCATAAATATATTTTCATCAGTTATGTTGTGACGATAAATGAGCTTTCCTTGACGTGAATTATATACTGAAGAAATTAATAAAAAGAAGTGGAAGAACTAACACTGTATCGGATTCATCAGATTCATCTTGGCAAGCGAGTAAACCCCTGCCATAACATGCACTGCATTGGATCATTTGATTTGCCTTGTAAAACCCATGCTTCTGTCCAGGATTACAAGTTGGACATGGTGTCTCTCTACGACCCTTGCAATCTGCCGGAAACATTAGAACATGGAAATGGGAACTTTACAAAAACAGAAACATGATGAATAAATTTTGCTAAAATATAAACACTGAAAGTAACAAATAAGGCTATGAGCCTATGAAAGAAAATTAATGAGAAAAAAAAGAACAATTGGCAAAGGTATCCTAACGCCGAACAACTTCAAAAATGAACCCAGACAAGATATGGTTCTAGTGATAAGAGGAAATGAAATATTAAATCATACGGAAGTTAACCATTTTTTATTCTTCACCTATGAGTTACAATTTTAGAAGGCAGGATATTTAGTCCCCAACCATTGAAATCAATAAGGATTAATGGAGCTTATAGGTGACATAATGATTACTGGAAAGCAATGTTGCTGAACATTGGTAGCATAATGAAAACTAGTGGTGCATGAGATGATTTTTTCACAAATAGTACAAAGGAAGGGTATTTATCAGTTCCTATGTCATGTCTACCCAGAATTGGATGTATTTGTTTCTTCTTTCTAAAGGTTTTTTCCCACATTGCGTACCAAATGTTTTCATTGATAGCATAATGAAAACTCCCAACATGAACTTGCTTTTAGATCTATAAGATTATTTACTGTATTTAATTTAAATTGACACTTAGCTTTGGTACTAAAAATAAAATGGATACTTGTGAAAGCCATGCTGGTGAGAGTGACCATCCCAATGCTACAACGACATCTAGGAGCCTAGGAAGATAACCAGGATCACTCGGCTTGATTGGTGTGAGGTTAATTATAGAAGAGGGAAACAAACTAAGTCGTCGGCTGCCAGCTGGGACTCGTAAACTTGGGTGTAAATAACACTTCTAACTCTAATTCTATCTCAAACTTGAAGTATACTATATCACTAAATAATTAATTAATTTCCACTGCCACTTTGGCACATCTGGCCAGCTGTCGGGCCCAAGACCCACGCCCCTAACATTGCCTGATATAACAGCAGGGAAAAAGGTTAAACGCTGATATTTGATGGGCCTGAGAAAACCATTTGAGATATTTGGTTGATACATGTATCTGCATGCGCAATGCCTAATATGATCTTTGAACAATATATAATGCATAGATAGGAAACACAATATACACCATTTGTTGTAGAAAGGAATACGGAATATAACTTATTTCATTCTTAGCAAAAAGGTCATTTATCGAGGAAAATTGAGACTAAACTTATGATTACCTAATTTAGAAAAGCTACATAAAATGTACACCCACCAAGCAAAAAAGCCAATAGAAATGTTGTAGTTATGGCTAAAATCTTCAAAAGGAAGTTATGTGACTACATGACGTTTTACTAAATGAACATCATACCTAAGCATTTTCCAGTAACTTCTGAATGAGGAATCTTGACCCTCACTTCTTTTTCCACAAAGAGTAGAGGAAACTCAGATCTCAAATCTAGTTCCCAGACACCAAGAACAGGACCCTGGTCTCTTCCATCTATTATCCTACCATAATAAGGTTCCTTTTTAATTATGGCATCCCTTTCCTCGATGAAAGTTTCCAAAGTTCCAACATATACAATTGAGTCCTTGATGGATGTAATTTTCCATGTGCGAGCAGGCCGACTTCCCCAGCAGCATCGATCGCCAACATGATCAATAAGCAGATTCCGGATCTCCACCTCATCTAGTACATCCCTATCAAAAAATTTCCGTCATGCAATGGACAATTGGCTGTGTATTTGAGGAAAACAAGCACTGCAAACAACATAAGGATGGGACAAAAGCGAAATAATGGGTAGGGCAACAATATTGTAATTATTTTTTCCTTCCGAGAAACATGGGCGAAACGCAGTCATGTAGTACTTCCACTTCAGTTCTTGATCTTATTGCTCATTTTCCTGGTTTTCGAGTTTTCGTCTGAGAGCACATATTAGCAAAGTCATTAGCACAACCATTGCGTCTTCTGACAATTCGCGAAATACTAGATATATAGGTGGTTGCAAGTCTTATTACATCCTAAAGCCCCGACCCAGTGAATATTGAGTTTGAAACTCAAAGGACTATTGTTCCACTTGATCATGCCAATACTCTCTGTTCAACCATAACTAGGCAGGACATGGATTCCATGTACAGATGTACAAGACACCACCATGGCAACATGACTTATTGCCTATTATATGTGGACAAAGTAACTTCCTACTGCATTAGTTTAGCTAAATGTTGAATTCTTCTGAGCTGAAGCCCAACAGATGACAGATGTATTAATCTCTGATCAATCTACTGCTTGGAATGGTATGCATTCCAGCGTTAAAATGATAAAGGCTACTCACTCGCATTCTTCACCATTCGAGATTCGACTATGTCTGCCTACTACATGGTTGTTCAGCAATTAGTTGACCAAACATTGGTTACAGCGAGGACATTGGAACACAGGACGCAACACAGACATGAACCACTGACCTCCTGACGTCCTGAGACTGAGACTGAGAAGGTTGGTATTCACCACCATAAGGGTACGGCGCTTGAGGAGCGTTCGCCAAACCTTGTGATGTTCGAACCCAATGGTTAGCATTACAATGGCACAAAAAAATGCTGGAAATAAAAGCCGATGAATTACCATGCGTATGCGGAGGAGTGGGAGAAGTCGACGGGGATGGGGCGGATGGGGAGAGGACGGCGGACGGCGGGTAGACGGCGTCGTGGTGGGGCTCTGGGGCCGGCGGATAGCAGTTAGATGAGGAGAAGGGGGTGGCGGACTTGACCTCGGCAGCGCCGAACTCCGGCCCGCCGCCGGCCCACCCTCCTCCGCCTCCGCGCAGTGCCGACGAGCTTCTGTGCCGCAGGTGCTGGTGCACCGCTACTGAAACGTAATTCCATTAAACGGGATGAGATCAGAGATGAGATGAGACATAGGGGTGGGTTCGATGGTGAACGGAGTACCTGGCGAGGAGGAGGATGAGAGGAGAGGGCGCCGCTGCTCCTCGCCCTCGCGCTCCGCCTCCATGGTCATCGATACGGAGGCCGATCCGAGCCGACGAAACTGGGTTTGGTCGCGAGTAGGGGTGGAAACGGATCCGATATTAGGCTTCCCACGTCCCTTTTTATTATATTTTTCAAAAAAAAAGATACAATTGCGGATCGGATGTTATTCGAATACGGATACAAGTCAAATCTCTACAACATCTAATCTCCCTATGATTGCTAGCCAATGGTTCATCCATGTTTTGGGTCCACAGATCAGTGACTCAGCTTGCGCTCGTTTCCTTTTGTTGTGTGCACTCGTTCACTGCGCGTGGGCCAAGTTTGTTTGGTCCCGCATGTCGGTACCAGTGCGTGCGCGTGTGTGTGGGTGCGTTCGCTGTGCGCGTCCTGCCTTGGTCCCTCCTGTCTGTCTCAGCTCGATGGGGTCTTCTGGGACCCGCCTGAAGTCGGTTTGCTCCCGTGGCTCGTGACGTAGTGGGATTGGGCGCTGCGAATGTTTGCGCACGGAGAAACGACCAGCTAGAGGAGAGCCTAGGGTTCCCCACCCCACCGGCCGCCGCCGCAGTTCTCTGCTCCGCCTCCGTCCCGACCTCTCCGTTCTCTGCTCTGCTGCCGCAGCATCCGCCCCTCCCCTGTGAAGCTCGTCGACAGCAGTCGCCGCTCTATCTCCTTCCCCCTAGCTTTTGCATCCACTCCTCCTCTGCCTCGCGGCCGACCACCGTCGTGCCGGTCGTTCATCTAGCGCTGAACAGCTTGAGGACGGGGACCTCGTACAAGCGGCGCTCGGGTAGGTCGATGGCGGCGACCTCATGGGGCATGTCATGTCCGTCGCGGGGAGAGCAGCGAACCACCAGCGCCGGTGGAAGCTACGCGAGCAGCGGCGCGAGCAGGAAGCTAGATTCATCCGTTGAGGACGAACATGTGAGGCGTTGTGAGCCCGCCATCGACGCTTTCACGCTTGTTGCTCGGATCGCCGCCCGTGGCCGCCCCTTCACGGTTCTAAGAGTCTTGAAGGTCTTTTCACTTTTGGCATTGTTGAAGCTCCTTCCAACAATGCATCTTCCAACTAAGCATAAAAAGGCGCATGTCGATGTATAGGAATTTGATAAAGTATGAAATATTGAACATAGCTTATACCATCTTACTTTATTATTGATATGTGACATAGCACTTTCATTGCGGTTCATTACCATTTTGTGTTATGGATGGTTTCGTTTTCACTCATTGAACTCAATTTTGCTCTTTTCCCAAAATGTGCCACTAGTTTGTTGGACGCTAGTTATAGGGTCTAGGCTTATTGCCAATCAAGATATACATAAGACTTCATCATCTTCTTTCTTCCATGACAGGCCTCTCGTGCATTTGCTCTATGAGCTCATCTTCCTCTTATTCTTATGCAAAGCCCGGGTGTAATGCGTAAACTTTAAGTAATAAATCCCTTTATCTAAAAAAAAAATCTGCAGCAGGTAAACGCAAAGAGAGAACACACACATGAGGTACATCTAGGCTCTAGCTGACTCGCGAACAAACCAACTCATACATGGGCCCATCTAAAGGTCAGCCGGTCAAACGCATGAGAGTGCTCTTTTTTTAACAGGATCCGCCACTTATATTAAGGAGCTCGGGCAAATTACAACCAGGTCCAGAGAGAACCAAGAATTACAACCAGACCCAGAAAACTTGCACAAACACCTCAGAAAAGAGGAAAGAACACAAGCGGATCCACCCCACACCCCAAACATCTAGCCACCGCCGGAGAACGCCGTACCACCATGCCCAGGGAAGCAAGCACCTCCAACATTGAAGAAGGCTGCAGAACCGGCCGCCGCGCCGCGACGAACACCCAGAGCGCTGAACGAGCTCAGCCGAGTACCTGCATCCACAGACCACCGATCTTCCCGCCGTCCCCGCAGCAGCCAGACCAGCCGACCAGCACACCCGCTCCCCAGACGACCGCTCCCCTCGCCGCCACGGCCGGCCGGAGCAAAGACATCGCAGAGAGCCACCACCGCGCCAACCAAAACCGGATCAAGCACCTCCACGTCGATCTCCCTTTGCCACCACGGCCAGGCAGAGAGAAAAGCAGAGGAACTTACCCGGACTGACCACCACCCCCTCCCAGAGCCGCCGCAGAAGGAGGCCCGGCGACGCCAGAGGGGAGGGAAAAGGACCCCAACAAGAGCCAACGCCGGTGCTGCCACGGCGTCCGCTCGGGGGAAGCAACAACTCCCCAGATCCGAAAATCTGAGAGTACCAAAAGCACCACGCGTCACGCCACAGCTCCGAGGAACTCCGGCGTAGAGGGGACGACGCGAGCGCACCATTATTCCACCCGACGCCGCCTCCACCCCACAGCGCCGCCGGCAGAAACCCTAAACCTACTATTCACACGCCTAACCGAGAGATCCGCGGTTCCCCCACCCTCCCGCCGCCGGAGCGACGAGCGGAGGGGAGGGGAACCACCGACTCCGGCGGCGGAGAACGAGGGAACGAGGATCGCCTCTCTGTCGCCCTTCTCTACTGTAGAGATAAGGGAGGAGAGCGAAGCGGTGCATGAGAGTGCTCTATTTTCAGGGAGTTTAGTATTTGGAAAGGGTGTTGCTCTCCTCATGAGAATAAATGGTTGCTCGCGCAAAAGCTGAAAAGACACAATGAAAGTTGTGGTCTGTTAATATATCAACTGTATAATATGAGTATGTGTCTAGTCGGAATTCACTCACTCCACAACGTGAGCAACAAAGATGGAAAATTAACAGGCGCAAGTATGGAATCCAAATTATACCGTAAATTTGGCCCATTTTTCACTATCAGCCCTGAATTTGTCTTTGTTTTATCGACTTGCGAGATAAGTTTGAGAGAAAAGGATGATGGTTTAGCTAAATAGCGGTGAAAACTGACCATGGATAATCCAGGATATTCCGTATTCATATTCGAGAAATACAGATATCACTAGTTAAACATCTGCATCCGAATAAAATAAAGTAGGCGTGGCTAATATGTGGATTTTTATAAAATACAAATAGATTAATACAGAAGTGGGGTAGTAATTTTGATTTTGGAAAATTGATGAAGGAAGCTAGTTTACGTTTGCTCGAATTAATCGCTACGGCAAGTCAGCAACAGAGCCAGAAGTACATTGCTGGCATCTTCTACTGAAGGAAAATATATCCTGTTGGGCGTTGTTTTCCTAAATTAAAATGCGACATTGCAGATTGATTGCTTACAATTACAGTACCATGCATGAGACCGTGGCGTGTAGATTATTTTTGCAGCCTTTTTCCTTTTGGGTCTACATGGCCATTTTCCCTCCTCTTTTGAGTATTTCCTGTAAAGGAACCATGCTTTATATCTAATCGAATGGCAGTGCCCCTGCTTTAAACCTAAAAAAAAAATGATGTAGTAGGACTTGACCTCAGTTCTTCTGAAATGATTGAATATGGCGACAATATATACACTACAAACAGGTAGGGAGTACTTAACGGAGAGTGGACTAATGGCTCCCGAGTTACATGGATCTCGTTTTTTGAAAAATTCGAAATCGGCACTTTTGAGTATCCAAAAATCACGAAACAAATCCTAGATGTAGATAATATCGAGATCTACAAGTGTGCAAAATTTTAAATCGCAATATGTTATATTGTGGGCTGGGCAAAAATGACAAATGGGTGGTGAATAGTACACAGTTTTTAAAACTTGAAATTGTTCCTGATTTGTGTTTTTTGTTCAGACCAAAATGTAACGAATTTTGAATTGCAATTTTTCATGTTTGTAGATATCACACTAGCTTCATCTGGGAATTTTTTCACGATTTTTGAAAACTTAAAAGTGTCAATTTCGATTTTTTTCAAAAAAACGAGCTCCATGTAACTCGGGAGTCATTTGCAGTTTCCGGTATTAACGATGCTATTTGATACTTCGTGTATTCACGACAAACAGGGTTTTGTGACGAATCCAATCTGATGACCACCATCCCAAACAAGGTTCTCCTTAGAAACGTAAGCATGCTTTGCTAGTTGATTCGCCGCCTGATTTGCATCCCGCATAGAATGTTGGAAAGAGATATCCTCTCATAATGCTCGGTTTCAGAAAACATTCAACCATTATTGCTGAATATGGGTTCCAAAATCAGAAATTCACTTTGCCTCCAAGATGTATATGCTCCCTTTACCGAGAAATCTCATTTCAAAATGTAAAAAAAAACCAAAAAAAATCGCATACATCTTGACATTATGTGCACACGTAAAGTTTCACGAAAACCCGACATTTTCTGTAGCATGTGTCGAGAGAATGTCTCATGAAAATGCTTATTTCATCGCTGGATTTTGTCTTTTTACAAGACCACGCAAAATGTCGGTTTTTCATGAAACTGACTTTTGGGAAAGATGTACACGCTAACAGTTTTTAAGGATTTTTTTACATTCCAAAATAAGTATAAAATTTATTTGAAATAAACTCACCCGGGAGCCAAAGCACTGCTCTCCTCCAAACTTCGATAACTCCGTTACAAACATCAGAGCAGCACCGACGGTATAATTTACAAGACTATTCCATTCGAATCATTTTGTATAATGTCTGTTATCCTTTAATTACCCTCAGCCTCAAGGCAACACCCTTACATTTTTGGTAATGTCATTACATTTATGTTACATGTGTTCTACAACAACAGCATTTGACATTAACAGGTCATGTGACAGCTTCCGGTGCTGAATTGCAGTAAGGAGTGTGCAAGCAGATGAATCTGGTGGACATCAAGCAAGCAGAGGCAAAACCAAAACCTACGAGGAGCCCACAGACGCTCTTCCTGGCATCCAGCCGCAGCGACCGTCTAAAGACACGGCCAAAGCTCGGGATGAGGGCCCCGCACGCAATGACCATCCAGTAGTCAAGTCCATCATAGTCAATCTTCGCAAGGATTGCGCTGATGGCAGCGCTTGGTCCTGCAAGCCCCGTCAAAGCCGCAGCTGCCAAGGCTCCTCGCCAGCTATCAGTAGCGCCATACACACAGCTGGCAACAGCAGCACCACGCGGTAGACCGTGAAGGGAGACCGGAAGAACCATGTAACGACCTAGACCATATGCCTTGCGTGCCGCCACACCAAGTGCAAGCCCTTCGGCGTAGGCATGTAGGAAAACAGAACCACAAGCAAGGAGTGATTGCAGCGTGAGGACACTGAGAGAGAGACCGGAGGATGAATTGATCACATTGACAGAAGATCTGTTGCGGTTAACAACCCGAAGGATGCTTGCTGCGGCGGCATGGTAGAAGACCGAACCTCCTAGCAGGAAGAACAAGGTGGTAAAGAGACCCATCTTTGAGGACATCACAAGTTGTAATGGCCTCCATGAAGCAAGACGGAAGGCAATGCCAGATGCTACACCAGTAAGAAGAGGGTGTGTCATGCTGAAGGCAAGCGAGAATGCGACAAGTATAAGTCCTCCAAAAAGTGGACCAAGCCCAAATACAAGTGATACCAAAAAGCCTGATGTGTCTTCCGAGCTGTAGGCCAGAAGAAATCAACAGCATCAGTTGAAAGTTATAGCAATCCAAATAAGATTCTGAAAAGATTGAGAGGTAACTCACCCCTGGCCCTCAGTCAATCCCTGAAGCACAGTACCTAATGTTTCCATAAAAGCAACAGCAAGCGTTCCAGCAGATGCTACTTGAGATGGAGTGGCTTCCTGCATGTAACAGAGAAATACTCAGAACTGCAATATCAAATCAATGAAACACATGACTGAAGGGTAGTCACCTTAAAAGCATCAGGAAGAACCTCTGCAATAACAATCCATATCATGCATCCCGCAGCGAAACCAGTACAGTAAGGAAGCACCTTTTGGAATGCATCAGCACAAAGGAACGCAGGAACAGCAACAATTGGCTATTTATACCAAGAAAAAAAGGGTTATCAGAGTGTGAAGGAAAGATGTAACTACCAAAATGTAACATGAAAGTTGAAATCAACTGGAAAGCTATTGCATATAAGCATATGAACATTTTGTTCAGAACGTAATACTAAGAAAAAGTTGCACTTGTAAACAGTAGTGGCAGTCGTACAAATTTTATTATACAGTGCCTTCAATAATAAATAGTAATTGTGGTGCCATTTAGCATTTGAGATCCTTTGTGATGCCATTTAGCTAATTGTTCTTCTTCGCGATGCAACTCTAACTGCACCCCTTTGCGATGTTTGATGCTCTGTCTAATACAGAGCTCTTTTCCACAAGTTCTTTATTATTAAGATTCCTCTCAAACAAATTTACCGTTGTTAACTTAGGGCCTCAGTGTTCAACCACTCTGAAGCACACATGCATATACCAACATACAGTTTTGAGCAAAAACATGAGCATCTGCTCACACATATGTACACAAAAACAAACACTGAAGGAAAACAATGGCTCCAAACTATTGCAAGTGAACAGTAAATAAATAAAAAGTTTTGAGTGTTACTTCCATGGTGACGAAACAAGGAATGTTATCACTAAGAAGCTGATGAATTTTCCATGACTGAATAATGAGGGCGATACATCTATGAAATTATATTTCCACTGGACACCAGCAAAACAAAACAAAAAACGCACCTGTGGTAAAGATGTTATGATACTCCATAACATTGCCTTCTGTGGGGATACTCCCCTAGATGATAGTACCATGCTTACAGCTAGGCCTTCAGGTATGTTGTGCACTGCTATAGCTATAGTAATTAGAAGACCTTGAGAGAATCCTTTTGATCCAGCAAAGGAAACACCCACACCCGAGCCCTCGCCAAAAGAATGGAGCGTCATTATTCCGACAACAAGAATAACTTTACTTGCGTCTGCGCCTTTTATATCCAGCATACTTACTTCTCCATATTGCTCCAGAAGCTGTGATCAACAAAATGATAAAAGACAATCCATTATCTAACAAAAAACCTAACCAAAGTGAATGGAGTGGGATATTGACTAATGCTAAAAACACAGCTACCAACCTAAAGCTGATGAGATGCTGAACGCAGTTAACATGGAAGCTTATTCAAGTGCAAATTTCAGACCGTTGAACTAGCAAGTACCAACATATGCATTAATGTTTAAGGTTTTAGATAACCTGAATAATCTTACCAGTCCAATTTTTTTTTGCAAAATCGGACTACATGAAGGTAAATACTGGAGTAGACTAGCATAATGGGTACCATGTCCACATGAAGTTAATGATTTTGTCTAATTCTTCCACTGAGGCATCCCTTCGCTACTAATGCACTTTCTTCAAGACTTACCTGACAGCTAAACATTTCTGGACCCAAGACTATGTACGTAGGCTGCACACTGCTAAACCATCAGCGCGCTGACAGATACTTTAACAGAAGAAGTCTTTTTTCGGAGTAAACTGAAGTGCTTTCTTTAGCTAATAAAGTATACATCATTGGTGCCATATAACTGAACATAGGAACTAGATGTATTTCGGAGACACTCATGACTAGTTCTTTCGAGTATAAAGCCATTGAGTTGTGGTTGCTATATCTGGAGATAAAATTGTTTGATGCAAATGGTCAATGATATCAAAATAACAGACAACAAGCAGGGAGCATGATTTACCTTCTTGCAAAGCCAAATAAAGATCCCTCCATTCAAAATCCCAAAAACAACCCAGCCCCCACTGCCGTACATCTGCCCTTCCTGCACAAGATCAAAACTTGCTGCCAACATGACCCCGGCCGCCATTCCATTGCAAAGTCCTGCCCATTGGGCTTCTAGCTCCAGGAAGAAGAATGGTAGTGCTCCCAAACCGGTTGCCGCGGCCATCGCAAGCGTAGACCATGCAACCGTGTACACCGACACCCTTCCGCTTTTGAACCCATCCTGTCTACCAGCATCCTCTAGCTTCACATCCGGCGCCTCCCTTGCTACGCGCACATCACCAATCTCGGTCTGGGCAACCGCCGAAACTTCCTCAATGAGTAGGAATAGCAGGCAGACTAAAACCACTCCGACTCTTCTGTCCATGGTTACTTGTTCTTCGGATATTCAGCAAGCTCCCAAGCCCCGGGCCGAATCAGGACACTGGCCAGACTGCCAAACTCATGAAGTAGTCATCTGACCACACGCCTCAGTGTAGCAACAAATTATTCACGATTCCTGCGTGCCACTGCAGGAAAGCTCCAACCCTGCAAGCCCACATTTAACACGGTTAGATAAAACAAAGAGTTCAAGGATTGAAAAAAGAAAGCAGAAAGCCAAACTTGCCACCCCCATTCCCACGCGTGGGATCAGGCGCATCCAGAACGACGCCACCCCACAACAAACCAATCCAATCAGTTAATCCAGGAAAGATCCAAGCTTTACGCAAGAACCCAATGACAGGAGCCTTGCATATAAGCCAATTACCTCCCAAATCGTCCGGCGTTGCGCTCCCAGGAAAACCCCAATTCGACCGACGGAAAGGGCCCGAACTGGGGGAGCGGCGAGCCGCCGGACCGGCGGGATCAGGTGAGGGTGGAATTGGTGGGATCTAATGAGGGGAGGAACCCAACAGCGGCGGGGGCGGAGCAGAAGATATAGGGAGGCGTGGCAGCTGCGGCGCACACGGGATTGGGGGCCGCGAAACCGGCGACTCCGTGACGGACCGGGATTGAGTGACTTTCCCATGGCCAGTCACGCCGTGCCAGGCCCCCTTCATCCACCGTTCACTGTCCATCCAACGGTTAAGATTGATCCAAAAATCTGAACTCGAAAATAAAGTACTTCTGAAAAATTGAAAAAATTCCAGTAATTCGTATATGATCCGTGGAGTACTCTGAGAAATTTTCGCTTCATTTGGATAAGTGGTCTATCATTAAATAGTGTTTTCTATTTTGATCTTAAAAAGCTATTAACTCATAAACGAGTGATCATGTAGAACTTGCTGAATTTTTTTAATTTTTTCCAAACTATTGGATTTTCCGGTTAATTTTTTTGAATCGACCTGATCCATTGAATTGACAATAAACGGTGGATGAAGGGGCCTGGTACGCTGACCATGGGAAAGTCACTCAATCCCAGTCCCTACTAACGGTCGGTCGCGGCGGGGGAGAAGTCAGATGCGTGAGGACTTGTGCTGCCACGGCACGGCACGCTTCACACCGGCCCGGTAGCGTCTCAGCGAGGAATTTGATAATCCGTAGACTAAGCTAGTGGATCTTATCCAAAGTTGGTAATTCTGTTTTGAAATGTCACAAGCTGCTTGTTTGGTTTGATGACATATCTTTAAGGACGTTTTCACAAATACTCCCTTAGTTTCAATTAATTCTCTCTGCTCACAAAAGATGTCTCAAGCTAGCTCAAATTTACATGTATCTAGACATAATTTAGTGTGTAGATACATATAAATTTGAGCTAGGTTGAGACATTTTTTTTTTGAAACGGGGCAAAAGTTTTGCCTTTTCATTGATATAGAAGAATAGAATTGGCCAGTTTATAAGGGAAACTGACCGAAAACCGATACAACACAAAACACACCACGCCGGCCTCGAGGCCACGCCCCACACGAGTCGACGACTAAGGTGCCCAAGCAACCAAAGCCGACACCAAAACAGCTCAACGCAAACAACGGAGGCGAACATCCGGAGCCGCCGCTCCGACATCCAGGCCGGCCGCAAGGCCGCGCCACCACACGAGTCGACGACCAAGTCGCCCGAGCGACCAAAACCGCCACTCAAACACCTCAACGCAACATAGCGGAGGCGATAGTCCGGAGCCGCTGCTCCGACATCCACGCCGGCCCCAGGGCCACGCACCGCCTAGCCGATGACGAAAGATTCGTCGCCGCTCACCACCAAACTCCCTCCACTTTTCCCTCCGGTCGGCGGGACATCCAAGGCGAGGCCCCAAGAGGTAAGCGACGCAAGAGCGCCGCCCTCGTCTGATCCCGCGTGGGATCTAAGGTTTCCCCCGGAGAACCCGGGCGGATGAGTGACAACACCGCCACGACGACGCCTTCAAGAAGGACACGGCGCCAAGGACGTCGCCGTCGTCGGTCCCGGCTGAAAGCCAAGACAGGGTTTTCACCGACGATGAGTCGCAAACAACCAACTCGCCCATCCGGGACCAACCGAGCCACCATCGCCATCCCGCACGCAAATCGCCAGCCCCACGCGCCCGACGATCTAAGGCCACAGATGAAACTGGGCGCCGGGGCCCAGTTCCGCCTCCCGCGGAGCCACCTCCTAACTCGGCGCGAAGAAGAGAACCACCATCCGGGGCCGCCGCCCCGGCATCCGGGAGCCACATCAGCCGACGGACGCCCACGAAACT
This sequence comes from Poa pratensis, assembly GCA_947311845.1. NCBI lineage: Eukaryota > Viridiplantae > Streptophyta > Magnoliopsida > Poales > Poaceae > Poa > Poa pratensis. The sequence goes on from CAMZMU010000090.1 coordinate 4,404,014, forward strand.
TAGCCATCGACCTCATGAAGAGATCACGAAGACCGCCGTCAAAGCCCTCGGAACTGGGCAGCCGGGTCTAGCATCCCCGCGCCGCCTCGCCTACGCTCCCCGTCGCCGCGACGAAGACGCCGCCGTCCAGATCATCAGCGCTGCTCGCGAGATTGTCGCCGAAGCGACCAGAGCGAACCCGAGCAGCCGCCACTGCGCGCTGGACTGAAGAACACCACCACCGCAGCCCTCCACCTCACGCACCAACTGCAGCCAGCCGCACGCCAAACCGTACTCACGCTGAGCCTCCGAAGCTGACGCGACGTGCCAGCAAAAGGAGGCCGAAACGGAGCGCCGCCTGCGCTGTCGTCCCCGCGCTCGGCCGAACCGCCGGACACCGCGCCGCACCAGGGAGTCACGACGCATCGGAACCGCCGAAGCCCGCCAAGCCCATCTGGGCCCAGATCGGGCCCTGGCCGCACCACCGCCCAGCGGCCACGCCGGGGAGCCGCCGCCGCCACCTGCCGCACCGCGCGAGCACCATCCACAGGCAGACGTCGAGCTGCGCTCCGCCGGAAGACCGGCCAAGAGTCGCCACTGCATCGACGCGTAGTCGCGAGAGAGGAGCGGCGCGGCCCAGACCTCGTGTCCACCGCGGATCCCGCCCAGCAGCCTTGGCGGCAACGGGAGCCGCCGCCACCGTGGCGAGGCGGCGGCAGCGACATAGGGGCGGGGGCGGCCTGGGGCCTGGCGGCGGGGCGGGCAGAGGTTCCCCCGAGTCGCCCGCAGTCAGGCGACGCGAGGGCGTTTTTTCGAGACATTCTTTTATGAACAGTGGTACCTGAGAAAGACACCTTCCGATATTTGGGGTCTATGCTCCGGAAGGATGGTGATATCGATGAAGATGTGAGTCATCGAATCAAAGCTGGTTGGATGAAGTGGCGCCAAGCTTCTGGCGTCCTCTGTGATAGGAAAGTGCCACAAAAGCTAAAAGGCAAGTTCTATAGGACGGCGATTCGACCTGCGATGTTGCATGGCGCAGAATGTTGGCCGACCAAGAGACGACATATCCAACAGTTAGGTATAGCGGAGATGTGCATGTTGAGATGGATATGTGGCCACACAAGAAAGGACCGGGTTAGGAATGATGATATACGTGAGAGAGTTGGGGTAGCACCAATTGAAGAGAAGGTTGTCCAACACCGTCTAAGATGGTTTGGTCATATAGAACGTAGGCCTCCGGAAGCGCCATTGCATACCGGACGGATAAAGCGGGATGAGAATGTTAAGAGGGGTCGTGGTAGGCCAAACTTGACATGGGAGGAGTCTGTTAAGAGAGACCTGAAGGATTGAAATATCACCAAAGAACTAGCCATGGATAGGGCTGCGTGGAAGTTAGCTATCCATGTGCCAGAACCATGACCTGGTTTCGAGATCTTATGGGTTTCAACTCTAGCCTACCCCAACTTGTTTGGGAAAAAAGACTTTGTTGTTGTTGTTGTATTCTTTTATGAACGGATGGAGTAGATGACTTCCATTTGTATACATGTGGATGTATCTATACATGTAACTTGTCTAGATAAATCTAAATATAGACAAATAGAAGTCATGTAATTTGGAACGGAGTGAGTACTAGCGTTTTAAAATGAGCTAATTACACCTGAGACCCAAGAAGTTGTCGAGTATATGCAATGCAAACCAGTCAATATAGACAAATAGAAGTCATGTAATTTGGAACGGAGTGAGTACTAGCGTTTTAAAATGAGCTAATTACACTGAGACCCAAGAAGTTGTCGAGTATATTCAATGCAAACCAATCACATAAAGGGTGAAACCGCGGTGCAAATAGTTAATATACAGTAATTAACTACTTCCTTTGTTCCGAATTATAAGATGTTTTAGCATTCTTTAGAATCGGATTTGTGTAGACGTATTTGTGTGTCGATTCACTTATTTTGGTCAGTATGTAGTCAATATTGAAATATCTAAAACATTATATTATGAAACGGAAGGAGTGAGTAGTCCATTTGACAAACATGATTCACATGGTTAGATACTCAACACGGTTTGTCATGTATGTAAATTATTTATTGCCTCTGTTTTATTGGTCCTCCCCACGGTTTGCCCCACGGTCTGAATTAGCCAGGCTTAATCCATTTGACAAGCATGACGAGTTGGGCAAAGGCGACGTTTTTTTTTGCCCAACTCGTTATGCTTTGTTTCTTGCCTCTGTTTTTTAGATAAAGGGAGTTTTATTACTTAAGATGTTTAAGCATTACACCCAGGATCTGCATAACTAAGATGCACACAGCCGTATCAAGTTTGAAGTACTGAAAATAATAAGGCGAATTACATATCATAATGAGAAATTGTAAAAACGCCTATGATGGTGAAGGGCCGATCCGCAAATTATGATGCCATCCATGTCGGGATAAAAAGTCTCTCGCCGTATCCTCCAGTCTTGTACAGACCTCCATAAACAGGTCTCAATGCCCCACATGTTGCAACTGAGACCACGAATGGAGTGTAGCAGTAATCCGGTAGATAACCTGCATAAGAGAGCAATTTTTATTGTTAAAAATCTTGTCATTTCTACATAGCCAAAGCGACCATATTACGGCCAACGCTGCCACCCTAATAAGTTGTTTGAAACTATTATCCACTCCATTCAGCCAATTGCCAAAAATATTAGCAATGCTTTTAGGTGAATAAATAGTAGAACCTATTTGGACTCGAAGAATAAGTGTTTTATCGTCTCGTCTTTGTGACAGAAGACACACTGTCTACTTCCATGCCAATTGCGTTTCGCAAGGTTGTCTTTTGTAAGAATAACTCCTCGACGAAGATACCACGCAAAAAACTTTGTTTTTAGTGAATTTTCATCTTCCAGATTTTCTTATTATTGTCAACCGGCACATCTGGTTGGATGAGTGTTGTATACATGGATTCCACAGATAATTTACCGCAAGTGCGCAAATTCCATCGAAACTCGTCAGTCCCTTGTGTCAAATTGACAGTGGTTAGTCGCTGTAACAACTTGTGCCAAGCAACCAGCCTAGGACCAACTAGATCTCTACGGAACGTCACAATTGGTTGGTTATTAACCAACACTTGAGCGAGCGTATCGCTCTTGTGACGTCCTTGGACTATTCCATATAACGCTGGATATTGTTCTCAGAGTGGGGTAGTACCCAACCATGTATCCTCCCAAAACCTTATCTCAGATCCATCCTTAATGAAGAAAGAACCATATGGGAAGAAGAATTTCTTCGTCGCCATTAGGCCGGCCCAAAAATGCGAATCACCTGATTTCCAAGAAACCTGTGACAATGCACTTGAGCCTACATACTTTCTCCTAAGAAGAGTTTGCCACACCCCCTCTTCGGTCAAAAGTTTAAACAGCCATTTACTAAGGAGGGCTCTATTCTTGACCTGTAGGTCATGAATCCCAAGACCTCCATGGTCCTTAGGTCGGCACACTACATCCCATTTTGCCAGTCGGTATTTCTTTTTTTCATTATCCCCTTGCCAAAAGAATCTTGATCGAAAGTAATCCAATCGATGTAAGACTCCCTTTGGTAATTGGAAGAAGGATATCATATACAGCACCATATTCGTTATGACTGAATTTATGAGCACCAACCTCCCTCCCAAGGACAATAATTTTCCTTTCCAGCTACTCAACCTTTTTTGGAGTCTCTCCTCAACATGTTTCCATTGAGCTATCGTTATCCTCCTAAAGTGAATTCGGATGCCAAGATAGTTAATTGGAAACTGACCAAGCCCACAGCCGAATAACTCAGCATATTGGGTACCGTCCTCTGAGCGTCGCCAAAACAAAACACTTCACTTTTATGGAAATTAATTTTTAGACCGGAAAGTTGCTCGAACGCTGATAATATTAATTTCAGGTTCTTTGCCTTTTCCATGTCATGTTCCATAAAGAGAATTGTAACGTCCGCGTATTGCAGAATGGATAATCCACCATCCACAAGGTGTGGCACCACTCCAGCAATTTGCCCATCAGACTTCGCGCGTTCAATGATTATGGCTAACATATCAGCAACTATATTAAACAATATAGGTGATAATGGGTCGTCTTGTCGTAATCCCTTTTTCGTCTGGAAGTATCTACCAACATCGTCATTAACTTTGATGGCGACACTTCCTCCAGAAACGAAATTATGTATCATTGCACGCCACTCGGCGGAAAAATCCTTTCATCCGGAGTGTCTGTTGAAGGAAAGACCATTTGACTTTATCATAAGCCTTTTCAAAGTCTATTTTTAGGATAACTCCATTTAGCTTTTTCCGATGCATCTCATGAACCGTTTCATGTAAAATCACAACTCCATCAAGGATATTGCGACCTTGCATAAACGCCGTCTGAGTGGGTCTCACAACGTGATCGGCAACCGAATTAAGCCTAATAGTAGCGGTTTTATTGAATATTTTGAAGCTAACGTTAAGAAGACATATAGGTCTGTATTGCTGGATCCTTTCTGCTCCATTCACCTTAGGCAACAAAATTATCTCACTGAAATTTAGGTGAAATAGCTCGAGTTGTCCAGCATGTAAAACACAAAACAACTCGAGCAAGTCCGATTGGATTATGTCCCAGAAAGTCTGATAAAACTCAGCGGGAAAACCATCCAGACCGGTGCTTTGTTGTGTTTCATTTGGAATACCGCCTTCTTCACCTCCTCCATAGAGTAAGGAGCTATCAGCTGGGCGTTTTCCTGATCGAAAACTTGCGAAATATCATTTGTTTGGGATTCGTCCAGCGAGAAATTATCCACATCCGGCTCCCCAAACAGATTTTTATAGTACTTCATATTATAGGATTTCAAGTGCTCGTGACCTTCCATCGTCCCCTCGTCCTGGTTTAGGGAATGAATGAGTTTCTTTCTATGTCTGCAATTAGCAAGACTATGAAAGTATCTCGTGTTCGAGTCCCCTTCCAGAATAAATTGGGCCTTTGATCGTTGGTATCATTTGATCTCCTCTTCACGAAGAAGACCCGCCATCTCGGCATTAGAACGATTTTTTTAGATCGATCTCTTGCGTTGATAGTGGTCTTATTTCCGCAAAAGCCTCTAAGTCATCAATAATAGATGACAACCGGAGCTTCTCATTTTTAGTTGACCTACCATATGTCTTGCCCAACCACTCAGGTGTTTGCGCAATGCGCTTATTTTGTTATTCCACCTTTGGATTGACGTTAGACCAGGTACAGGTCTCTCCCACACCCTTTTAACCATTTCGAAAACCCATCTCTATGTAACCAGCCCAATTCAAATTTGAAATGACGTTTACATAATGGATTAGGTGTTCCCGTGGTTAGAAGTATGGGTGCATGATCCGACAGTGCCTCTATACGTTCGAGGACCCGTACTGAGGCCAGTGGGTATTTAATTTCCCAGTCTGAATCCATCAATACACGGTCCAACTTCTCGTATGTTGGCTCTGGGAGGCTATTAGCCCAAGTGTATTGCCTCCCAGTCATCGATACTTCTCGTAGACTAAGGCTGTCAATGACAGCATTGAATAAGAGAGGCCATCGATTGTCGAATCTGCCTCTACTCTTCTCATGTGGGAATCGTAGTTGCCTCTGTTTTTTTAGAGTTCAGGTCATGGGTCGTGATCGCTAGCGCTTTAGGGGTTAGGCGTTGTCGAACGTAGCCGATGTAGTTGTTATCTTTCGTTCGTAGCACATGATTAGAGGTTCATGGTGTCATGGCCATTGTTTTACATGAGATAGTTATTCAGGTGAGTGCTTTGGCAAACGGCGGATTTGTGACATATTATTAGGGGATAGTTCTTCAAATAGTTGCGCTTGGTTTAGTTAGTTTTGTCTAACGTTGTGGTTTTTTGGCACAAAATAGCCTTGTGAGATGATGTCTAGCATTTTGGTGAATTTGAGCAGATTATTGGCTCAAAATTTATAATTTTGCAATAGATATGAACGGCAATCGTTTATTGTTTATTCGATGCTCATAATATTTCACATTTGCGCAATGCAAGAGAGAATTTGATCTCTTCTATGTTGAAATTGAGCACAATAAATTTTTTGTGCAATTGGTGTCAAGTTGACCAACGTGAGACCATCTGAAGCTATCTTTGACAATTGCAATGTTGATACTTGATCCATTTTATGGAGTATGAGTTGCTGAAGATACTCGGTTATAAGAGAAATTGGAGACTACATGTGTACTGGTGTTCGCTAAGCAAGAGAGTTTGCGAGGTTTCATATGGGAATCGACAAGGATGCAGCTATAGTTCAAATGATGAAGCCACTCAAAACTCACAAGATCCTTATGATGGCCCTTCACGTAGTTACCTGCGTGAAAAGTAAATGGGTTAGGCTGAGACTCCAAGTGCAGAGTGTATAGTAAGGAAAGACGGTTTTTCCCACGAGGGGTGACTCGAGGGTTTAATATCGAACTCTCGGGGAATCAGTAGTGAAGATTTATCTTTCCTATCCTTCTTTTGGTTACCTACAAAACAAAGTAAATGTTTTGGTCCTCAACCTCACCTAGTGGTTGTCAAGCACAAGGTGTGAGAATGATATCAAGATAATATGCAATGCAAACAAGAAATAAATATGCAATGGTGGTAAATAAATATGCAAGGATGGTGGTAGCAATGATAAATGATATTTTTGGGTTTTATATGATGAATGCAAGATGTAAAAGTGTTTTTGTATTTTCGGATTTTTAAATGGCAGAAAATGGAAAGTGGTAAAAGTGGTTGGAAAGGTGTTTCTTATGATTAAAAATGGACCGGGGTTCATGGTTTCACAAATGCACTCTCTCTTTAATAAAGTGGTAGACAATGGAACACTAGAGTTGACATATGAGATTGCAACACAACAGTTTAATGACAAGTTATAATTATATGGGCATCACGTCCTAACATAGAGACCTTTTGGTTATTAGTCTCTCTTATACTCCACCAAGATGCGAACTAAATCATAACACCTCAGTAATTAAGATAACTCAGAGTATAGCAATAAGTATCATGACATGAAGTTAAAATAAGAACATGCTAGATCTAGTCATGGAGGAAGTGGCAATGGTCACACCCACATCTCCGGTAGCATGGTATTTCTTTTTATCCCTAGTGAGGCAACAAAGTAAGGTAGAGATACCCAAGTGGATCGCAGAACTTTCTCTCACGTTCACTGCACTAGCCACTACATGCTCTCATAAACATGCTTGATCATGACAAGTAAATAAGAACGGGGTACATAATATGCATCTACTTTCATAACTGAAACAAAACCATTGCAATCTCAAACATATATTAACTCATAAAAAGATCCACCACAAAGGTATTACATAGATGACCGTAATCATGTTCAGCAGCTCATACGGTACTAATTAGTGAAGCTCAAGAGAGAGAGATACATAAGTTACTTCCACAAACCCATAGTCCAGAGGTGGACTACTCCCTCTTCATCATGGAGACGGTGGAGAAGTCGTTGGAGAAGATGGAGACCACGCCGGCAGCGCCCCGCCGGAGTTTTCCCCCTCCAATCTGCAACTCCAGGTCTCTGTTTCGGTGTTTCTGTGTTTCTGCGGCGCTCCTTCCAGAGAACGTCGGGGGACTATTTTTATAGGCGGTTTTAGGTCAAAACGAGTCGGTGGAGGAAAGATCGACGGCAACGGAGCTCCGAGGCCCAAAGGGGGGTCCCACGCGGCCAGTACTGGCCGCGTGGGCCCACCTCTTGGCCCTCGGGCTCCGCTTGTTTGCTTCCTTCGCTCCCAAGTCTTCTTCCTTCCAAAAATTGATGCTCGTAAATTTCAGGTCATTTGGACGTCGTTTGGGTCCCTGAAACATTAAAATATAGAAATAGGGTTTTCTGCCTGCAGGGTTAATTCCATAAAAATAGGAAACATATCAAATATTCCCAAAATCATTATAAAACAGTGATATAACCCTTATATGATGCAAATATGACTGGAATATAAGTAAAATAATGCAAAGTTCATGTATGCATTTTACATGCATCAACATCCCCAAGCTTAACCTATACTCGTCCTCGAGTATGAAGGTGATAAAACTAACATGGACTTTGCAATTTAATACTATCAATGGATATCAAAGATGATTACTATTGCTACATAGAGTCAAATGATTCATTCTTAAAAGGAGTAGCAATATGCAAGATAGTTTATGAAGTGATATCAAGTATTCAATGCAAGGATGTTCAATGATAATTCACAAAGTGTAACATAAAGAAAGTACTATGGACCACATGTATGCATAATGATAAGTAAGAACATCCTATAATGGTCATAGAGTATTGATGAAAATCTGAATATAAAAGGTGGACACTTTGGAAAGATATATATGAGTAGAGGTAAAGCATGAATAAGTTTCATCTAACTTCTGAACTTCTCTACTTAAGTTAATGATTGTAATGTGGTAATCCTTGGTGTCAAGCTCTCATTCCCCTATCATAGCATCTTGAATGATTAAGTTTAAAGTGAAAGCAAATATGAGTAGTGTGCTTGACAAAGTACAGGTTGAAAGTCTCATGCCCCTTGAATACAAGTACCTACTCCATGTGTTACTCAACTTGGAAACAAAGCAAGTTCAAGTTAAATATCATTGTAAGTAATAATAGTATCATTAAGAGCGTCAACTGGGGTACCTCTTGTCCCAGGATATGGAACAAGCCCATATCAAAATGACAAGACAAACAAACACAATGAACAATCTCAACACCCTTTTTATTTACCATTAGATAGCTTTTTATTGTAAGGTGTATCACAGAAGGTTCACCATAGCATGTAAGTAAATTTCCACCATGAATGATGCATGGCTTAGATTAGCGGCCCAGGCGTCTCTCTAACCATTTATACAAACTCATTTAAACTACTTCATTTCCACATTTATTTCACCCATGGTAAGCATCCATAAACAAAAGTACATGATATCAACTAAATGAATGAAGTGCATGTTGAAAGCTTGCCATGTGACAGCACATATGAGCTAACTCTCAACCAAAGACATTTGTCAAGCCACAACATCATAATTTTAATCACAATGGGTCATGTTTTATTATGCAATGAAAGTAAAGTGTGCATCAAGTTCGAGAGAGCTCTATAACCAACTTTTCCCATAACAATCAATAACATAAGCATTTTCATTCAGAGGTATAGATAACACAAATATCATGATAAACATACTCGGAATAGCATAAAGCTAATAGGTAGATATGGTGGACTCACTGGAAAAACTTTGGTTGAAGGTGTTGGAAACAAGTTTTTGCTTGTTGGAATTTTTGGGCTAGCAAGAGGGAGAAAGTTGACCATCTAAATGCATGCATGAGTGTCCATAGAACTAACTAATCCATGTTAAACAAGTAAATAACATTCAGCATCAAAACATGAATAAAAGATAGCTCTTGATAAAATATTGCAAATTATTACTCATTAACAAGCTCATGAATCATGCAACTATATGTATCTTTTAAAATCAACTCAACATCCCTTTTCCCAATCTTATAATAGCATCCAACATAATTCAACCCAAATTTCCAGTAGCTCTCTCATATATAAATGATAGTGTGGTGGTCTCACAAAATAAAAATCAAACCAAAACAAACAAAAAGACGCTCCAAGTTTATGCGATAAAGTGTTTCGATCGAAAAACAGAAGTTAGACGTGTGCAAACCGAGAGTGTGTAGGTCCAGTGGGGTTGTCTTCACATCCCCAAGCTTATGGTCTTCACCATCCTTGGATAGCTCTTGGTGCATCTCCTCTAATCCCTGTGAAAAAACTTCAAAACACCGTTTCTCCCATTTCTTTTCTGTGGGGTGCATTAGTAGTGATAAACAAATAGATTTCTTGCTGCATATAATCCTTGAACAAAAATTCATATGAATGTCCAGAAAGTGTATAATGTTGTATGCCTACTCATAAACTCAATTGGATCAAAAAGATTCAAGTTAAAAGTTCAAAGCATGCATCAAACAAAATGGGACAGAATCTGTCCAGAAAAACAGCAGCAGCAAAACGTATTTTTCTACCCTACTTAACTTTGTCGAAAAATTCCGAAAAAATTCATGCATACAGAGGATGAAAAGTTGCAACTACAGTTCAAATATGAGCTCATTCGGAGTTACAGAATAAGAATTAAAAATCATACCGTGCACAGATTCGTGCAGGAATAAAATCTCCGAACGCTATAAGCAACTTTTCAAACCAAAATGAGTAAAACTTGGCACTTTATTAAAAATTCCAGAAACTAAACTAAACACAAAGTCTCTTGTTACAGCAAGAGGACACAAAGAAAATCACAAATAAAAACAACCGGGTTGCCTCCCGTAAAGCGCTTTCTTTATAGCCATATAGCTAGGCTTCTTACTTGATTTTATGTGGACGAAGCTCATGAGGGAGCTTGAACTTTGGTGTCCCTCTTCCTTGGGAAGTGTTCCATGCACTTCTTGTGTGGAAACTGAAACTTCACATTCCCTTCTTTTGAATCAATGATAGCACCTGTAGTACGAAGAAAAGGTCTTCCAAGAATAATTGGACTAGAGGTTTTATTCCCCATATCCATGATTAGAAAATCAACAGGCACAAATGTCATATGTAACTCTACCATAACATCACTTACTTTTCCTAAAGCATGTTTAATGGAATCATCAGCAAGTGCAAGTTCAATAGAGCATTTTTCAAGATTTTTCAATTCAAGTATTCATATAGTTCTTTAGATAAAACAGAGACACTAGATCCTAGATCATGGTGTGTCTCTTTTCCAATGGTTACTAGACTTTGGGAATCCATATATCCCCAAGCTTAGGTGGTATCATAGCCTCTTGGTTGTACCTAGCAATCTTTTCTTTAAACATGATTAGCAATATAAGAACCAAAACCAGCTTGGTTAACATTATGGAAGGATCACTTGCAAATTTTTGTAAGATAGATATTAATTCATGCAAGCTACAATTCTCTAAGTCAAGCAATGGTTCCTTGACTTCACTAAGCATTTTAACTTCCTCAACTTTTTCTCTAACTCAATTAACAGAAGAGATTCATCATATTCAGTTTCGTTAACTTCTTCTTTTAATCCAACAAGTTGAGACATAAATGGCAACAAATATTCAGGATAGTTCAATAATTCATTAAGAGTTTCCTCCAAAGTAAGAGGAACATTTTCAGCAATATTAATAGAATTCATTCCAACCATAGGTGGTGCTTGTGGTTTCCCTGCAGACATACTCAATAAAGTGGCTTGGTTATCAGCTAGTTTTGACAAGGCTTTGTCTAGTCCTGCAGTTTGGAGTTGTAAGCCTTTAATATCAGAACTAATAGAAGCAACAGACTTATTCAACTCTTGTATCATGGTATTATGACTAGCAACTTGTTCCATAAGAATTTTATTAGCCTCAAAATTATCATTACGTGGTGGCATAGGCTTCCAATTATTATCACTAGCATTAGGATATGGAATAGAAGGACGGTTGTTGGGAACATATGGGGGTTTATTATAGATTATAATTGTTGTTACCATACCCATTATTACCATAGTTCCTAATGAAGTTGACATCAATATTTTCAGGATTATTACCAACTATTCTTGCAAAGGCACATTTTCAATATTTTGTTTATTAATGAAAGCAAGAATAGTATCCATTTTAGATGACAAATCATTTGTTTCTTCTATGGAGTTCACTTTCTTAGAAGGATTAGGTGCTCTATCAGTATGCCATTGACTATAGTTTTGCAAAATACTTTCCAATATGTTCTTAGCTTCTACTATAGTTTTTCCCATAAAAGCACCTCCAGCAGCAGAATCAAGAATATTTCTAGACATGTAATTTAGACCATTGTAAAAAGAGTGTATATGGTCCATTCGTTGACCCCATGTGATGGACAAGTTCTAAGCATAAGTTTAATCCTATCCCAAGCCATAGCAACATGTTCATTTTCATTTTGCCTAAAAGAAAGAATGTTGTTTCTATTTTGCAAAATTTTAACAGGAGGATAGTATTTCTTAATGAAAGCTTCTTTTAAATCATCCCAAGTTTTAATGCTATCAATAGGTAATGAATGCAGCCACTCTTTAGCTTTTCCTCTAAGTGAGAAAGGAAATAACTTCAGTTTTAGAATATCACTTTCCACATTTTTAAATTTCTGCATGTCACATATTTCAACAAAATCATGAAGATGCATAGAGGCATCCTCCATAGCACTACCGCCAAATTGTTCCCTAGTTATCAAGTTCAACAAACTAGGACTTACTTCATAACTATCAGCTTTTATCTCAGGTGTGGCAATGGGCCTAGCAATAAATTGATCATTTGGAGTGTTTGTGTAATCACACAACTTAGTTCTTTCTCCCATTTTAGCAAGTTTTTATGTGTTTTTTAATTTTTTATGCAAAACTGAAAATAAAATGACACTAAATGATGCAAACCGAAATAACAAATGCAACACAAAATGCAAAACTGAAAATAAATATGCAAACCGAACTTAAAAATGCAAGACAATGACAAAACAAGATAAATTGCTTTGAAGGTAAAGATGGATAAGATGATGCTCACGTAGGTGCAACCTCCCCAAGCTTAGGTGTTAGCACAAGTTGGTGATGAAGTTGACTTGGTGAGATATCCTTGGATAAACCCGGCGCCAGAAAACAGAGCTAGTGCAGGGGACCCTTGGATAAACCTTTCAGCAATGATTCCCCGGCAACGGCGCCAGAAAACAGTCTTGATGGCCCTTCACGTAGTTACCTGCGTGAAAAGTAAATGGGTTAGGTTGAGACTCCAAGTGCAGAGTGTGTAGTAAGGAAGACGTGTTTTCCCCACGAGGGGTGACTCGAGGGTTTAATATCGAACTCTCGGGGAATCAGTAGTGAAGATTTATCTTTCCTATCCTTCTTTTGGTTACCTACAAAACAAAGTAAATGTTTTGGTCCTCAACCTCACCTAGTGGTTGTCAAGCACAAGGTGTGAGAATGATATCAAGATAATATGCAATGCAAACAAGAAATAAATATGCAATGGTGGTAAATAAATATGCAAGGATGGTGGTAGCAATGATAAATGATATTTTTGGGTTTTATATGATGAATGCAAGATGTAAAAGTGTTTTTGTATTTTCGGATTTTTAAATGGCAGAAAATGGTAAAGTGGTAAAAGTGGTTGGAAAGGTGTTTCTTATGATTAAAAATGGACCGGGGTTCATGGTTTCACAAATGCACTCTCTCTTTAATAAAGTGGTAGACAATGGAACACTAGAGTTGACATATGAGATTGCAACACAACAGTTTAATGACAAGTTATAATTATATGGGCATCACGTCCTAACATAGAGACCTTTTGGTTATTAGTCTCTCTTATACTCCACCAAGATGCGAACTAAATCATAACACCTCAGTAATTAAGATAACTCAGAGTATAGCAATAAGTATCATGACATGAAGTTAAAATAAGAACATGCTAGATCTAGTCATGGAGGAAGTGGCAATGGTCACACCCACATCTCCGGTAGCATGGTATTTTTTTTATCCCTAGTGAGGCAACAAAGTAAGGTAGAGATACCCAAGTGGATCGCAGAACTTTCTCTCACGTTCACTACACTAGCCACAACATGCTCTCATAAACATGCTTGATCATGACAAGTAAATAAGAACGGGGTACATAATATGCATCTACTTTCATAACTGAAACAAAACCATTGCAATCTCAAACATATATTAACTCATAAAAAGATCCACCACAAAGGTATTACATAGATGACCGTAATCATGTTCAGCAGCTCATACGGTACTAATTAGTGAAGCTCAAGAGAGAGGAGATACATAAGTTACTTCCACAAACCCATAGTCCAGAGGTGGACTACTCCTCTTCATCATGGAGACGGTGGAGAAGTCGTTGGAGAAGATGGAGACCACGCCGGTAGCGCCCCGCCGGAGTTTTCCCCCTCCAATCTGCAACTCCAGGTCTCTGTTTCGGTGTTTCTGTGTTTCTGCGGCGCTCCTCCAGAGAACGTCGGGGGGCTATTTTTATAGGCGGTTTTAGGTCAAAACCGAGTCGGTGGAGGAAAGATCGACGACAACGGAGCTCCGAGGCCCAAAAGGAGGGGTCCCACGTGGCCCATGTACCTGGCCGCGTGGGCCCACCTATCTTGGCCCTCGGGTCTCCGCTTGTTTGCTTCCTTCGCTCCCAAGTTTTCTTCCTTCCAAAAATTGACGCTCGTAAATTTGCAGGTCATTTGGACGTCGTTTGGGTCCCTGAAACATTAAAATATAGAAATAAGGTTTTCTGCCTGTGCAGGGTTAATTCCATAAAAATAGGAAACATATCAAATATTCCCAAAATCATTATAAAACAGTGATATAATCCTTATATGATGCAAATATGACTGGAATATAAGTAAAATAATGCAAAGTTCATGTATGCATTTTACATGCATCACCTTATCATAATAGTAAACCTTGAGAACGTATCCTGTGAAACGGGCGAATTGGTGCACCCGACTTAAGTTGACCACGTAAAACCAGGAAAAAAAGTTTGTACATTGGTAGTACTTATATCTAACACGTCACAAAATTTCAAACTAAAACTAATAACACAAGTCAATAAATAAAAATAGACAAATATGACAATGAATAGTGCCAAAAGAGCTTTGAATTTGGCCGTATTGATAAAATTGACAAATCTAACATGTCACAAACTTTCAATGTTCATATTGTGTTTCTAATTTAGATTTGATTTTTCACGATGATGCATATTTGTGTTATATCAATGCTCAAACTTTTTTTTAGATTTTCTGAAAAACTTTTAGTGTTAAACCAAAGATGGGTGCACCCCGTTCACCCTTTCACGGGATACGTTCTCGGTAGACCATACCAATTTCTCGAGAACCTTGAGAAATGATGTAATTATGAATAGTTGTCCTAGTTCACCTCCGTGATACAGAAAAGTTACAAAGTCGTTTGATCAAGGTGAAGTTTCATCTTTAGCTGTTGTAAAGTCAATAATCACAATGAGCAAGCAGTGGCGGAG
Organism: Poa pratensis; assembly: GCA_947311845.1. NCBI lineage: Eukaryota > Viridiplantae > Streptophyta > Magnoliopsida > Poales > Poaceae > Poa > Poa pratensis. The sequence goes on from CAMZMU010000090.1 coordinate 4,419,018, forward strand.
CTTGGGCTGAATTTCAGGGGGGGGGGGGGGCAAATGGGCTGGGGGGCTAAAGTATAAGCTTTAGTCTGATTTTCAGTTGATAAGTGGGCCAAATACATGTATATATTAAGCTTAATCTTCATGGGCTGGGGGGGCGACAGCCCATTTCGCCCCCATGAAGCTCCGCCACTGTGAGCAAGAATTATTTGAACATCCAGAAGAAGATGCATCACTTGAGGATGAGGATCTTGATATAGGAGAAGAAATAGAGCAGGAACTCCAAACTGCCTAAACTTAAACACAATCCCCACTTAAATTCATGCTTTTGTTCGCTTATAAATCTCATTTAACCAATTATCAAACATATTTATGACATTAGATCGGTTCGAGGGGAAAATTAAAAGTAAAAATAACTACTCTCCACACTAATTGCGCAAAAAGAAATGAGATAAATAAATGCTCAACCGACTCGTCTACATCCACATATTTGTTACTCACAATCCATCCTCTCTTAGCAAAGTACTAACCTTCTAGTTTTTAAAAAAAGAACTAACCTTCTGATGAAAAAACTAAATAAAAATATTTATCCTTCAATTTCCACGGGTAGCATATGCTCTGATGAATATTGAATATTCTGGCCAACCCTAATTCAAGTGCAAAATGGCTAAGCAAGCTCGTGCACGTGGTGATGTGTCTTTGGTGTCGGTGGATAGAAACAGATACTCCACTGCCAGGCTGACGCGGGAGACACGGTTGAATGCTTGCTGGTGTTCGTGCAGATCAAGGCGCTGCTTCCTTCGGAATTCCCCTGTTCTCGCGACTGTAAAATGGTTGCTGCAATTTTGTTCTGCTAATTCGCTCCGCGCCTCGTCTAATGGAATTTATCTCCATCAAAAAATGAAAATATAATCGTCTGTTCGTCGTCGCCATCCTCACATTGGATAGCGATTTGACCTGATCTGACAGTTGGGAGGGGGAGCGTGTGAGAGCTTGACTTGACTTGCTTCCTTGGCGACGAAGGAAGAAAGGCTCTGCTAGTATAATCTCAATCACCTCCTCCCGCTCCTCCACACCACACTCGCGACCAGACACAATTTGGTCGGATTGGATTGGATCGGATCGGATTGATGGGCATGGAGCCGGAGCGCGAGGGCGAGGAGCAGCGGCGCCCTCTCCTCTCGTCCTCCTCGCCAGGTCCTCCATTCGCCGTCGAACCCACCCACCCATCTGCTCTCATCTCTGATCTCACCCCTTCTAGCGGAATTTCGTTTCAGCGGCGGAGCACCAGCAGCAGTACCAGCATCTGGGACGGAGCAGCTCGTCGGCGCTGCGCGGAGGCGGAGGAGGGTGGGGCGGTGGCGGGCCGGAGGTCAGCGCTGCCGATGTCAGGTCCGCCGCCTCCTTCTCCTCGTCCAACTACTATCCCCGGTCCCGGCCCCCCAACACCACGACGTCGTCTACCCGCCGTCCATCCACAGCGCCGTCCTCTCCCCGTCCCCGTCGCCTGCTCCCACTCCTCAGCATGCGCATGGTAATTCCTCTGTGTCTATTTCCACCCAAAAAAAATTCTGCCATTGTAATGCTAACCATTGTGTTCAAACACCACAAGGTTTGGCGATCGTTCCTCAAGGGCCGTACCCGTACGGTGCTGATTACCAACCTTCTCAGGGCGTCAGGAGGTCAGTGGTTCATGTCTGTCTTGCGTCCTGGTTTCCAACGTCCTGCCTGTAACCAGTGTTTGGTCAACTAATTGCTGAACAACCATTTATCGGGCAGCTGTAGTCGAATGGTGAAAAATGCGAGTAACCTTTCTCATTTTAAGGCTGGGAATGAATACCATTCCAAGCCGGTAGACTGATCAAAGATTAATACATCCTCTCATCTTTTGGGCTTCAGCTCAGAGGAATTCAGCAGTTAGCTAAACTAATGTAGTAGGAGGTTACTACATCAGCATATAATAGGCAGTAACTCACAATGGATTCCATGATGCTGACTTTACATCTGTACATGGAGTCCGGCTTAGTTTTGATTGAACAGCATGTCAGTTAGCTAAACCACCTATATGTCTAGTAGTTCGCTCGAATGATCCTGCTAATGACTTTGCTAATATGTGCTCTCGGACGAAAAGCAGAACAGCTGGAAAACAAACAATAAGATCAATAACTGAAATGGAAGTACTAGAGGACTGCATTTCACCCAAGTTTCTCCGAACGCAAAAATAATTATACTATTATTGGCTTATTGCCTTACCCATGATTTCTCTTTTGTCACATCCTTATGCTGTTTGCAGTGCTTGTTTTCCTCAAATACTCAGCCATTGTCCATTGTATGACTGGAATTTTCTGACAGAGATGTACTGGATGAGGTGGAGATACGGCATCTGCTTACTGAACATGTTGGGCATCGATGTTGCTGGGGAAGTCGTCCTGCTCGCACATGGAAAATTACATCCATCGAGGACTGCAATGTATATGTTGGAACTTTAGAAACTTTTATCGAGGAAAGGGACACCATAATAAAAAAGGAACCTTATGACGGTGGGAAAATAGATGGAAGAGACCAGGGTCCTGTTCTTGGAGTGTGGGAACTAGATTTGAGGTCTGAGTTTCCTCTACTCTTTGTACCGGAAAAAGAAGTGACGGTCAAGATTCCTCATTCAGAAGTTCCTGAAAAATGCTTAGGTATGATATTCATTTAGCAGAACATCATGTAGTCACGTAACTTTCTTTTCAAGATTTTAGCAATAACTAAAACATATAGTTCTCTTTTGCTTGGTGGGTGTATCTTTTTGGGTAGATTGTCTAATTCAGGTAAGCGCAAGTGTAGTCTCAACTTTGTTTTTTCCATGATATAATCTTTTTTCTAGGTCCGAAATAACTTACATTCTGTATTCCTATCTACAACAATGGCATGTATCATGTTTCATTCTGTATATGCATTTATAACGTTCAAAGATCTCATTAGACATTGCAAGTACAAATACATGCATCAGCCAAATTTCACAGATGGTCAGGCCCATCATATATCACCATTTTACCTTCTTACTCATGGTGTTATACCAGGTCAGTGTGACGGCTGTGTGTCTTGGGCCCAACAGCTGGCCAGATGTGCCAAAGTGGCAGCGGAAATTATTAATTAGGAGAGGATTATACTTCAAGTTTCAGATAGATGGGTGTTAATTTTACATTCAAGTTTATGAGTCCCAGCTGGCAACTGGCTATATATAAAGGAACACATTGTATGCAAATTATCAAAAGAATGTGAATTGTATAAGCCTAATTTGGTTTCCCTCTTTTATAATTAACCTCACCCCAACCCAATCGAGCAATCCTGGCTATCTTCCTAGCTGTAGTTACCCCATAGGGAAGTCACTTGCACCGGCATGGCTTTCAGAAGTATGCATTTTTACCATAGTTAAGTGTCAATTCAACTTAAATACAATACATAATCGTATAGATCTAAAATCAACCTCATGTTGGGAGTTCATAATGTGAGGAAAAAACCAATAGAAATAAGAACCAAATACATCAAATTCTTGGTAGACATGACATAGGAACTGATATATCGAAAACCTATATAAAAATATCATAATTTATACATCATCTTTCTGGTTTTGAAAAGTTCCCAAATTCCATATTCTAACGTTTCAACAGATTGCGAGGGTCGTGGAGAGGCACCATGCCCTACTTGCAATGCTGGTCAGCAGCATGGGTTTTACAAGGCAAATCAAATGACCCGGTGCAGTGCATGTCACGGCAGGGGTTTACTCGCTCACCAAGATGGATCTGATACAGTGTTAGTTCTGCCACTTGTTTTTATTCAATTCTTCAGTATATAATTCACCTCAAGTGAAGCTCATTTATGATCACAACATAACTTGGTGGACATCTATTTATGGAACATTCATCTTATCTATATGTCTTTGTCACAGATGCGGAATGTGCAATGGTCAAGGAATGTTGCCATGTATAGCATGTGGATCGCGTGGCCTAGTGACATGCAAGACATGTGATGGCTGTGGTTCTCTTCTTGCACAAAGCACTGCTCATGTTCGATGGTAATCTCATTTTATATTTCTGAAATGGTCCATCAATATTTGTTGAGAAAATGTTGGAGTAGACAAAGAATAGAGAACCAAAAGATTTATGTGTTCTTTTGTAAATGACCAAATGGAACCTAACATGGTACAACTGCTATCTATTACAAAATTTTATTGAATAGTTTCAGTAAGCCTGAAACTGTAGGTTAAAAATGCTTGGCAGAACACTTGAGGTTTTAATTGATGGTTCAGTTTGGCATTCAGTTCAATCTTACGATACTGCAAACCATTATACTTAAACACGTGTTGATGTTTACTATAGTGATTAGTCTTCGGATTGCTTAAAGAATTCGTATCAAATGGAGCTTCAATAGATAAAAACCTGCAGAGAGTCATATTTTCAGGAGACTCCACTTTTATTTTCCAGTTTTACCGCAATCTTTATTTATCTGCAAACCAGTGAAGCATTATGTACAACAAAGTCATGCGATACAGCCAGTAGCTTTATGCAGTTGTTTGCCTCAGTAAGCAAGAACTTATAGTCGGCGATAATACTTGCACCATCTTTTAGATGCTATACAGATACTGCTTTGATAATTAAAGAGTAATTAATCTTTATTGCTTGTTTTGATCTTTCGGTGGGACTAGTTTTAGAAATTTTTGACTGGTTGCTTTTTCTCTTGATCTGACTCGTAATTGCTTCTGTTTCCAGGAAGACACTGACAGCGAGAAAAGTGAGCGCGACGACGGGAGCTGCTTCGGTTCCCGAAGAAGTTTTTCATAGAGCCCAAGGGGTGCAACTATGCAACATACAGGCATACCAATGCACTCCTGCTTTCTTTGCTGATTCATACCCACTCAACCAGTTCTCGTCAGAGGTTGTCGCTAGCCGTCTGCCAGTTCCACCATCTGCAAGGGTCATTTCTGAGAGACACATCATCTCGGTGGTGCCTGTTACCCGCGTCACAATGTCTCACCGCAAGCGATCTTTCAGCTTCTATCTCGTTGGCTACAGCAGGGACGTTTTCGTAAGGGACTACCCTTCAAAGTTCTGCTGGGGCCTCTGCTGTTGCTTCGAGTGGTTGGGGAACTAGTTGCATATCATGCCATGTGTGCCGCATTCTCTTGGCGTCAAATATTTGCACTATAGAACCTGGCGTGTAATTATAAAGATGTGCTGCGATTTCTGGTGTGTTACAGTACAGAATCTGTATTTACTGCATTTTGAACTTGTGAGGCTTGTACAGCACGACTATATCGATTATACAGTGTGAATAAAATCATTCATATTTGGTCACGAAAAAGAAACTGTGGTCAGATCAGTTATCTACTGAAAATCGAGTCACTCACCGGCAACGTGTATGTGTGCATAGAATGATGCCGGCGATGTCATAATGTCCATGATCCATGATGGTGGTGCCCGTTCCGAGGCCGCCCAAGTTGAGCAAGGGGAATGCACACAGCAGCAATCCAAGCGAAAAAATAAAAATAGTGCATAGTACTAGGCGAATTACAATCAACAAATGAATAAAGTAGATCGCCAGCACTGAAGATGAACGCGAACGCCTATGGAGGGCCAATCCGGTGATCAAGCGACCATCCATGTCGGGTAAAAATATCCCTCGCCACCTCTTTCAAACGTGCACATGCCTCCGTAAAGAGGCCTCGATGACCCTCCCGTTATAAGGTGGACCACAAACGGAGAATACTTATGCATTGATAGAGTACCTGCAAACGAGAAACATCTTTATTATTGAAAACCTTGTCATTTCTACTTAGCCAAAGCGACCATATAACGGCTATCGCTCCCACCCTAATAACGGTTTTATACTTTTTATCAATCCCATGTAGCCAGTTGCCAAAAACATTTGCAAAAGACTTTGGTTGATATAAGTTAGACGCTATCTGGATGGATGACCATATGGAACGTGCGAAACTACACTCGAAGAATAAGTGTTTTATTGTCTCTTGTTATGGACAAAACATACACTTCGTACTTTCATGCCAATTCCGTTTAACAAGGTTATCCTTTGTTAAAATGACACCCCTACGAAAATACCACGTAAATACTTTTATTTTAAGTGGAATCTCCATTTGCCATATTTTTTTATTATCATCGACTTGTACATCGGAATGTACTAACGCCCTATACATGGAATCCACGGAGAATTTTCCATTCGCACATAGATTCCAACGAAACTCATCGGGGCCTTGTGTGAGTTGAACCGAATTCAACCGTGCCAACAAGGAGTTCCAAGACGTTAGTCTCGGCCCAATTAGATCTCGCATGAACGTCACATTCGGAGGAGAGCACTGCATGACAGTGGCAATGGTATCCCTTTTTGACGCATAATATTGTATAGGGCTGGATATTGATCCCGGAGGGTAGTATTACCTAACCATTTGTCCTCTCAGAATCTAATCTCCGTACCATCCTTAATATTAAATACCCCGAAGCGAAAGAAGTGTTTCTTTGTCGCCATCAGCCCGACCCAAAAGTGGGAATCACCAGGTTTCCAGTACACTTGTGATACCGCCTTTGTACCAATGTATTTTCTCTTAAGGAGCGTTTGCCATATCCCATCTTCGGTTAGCAGCTTAAAAAGCCACTTACCTAGAAGGGCTGAATTCTTGACATTAAGGTCATGAATACCCAACCCTCCCTGATCTTTAGGCCGACAAACAACATTCTATTTAGCCAGTCGATATTTCTTTTTCTCACCATCTCCTTGCCAAACGAATCTTGATCGGAAGTAACCCAATTTATGCAAGACCCCTTTTGGTATTTGGAAGAAGGATATCATATACAGTACCATGTTTGTCAATACCAAATTAATGAGAACCAATCTCCCACCAAGAGATAGCAATTTTCCTTTCCAATTAGATAGCCTTGCTTGAAGACGCTCTTCGACGTGTCTCCATTCCGCATTAGTCAGTTTCCGATAATGTATTGGTATTCCAAGATACATTATTGGAAATTGACCTTGCTCACAACCAAATATATCGGCATATTGAGCTGCTGCTTCTTGAGCCTCACCGAAGCAAAACAATTCACTCTTGTAGAAATTAATTTTCAATCCCGATAATTGCTCGAATGCTGATAATATCAATTTCAGATTCGATGCTTTATCTATATCATGTTCCATAAAGAGGATTGTATCGTCTGCATATTGAAGGATAGATAATCCACCATCGACTAGATGAGGAACTACTCCTTCAATTTGGCCATCCGTCTTAGCTCGTTAAATCAGGATCGTCAACATATCCGCCACTATATTAAATAGTATAGGCGATAGAGGATCACCTTGCCTTAATCCCTTTTTTGTTTGGAAGTAGCGGCCGACGTCATCATTGACTTTTATTGCCACGCTACCCCCAGAAACAAAATTATGAATCAAAGCACACCACTCGTCCGAGAAGCCTTTCATTCTCAGAGTCTGTAGGAGGAACGGCCATTTGACCTTATCATAAGCCTTTTCAAAATCGATTTTGAATATCACCCCATTTAGTTTTTTCGTATGCATCTCATGGACGGTCTCATGTAGAACCACGACCCCGTCAAGGATATTCTTCCCTTGCATAAAAGCTTGTTTGGGTAGGTTTTACCACATGATCAGCTACAGAATTTAACCTAATGGTCGCCACTTTTGTAAAGATTTTGAAACTAACATTCAGAAGACATATAGGCCGATACTGTTGTATCATTTCGGCATTCTGAATCTTAGGTAACAAAACGGTTTCCCCGAAGTTAAGGCGAAATAGCTCCAGTTGTCCGGCGTGTAAACAGCCAAATAACTCAAGCAAGTCAGACTTGATGATTTCCCAGAAATGCTGGTAGAACTCAGCCGGAAAACCATCAGGTCCAGGCGCCTTGTTGTGCTCCATCTAGAAAACCACCTTGCTTATCTCCTCTTCAGAGAAAGGAGCAGTAAGAAAGTTGTTTTCCTCAGGAGTTACTTGGGTAATATCATCCGTTCAAGACTCATCTAGAGTAAAGTTTCCTTCCTCGGGAGCACCGAACAAACCTTTATAGTAGTTCGTGATATATTCCTTGAGCTGAGTCTGTCCTTCGATCAAGCCCTCATCCTGATGAAGAGAATAAATACATATCTTCCTATGTCTGCCATTAGCAACATTATGGAAGTACTTCGTATTCGAATCCCCTTGCAGAATAAACTGAGCCTTAGATCTTTGGTACCATTTGAGCTCTTCTTCCCGCAACATATGACCCACCTGCTCATTCGAATGCCGTTTTAGGTCACTCTCATTTGCTGATAAGGGGCGTACTTCTGCTAGTTTATCAAGCTCTTCAATAATGGAACACATGCGCTCTTTTTCTTTGTTAAGCATACCAGTTGTGTGTCTCGCCCACCCATGAAGGAATTTGCGCATATTGTGCATCTTATTATTCCACCGTTGGATAGCACTGTCGCCCACAACCGGTTGAGACCATATCCTTTTAACCAAATCATCAAAACCATCCCGCAACAGCCAACCTAATTCGAATTTGAATTGAGGCTTAACGGGCGGTGTCGATGTTCCAGGTGATAGGAGTATGGGGGCATGATCCGAGAATGCCTCAATACGCTCCAAAGCTCGTACCGTTACCAATGGATATTTAATAATCTATATATTTCCCTTTACTCCTTCGACGAGTAGAGCCATCTCACAACTTTCCACAACTTTTTATGTTGTAACATTTTCATTTTGGCGGACGCATATTGATTTTATGATGTACTCATGCACGTGTATGTCCGCCATGGCCGCAAACTTCACCATCTCTCGTGTAGTTTTAGCCGCTACCTCCGCCGCCGCGCTGGCGTTGCAGCACGCCGTTATCTCGTTTGCCGCTCTTCTTGTGGATGTCAGATAGACAAATTTGTCTAAGTGGTGGTGTAATGTAAGTTTATCACTTGGCCAAGTGTCCAGAGCACGAGACACAATATACAACCAAACGCTCGTGTTTGTGTTTCTCCATATGCATGTAGACAAAAATCAATGCAATCAAACAAACATAGTGCAGAATATGGCCTAGACCACGTTTCTCTTTAGCCAGTCTCTTGTGAGCTACATATGCAATACATAAATCAAACACGTCCTTAGATGCGCACGGTTGTCTCGTCTTTGCACCGATGATTTCACTAACTCATGTGTATGGTTTTTCGCAAAAAAGACTTCTGCGTATAGATTGGCGAGGTTTGTTACAATCAAACATGTTAGCTGAAACTGAATATTTAGTTGGCAATTCCCTACTAAAAGAGCTGGTTTGAAGTTGATGCCTTTGATACAACGATGATATACTATGGTACATGGTAAAAATGATGTTGATTCTTACTATAAAGTACCAGTTCTACAATGATTGGCTAGTGATACGTCTCAAACGTATCTATAATTTTTGATGTTCCATGCTGATATTATACCAATTGTTACATATTTTATATACACTTCATATCATTTTTATACATTTTCTGGAACTAACCTATTAACAAGATGCCACAGTGCCAGTTTCTGTTTATTATGTCTGTGCATTGCATAGAAGGTCCAAAAACCAAAGTGCTCAAAAAAATCCCGAAAAATTCCATAAATTCTATTTCGCCAGAATACTCCGTGAGCCAGAAGGACAAGTCCGGGGGAGGCCCACAGCCTCCTCGCCAGGGCTCGGTGCGACCTAGAGGAGGGTGGCGCCGAGGGGTGGCGTGGTCGCCTCGTGCACCGCTTCGCGTTGCCTCTTCGCCTATAAAGACCCTCCTGACCTAAAACTCCGAGAAGGCTGGACGATTTCTCTAGAAAAGCTCCGTAGCGCCGCCGCCACCAAAAACCCTAATTCGGGGGACAGAAGTCTCTGTTCAGGCACCCTGCCGGGACGGGGAAGTGCCCCCGAGCCATCTCCATTGACGCCACCCCCTCCATCATCGCCGTTGCTGCTTCCCATGATGAGGAGGCAGTAGTTCTCCATCGAGGCTGAGGGCTCTACCGGTAGCTATGTGGTTCATCTCTCTCTCCCATGGTGTGATCTATATGTGATCATGAGCTTTGTAATCTAGTTGAATCCATAGATGTTACTCTTCATAATCTTATGAATATGCTACTCTAGTGGTTTTATCATTGTGATCTTTGAATCATGTAAGAACACGTTATCAAGGTGACAATGTGGGTGATGTGTGTGGCTTCATTATTAGATTAAACTGATACTTATCATTTGTGTTCTTGTGTTGGATGTTGCTATTGTGGTGTTTGTTTACTCAGACTTTAGGGAGTGATGTTATAGCCCTACACGTAGTATTCTTGATCCAATGGGAGAATAGTTCAGAGTAGCATGTAAAGAGGGAGTATCTATGTGTTCAATTATGTTATTAATGTTGAGAGTGTCCACTAGCTAGTGAAAGTAGGATCCCTAGGCCTTACTTCCAAGCATTGAAAACACCGTTTACTCTCAGTTCTGTTGCATGTTTGCTTGCTGCCATTGTTACTACAGATTGCAATTACTACTTGTAATCATCCATACCACTTGTATTTCACTATCTCTTCGCCAAACTAGTGCACCTATACATCTGACAAGTGTATTGGGTGCGTTGGAGACACAAGAGACTTCTTGTATCTTAATTGCAGGGTTGCTTGAGAGGGATATTTTTGACCTCTACCTCCCTGAGTTCGATAAACCTTGGGTTGTTCACTTAAGGGAAACTTGCTGCTGTTCTACAAACCTCTGCACTTGGAGGCCCAACACTGTCTACAGGAATATAAGCGTTCGTAGACATCAGCTAGCTGATAAGTTGTGAATATAATTCTGTTTAATCGCACACATGAGTTGCTTTATATCACTACACACATGAGTTGCTTTCTTTCACTGCGTACATTTATAAACAGGACCATGATTGCTCAAGAGATTTAGCTTAGTGGCAATCATTAGTTAGATACTTCGTCTCTATAAAGGATAGTAGAGATTAATTGAGATTGACTTTGTATAGTGAAAGGACAATGATGTCGCATAGAGGGGGGGGGTGAATAGGCGATTAAAACTTTTCCGGTTAAAGGCTTGCTAATTGCGGAATAAAACTATGTGTTTAAAATAACAAGCCAACAACCTAAATAAACAAGGTTCACCTATGTGCACCAACAACTTATGCTAAGCAAGACAAGCAACAAGGTGATAGCAATAGAATACTTCAAGCACGAAGGCTATCACAATGTAAAGTGCATAAGTAAAGATCTCGGTAGAAATAACCGAGGCACACGGAGACGAATATGTATTCCCGAGTTCCTCCTTGTTAAGGGAGTACGTCTCGTTGGAGAGGTGTGAACCAACACAATGGTTCAACAACCACAAAGGTTTCACCTTCTTCTCCGATGAACCGCACCACAAAGGTTTGGTTCACCTTCCACTATCGGAATCCTTCGAGGCGGAAATCCGGAGCCTTTCAACAACAATCCGGGGCACAACCCACAAAGGGATTGGGGGCTCCCGAACGGCTTTCAACAACAATCCGAGGCACAACCCACAATGGGATTGGGGGCTCCCGAACGGCTTCAAGTGACCACACAAGGGTCCAACCACCACAAAGGCGTCTAGGGCCCGAAGACCCAAGAGTAACAAGTTCACAAGCTTTCAACTTCCACGAATCCTCGTGGAGAGCACAAACCGATACAATGAAGCAATGGCAAGAGCACACAAAATGCTCAAGTCCTTCACTCTCAAATCCCACCACAAGCAACTAATGCTTATGGGGGGAGAAGAGAGGAAGAACAAAGAAGAGAACCACACAAGAACTCCAAGAACTAGATCCACTATGTTCCCCTCACTTAGAGGAGAGATTGATTGGTGGAAATGTAGATCTAGGTCTCCTCTCTCAAATCCCTCAAAGATATGCAAGAATCATGGGAGGAATTGGGAGAGGGGCAAGCTTTCCAAGGTCAACAATGGAGGTGAGAGAGGGGGAAAACGTGCTTGGAAAAAGCTAGGGAACCATTGGGGAAGAGGACCCCTTAAATAGGTTCCCTGGAAATCTGACCGTTATGCCCAGTTTTCGTACCCAGCGGTACTACCGCTGGGACAGCGGTACTACCGCTGCTGGTCTCACTGCGGTACCCAGTGTACTGCACAACCCAGCTGCAGCGGTACCTCGGAGAAGTACCGTAGCTGCCAGGCACTGCGGTACTACCGCGGCACTGCCGGTAGTACCGCTGGGATCCTTCGAATAAAATAGAAGGAAACCAGCGGTAGTACGAGGCAACTACCGGTGGGTACCGTAGCGAGTCCAGAGAGCAAAACCGGCCTAGCGGTACCCCTGGCGGTACCACCAGCGTATATTAAGGGTAGTACCATATTCTGCAAACTCAATAACTTTCTCGTATGAACTCCAAAACAGGTGAATCCAATTGCGTTGGAAATATTAAGGGTCACAAATATAGAGGGGATACCACACATGGAGAGGTGTGGACCCTATCTCGAAGGTGGACCGATGATATTTCCAACACGAAAATGCAACAAGTTTTCCATAAGAAATCCGTTTTCGAAGAACTTGGGCTTGTCATGAAGATCACGACAAGCACCAAAACACAACAAGGAGAAAAGCCAAATAAGAACCAAGAAAGATGATATGCCAAGTATGCAACGGTATGAGCTCTCCACAAAGATGCGATCAAGTTACTCACTTGAGAACCCCTCTTGATAGTACGCCGTCTATCCTAAAACCCGGTCTCCCACTAATGAGACCGGTAAAATAGAAAACCTATCAAGATCATACCTTTGCCTTGCGTATTCCACTTGAGCTCGATGATGAGGATCTTAACTCTCTCAAGTTGGAACACCTTTCTTGATTGTGCTTGCTAGCACATGCTTGATGAAGACTTCTCCAAATGCTCCCCCATACACCATTATGGGAGGATCTCGCTAAGCTCCGTCTTCATGTCTCCTTTGCAAGCTTCAATCAAATGATATCTTCGAGATGCATCATATTGAGCTTGCGCTTCATCTTCCTCTCTTGATATGTATGAAGGCTTGGGGTTAAACATGATTGTTCACTCAAACTTCTTTTCCAAGCCATACTTGCAATAAGCTCAACTCTACACATGACCATTCTTCATATAAACCCTTGAATAGAGCATTGATCATCATGTAATCTTCTAGAGTCCAACACATGAACTCCAATCATTTCCTATGGACAAGATCTACCAGTATATCTCAATGCAAACATTAGTCCATAAGGATTGTCATTAATTACCAAAACACGCATGGGGCAACACATGCACTTTCATATAGTAGCGATTAGCTTTCTGCTGGAGATGCATGATATCCCAGCTGAATAGTTAATACTTTCAAATAGTAGCAGGGTAGTTTTCTCTTTGCTGTCATGAAAATAAATACTAATTAATAGATTATTCTTTTAAAATATTTTACTACTTTCGTTGTTGTCCTGTGTATTTCAGATTTTGGCTTCAGGTACTTCTGCTGATGTTCCCATCCATTCACATGTATTAGATTTTTTTTCATGTTACAAAATAATCTGCACCGTGCTATCCAAGTTTGGGAGGTATGTAAATAATACGAGTGATTCATGGAAGTGACGATGCAGAATACACTTGTTGTTATAAAAACATTGGTCTTATCATTAGCACGTTGAAACCATAGTTTCATGCAAATGTTATAATATTTTCATGTTTGCTATTTTTTAATTGTAGTATATTGAATTAGTTTGGAAATATTATTCCAGATGAAACTGTAAACACTTCATAATATACTACCATTTTTTGATCAATTATTGTTCTGTACTATAACTTATCAGTTTGAATTTTTTTGTCATAAACTCTTTGCCGAACATTAGCCTTATTGCCCTCACAAGATTGCTATAATAAAGAAATAACATACTCTGTCTATCTGTAAAACCGGGAGATTACAGAAAATGTTAAAACGCCTCATTCAAAGTCGCACAACAACAAAGCAGAATAAGAAATAAATAAATTAAACGAAAACAACTACAACGAGCGCTGCAAAGCGCGCCTTTACCTTCTAGTGAACTAAACAGCATGAAAATGTAGTGGACATTGGCGAACCTAAATTAATAGGTCAAGAAAAAAACAGAGTTCAGATCAGAAGGAAATAATATGTAGTAATCGACCTTACACAATGGAGCATCGTGACATTCCTTGCTTTCAAGTTTCAACCATGCGCACAAATTTCATAATGGTAGTACTCTGCAAAGCAGAAACATTGGCCTATTATCATTATTCATGAAGACTGAGAAAAGAGACTGAACACATGCATCAATTATCCGACCAAATATTCATAAATATTTTTTTTGAACAAAATATTTATAGTAGTATCGTTGGAAATATAAGAAAACATGAAAGTATTCGAACGGCATGGTGCAGACTTTTCATCCTTCATAGTAAACCGTCTCTAGAATGTGCAAAAAAGACAAAATCAGCGATCTAAAAACTATATTTTGAACTCTCATTTTGGCCACTGGTTTTGTCTTTTTTGCACAGAGCACTACGAATGTCATTTCATTACGAAACTTGGCACGTATGTATAAAAATTGTATATGTTCATCACTGAATTTTTTCAGAACTTTTTGAAATGTTTTACTAATTTTAAAATTGTTTATTCAACTAGGAGCAGGTGAGTTCGGGTGCCAATTTGAATTTCTGGTTACTGGATTCTTTCGGTCTCGCAGTTTTGCTTCTGTGGCTTCTGAGCATACTTCTGATATTTGAATGATAAAGCGGTACTGGGAGGATGACCCAAACTGGGCAATTAGTAGGTCCTAGCTGATGCACATTTGCACCAGACAATATTAAGCTAGCTGCATGCCTGCATCAAGAAGATGATATTATGCACTGAAAAAACCTGACTGGTATGCACAAGTCAGAAATGCATTCGTAGCAGCAACTGCATCATAATATCAGCCCGATGCGCTCCAAAAATGAAGTTCCAGCTGCGTAATTTTGGGAAGTTCCAGCCGTGTCCAATTACGAGTATGATTCCGACGCGATCACGCTTCGAGTCAAACTCGAATAGCGGAAGCGCGTCCATGGTACCGATCATGGGAAGTTATGTGTCCAATTACTTTGGACTGAGCTTGGTATCCACGCGAGCACACTTCGCTGCCTGCGAGTCGGACTCCCCGTCATTGCCACCGCCATTGCCATCGAGATCGAGTTACAACTCTGGCGTCACTCTGCTTGACATCCACGCTTCCCTGTCCTGCTCCGGCTGCACCTCGGCGACCTTCCCCAATCGATATAAGCCTAGTGCCGCACTGCAATTTGGACGCGCACTCTCTCTCTGAACCCTCCTCCCATCCGTAGCGGCGAGTCACTCCCACACGTCCATTGGCCCCCCTTGACTATCTCTACCGTCCAGTTCGTGAGATCGGAGGGCAGCATGTTGGTCAAAGTTTCCACACCTTTTTTCCAGAACGGCCCTTCCCTTTCCAGTCTTTTGCAAGTTCCTATTGTTCTCTCTGCTCACAAGTTCCTGTTTTTCTCTCTACTCACATCTGAATTTTGTCTCTGGTACGATTCTAATATTAAGTAGTACAATTATTTTGTTTTTTTCAAGAATATTCAACAACATTTAGAAAAAATTCAAAAAACATTCATATAAGTTTTGTTGGAGACTTTTCAATATTTTTTCGTCCACAAAATATATTCAACAATTTAAAAAATATTATTTTTCTAAGAGTTTAAAATATTCAGTAAAATTTCAAAACATTTCATATTAGTTTTGTTGGAGACTTTTGGAATGAATATTTCTCCCCGTAAAAAGAACATCGATTCATACATTTTTTCTTTTACTTTCAAATTCGGAAGTCACATTTTTTCATAAAGTTTGAGACATGTTTTGCTCGAAATTTAAAACTCCATAAGTTTCAATAGTGGTTCATACACATTTCGTTATACATTCAAACATTCATATAAGTTTTGTTGGAGACTTTTCAAGATTTTTTCGTCCACAAAATATATTCAACAATTTAAAAAATATTATTTTTCTAAGAGTTCAAAATATTCAGTAAAGTTTCAAACCATTTCATATTATTTTTGTTGGAGACTTTTAGAATGAATATTTCTCCCCATAAAAAGAACATCGATTCATACGTTTTTTTCTTTTACTTTCAAATTCGGAAGTCACATTTTTTCATAATGTTTGAGACATGTTTTACTCGAAATTTAAAACTCCATAAGTTTCAATAGTGGTTCATACACTTTTTCGTTATACATTCTGATTTTCATATTAGATTTGTTTCGAGAATTTTTAATGCATTTTAATCCCCATAAAAAGAACATATATTCATACGGTTTTCCTCATACTTTCTAATTCGAAAGTCACATTTATTTATAAAGTTTCAGACACATATTTTACTCGATATTCGAAACTCCATATAAGTTTCAATATTGTTTCATACACATTTTATTTATACATTCATATTCGAATTTTCAGATGACATTAATTCAAGATAAATAAATTCATAAACATTTTTCTTACAATTCAATTTTTTTCAAAGATCTATAAAAGATTTAAATCCAATCCATAAATAATTCACACAACTTTCATACACCTTCTGGTGGGGGAGAATAAATGGCATTCATCAAATACAATATGCAATTCTGATTTTCATTAAGTCTAATAAAGTTTCATTCAAGATCCAATTCTGAGAGAAAATTATCAGAAGCATCAAATAAATTAGATAAAATCTTCACACGAAATTACAGATCCAAAATTACACAAAAATAATTTAAAGATCCAAAATAATCGAAGGCCGAAGATTCTGGACGTCAGGTGAGCTGCTCCTACTTGCGAAATAACTCGAGAATAATTTCACGTTTCATACCTATTTTGACAAGATCCATATATGAACAGATTTGTTAAAAACCAGACACCGAATTTATCTTATCATCTCTGTTTGACAAAAGTTTCATACAAAAAAATCACAAATAAATTCGAATATGCAATCTTCATTCTGATCTTGATTTAAGCCCGAAAGAAAACATGAAATAAAATGCAAAGCACACACAAGTTTCATACATGCATCATGAAAAATAGTACCTATCATCATCGAGAACCGAAAGGAAACATGAAATAAATTGCAAAGTACACACAAGTTTCATACATGCATCGTGAAAATAACGGATCAGGTAGAGAAGCACATTGATTCAGACCTAAGTAATACCCTACTAACACAAAATCAACAAATAATAGAACTTTTGACAAATAAATAAAATAGAAATAGCCCAGATCCGGGCCAAGGGAGCCAAGAAATAGCCCAGATCCAGGCCCAGGTTCTTGGGGCGGCCCAGCTTGAGGACGGCCGAGGCTGCAAGCTCAGATTCGGGGCCTCCACCTCCGGATCCAGGCAACAGGAAGGCCCTGGAAGCCCAGATTCAGGCCCAGATCCGGGCAGGCATCTTCAAGCGCGTGGCGGGTGAGAAGCCGGCGGCGCCTCCATCTCCCTAACATGCCACCGTGGAGGGGCAACGAGAGAGGAGAGCTCGACGGCTGGGGAGCACGGATCGGGGGCCTCCATGCCCGGATCCGGCGACCAGGCCACAGTGGAGGAGGTGCTGCGGTGGAGGAGAGGTCGACAACCTCAGCCGAGTTCGGCCACCACCCGTCGCGCCATGCTCGGAACCTTCAACGACGGAGAGGTGGGGGCTCGACCAGGAAGAGAGGATGCGCAGCGGTGGACGACGTGCTCCGTCCACCCTGTCTTGACGGCGGGTATCAGGAGGTTCGAGGTCGGGGCGTGGAGATCGGCCGGCACCGGTGTGGGGAGCGAGGTATGGGCGTGGAGATCGGCCGGGGCGGTGCCGGTGTGGGGTGGAGAGGGAGGGGAGGCAGGTGGCGGCTCGGGCCGTGGGGTGGAAAGTGAGGGCGGATAGGATTAGGTTTTGGGCGGTGGCCGTCGTTCGTGGTTTTTATACTCCCTTGAGGACTGCAGGGTTAATTCATCCTTTCCCTAGGTACCTAAATGAAAAAACATCACATCTTTGACTTTTCACGAAATCGACGGTGACGATAGTCCGGGGGGGCAACGGGCGAGTGGGAAATCCGTAGCCAGCACCACTACCGCTCTCATGACGTAGCGCTCGTCCGCAGCTCGCAAGGAGATCCTTCGTGAGTTGGAGCGCCGCAGGAAGGCCATCAACATCGCCAAGGGGAGAGTCGTCAAGAAGTCCTCTGCCGCGTCGTCGACGCCGCGCCTCATCTCGTCCGCCGGCACTGCGACCATGAAGCTGGCTAACGCGCCCAAGGAAGGAGCTGCGAAGAAAGGCTCTGCCTCGCTTCCGTACATCCCACGCGTGCTCATCCCGACCGGAGCACCCGGCGCTGATAGGAAGATTGTCTACATGGACCTGGGAGAAGCTCCGAAGAGGCTAACAATGCCACGCCGAGAAGCACCGAACCCGAGGTTCGCTACCAAGGCGCCCAAGTCCACTGAGCCGGCGGCGCTGATCCCGCACGCACCAGCTGCCGCCACGAAGAAGCTGTCCGCAAGAACCGAGCACGAGCACAAGACAACCGGAGCTGAGACAAAGCAGTACATCAAGAAGCCCTCATCCGCACCGATCCAGCAGCCACACTCTTCGTCGAGCTTGGTGAAGAAGGGCATGACCGTGAAGGTGCGCATGCCGGCGGGCACCCTGCCAACGGGGCAGCGCCTCGTCATCTTGCACGATGACATCGTCGTCTCTGTCGTGGAGGATGGCTGCGTTGAAGTGGTCTGCAAGGGCAACTCTGGTCGAACCGTGCGGATCGCCTTGGACCAGGTGAAGACCATGCCACCCTCCAAGTGATGAAGTGTCTCCTTCCAGCCGGCCACCGCCGAGAGTCATGGTTTCTTGAGAGTCCTTGGTAATTGTTCTTTGCTACCTAGTCCTTTTAAACCATACATCGGGTGTTAATTGTTTCTTTTAAGTTCTGCAGTTATTCTACTTACGAGTTTCTAGTGTTATCTGAACCTTGTTCAGTCATTTACAATTTTACACGCGTGGTAGTGGGGTTTCCAACCTACGGCAGCGATCTCTACTAGGTATGTTAATTGTGTCGCAAATGAAATTAGCTCCCTTGCTGGTCCTAAACAGAAGGTTTAAGCAAACAAGTAGAGTAACCAAAGCAAAGCATCAAAACTGTTGCTAAAATGCTACAAAGCATGAGAAATAAGCGTGGAAATACGCCCTCATTGCGAAATAAAACAAACTCCTGTTTGCTACCCGGTTTGTAGCAGCAAAAGGAGAAACTGAATGGAGTTTGCGACCCTTAGTCGTGTGAGCTGCCTTAGTTTGGGGATTCTGCTATTCCTCGTGTAAAATTGTGATGCTTGACTTTGGTTCATGTGCATTGGAAGTTCTTGAGTGGAGTCTGCATTGCCTAGAAGAAACCACTCATGTATGTGTGGACAAAGGCTTAGCTAGTCAAGAATGTATCATCTCAATGTAACCCTCGAAGTTCGGGATCATGGACTTCTATGATGTAATGAAACTCTCATATGAATCGAATGAGCATACTCTGCTTCAAATTGCTTTTGTTCCTTCAATACCGCATATAATCGTCCTGAGGAATCTTCCATCGAGAAGTTCTAACTTCTAACTGCATAAACAATGGTGTCGGTCAGTTTGAGCACCACTGCCCTTTAAATTAGTAGGCCGAAGAACAAGCTAACTAGCAATATGCACCGTTCTTAATTATTAGACCTTGTAATGACGATGTTACTAGATGAAGTGATTGTTCAGGTTTCTAGCTTTTGGATATATAGGAACAATAGACTCAACGTGCTTACTACATTTGACATCTTTAGTGGAAGGAGTTCGGAGTGCAAGAGAATGATATTGTATAAGCAGAATCTTCAGTTTTCCTGAAACATCTCCATGGCCTGGAATATGGAGACATTGCCATTTACAGAGAACTAAAATATAAAGCAAATCATAAAAAGAGGGTTCCTGCACCATCTTATTTTTCCTTGGTTAATTCAGTATAGGTTGTATGCACATACTACAAATTTTCGGTTTGCCTGAAGTCCTGAGTCAAGAGAAGGATACTGTATAAGCAGAATCTTCAGTTTGCCTGAAACATTTTCATTGCCTGAAATGTGCAGACATGAATTGACAGAGAACCAAACTATAAAAGCAAAGCAAGAACAGAGGGTTCCTGCAACGTCTTCTTTTTCCTTGATTCTGTATAGGTAGTATGTACAGACTGCAATCTCTTGGGTTTGCCTTAACTCCTGAACCTACATTTCAAGTGCAACTTCCCTTATCGGCTGCTAGCATGCATCACTATTGCAGCAAATCCGTTTAGTAATTACGATCCTAATATTTTTGTGGAAGTAAATCAAACATTCGGAATGTTTGTGCACATCAAGAGTAAATATTTACGACTGTAGATATTATGACTGGAACAGGAGGACCTCTCCTTTTGCATTAATAGGGGGAATACTGTACATGGGCTGCAAAGGCAGCTTACAGAGTAAGAAAACAGAAAAAGACGGGCTAAGAAAGTGGATTTCTAATCTTACGAAAAGGCCTTCCGTACAAGCTCAATATCATCTCTGATTATTCTTGTAACCTCGGTAGCAGAAGATTGTTTCGCTTGGAAAATGTTAACAAATTTGCGTGGCTAATTCCATAGCTTGGGCCTCCGCATGAAGTGTTGAAGTTGTGGTGGACACATGCACAAAGATAGCATGCTGATGTAGTCCTTTCCAATGGATGGAGATGCCCAGACCTGCCTTTTCGTTGTTTGCCGACCCTGCAAATAAAGGAAGAAAAATGCACTTCCAAGCCGCATCAGTATAATGAGGGCACTTGGCAATGCTGTTGGATTCCGGTTCCGAAGGGGATCTCCTAGAAGTCGGCACACCTGCAAGTGTATAGTTTTGGGCTCCAGCATTCATCTGGATATCCTATTCTACCTGCAAAGGTTTTGTCATATAGAGCACCAGCATAGGACTAGTGTTTCTCCTATTTAAAAGATCATTTCTGGCTTTCCATATGGACCACAAAATAGTAAGAACTTTTGGCAATGGATCATCACTGTTGAAGTTGGAGATAATGTAGTGCAAAAGTGTCAATAGTTGAAGATGGACGACTGAAGATATCAAAACATGAATTTCTCTTTTCCGGTATTCTGACGGCAATAGGAGCATGTGAAACTTTGCACTGCAGAGTACCCATGCATCATGCTCACAAGGAATTTCTTCCTCACATGAAACATATACTTACTATTAAAAGAGATGAGCCCAACAGAAAATTCATTCTCAGAATCATGACAGATTGTTCACTGCACATGCAAAAATACATACACTGCTACGAGTTTTACAACACTAGACATCCCCCCTTTTCAATCCAATTTTGTAGCTAAAAGACAGCACGATGTGTGTTCTTCAATTCCACGGGTCTAAAAATAAAATAAAATGTATTCTTCTTTTTCTTCGATGTACACAATTCTAGAATCAACACCCCCTTTATTCATCTGAATTACACAGCATACACAGACTCTCAGTTGGTGAATCAAACTACTGCTCGTCTTGAACTTGAGGCTCCCTTTAGGTATCTTGCTCACGACGCCCTTGTCGAGCTTCTGGTAGTGACTCCCGATCAGGCCAAGCATGTTGTAGAGCACTTCATCGACTTGATCATGGTAGTGACTCCCCATCAGGCCAAGCATGTTGTAGAGCACTTCATCGACTTGATCATGGTACTGATTCCCGAAGCCAAGCATGTTGTAGAGCACCTGATCGACTTGATCATGGTACTTCTCATAGAACACTGGCACTCACAAATCCTAAACAGAGCACCACTGTAAATGGTAGATAAGAATAAAATCAGGAACATTATTCAGGTGTTAATGCCTCAACAACATTAAGTGAAATCATAGTTGTTACCGATGTAGATGAAGTGATGAGACTGAACCAGCTCCCAATTGCTCAGCGAGGGGACAAAATTAACTGACAGAACAGACTTCTCTCATGAACCTTAGCTGAATGCAAAGGTGACAGAAGGAACTGCTACAGGTATTATCTTCCCGAAGACTTCCCAAGAACTTGTTCACCTGGGTGACACCGATGTTCGCAAATAGCTCCTCCGGTAACTTTACTCGTGGCACATTAGAAGACCTGAAAATTCAGACACAATCCAAGTATATGGTTCAGAGAGTATAATAGCTGTAAATTGCATAGACATCTACTCGTGGCGATTCAGTACCCAAAATTCAGGCACAATCCAAGTATATGATTCAGACCTGAAAATTCAGACATCTACTCGTGGCGATTCACTACCCAAAACTGCAAAGAGAAGAGCACATACTCGTCATCCCGCCACAGTCCGCCCGCGCGACGTATATGGAGCTGCCCTAGCGCCGCATGCCATCTCTATCCCGCCACGTATGAGTACGCCGGCGACGACCGGAAAGTTTCTTTCACGCCGGCGCCGCACAGCTACCAGCCCTGCGTGCCTGCGTTCATCCGTCGCCGCTTGGTCTCTGGACTGGAAATGGAGAAGATGAGGGATTTGGGGATGGATTTCTTTTACATTTTTTTTGATAAAGGGATTTTATTAATTAAAAGGTTTAAGCATTACACCTGGCTTCTGCATAACTAAGATGCACACAGCCAAAGTTCTCCAGGTCTCAATACAGAGAGATAAAAAGGCGAATTACATATCATGATGAGAAATTATAAAGACGCATAAGATGGTGGTAGGTCTATCCGGAGATTATGTTGCCATCCATGCTGGGAGAATAACTCCCTCACAGCGGCCTCCAAACGTAACGCCACCTCCAAAAACAATCCCCGGTGCTCCACACGTTGTAGGGCCGCCCATGCTCGTAACGTTGTTGTGCACCGATAGATAACCTGCATAAAAGAATCATTTTTATCGTTAAAAACCTTGTCATTTCTACATAGCCAGAGCGACCAAATAACGGCAAGCGCTCCCACCCTGCTAAAGAGTTTAAATCTAGGATCCACCCCGTTTAGCCAATTCCCAAAAATGTTGGCAACGCTACACGGGGATGTAAGGTAGAACCTATCTGGATGGCTGACCATATAGACCTAACAAACTCACACTGGAAGAATAAATGTGTAATGGCTCGTCGTGCTGACAAAAGAAGCACTTTTTACTTCCGTACCAATTGCGTTTGGCAAGGTTATCTTTTATAAGAATTACTTCTCGACGAAGGTACCACGCAAACACTTTCGTTTTTAACGGTATCTTCATCTTCCAAATTTTGTTATTATCTTTAATATTGACTGGTACTTCAGGTAGGATTAAAGCTCTATACATAGAATCTATCGAGAATTTGCCATTCTTGGTGAGATTCCAGCGAAATGTATCCGGGCCTTCCGTTAGTTGGATGGGTTCCAACCGGAGAAGCAGAGTATTCCAAGATACTTGTCTAGTCCCAAATAAACTTCTTCTGAACGAAACATTTGGTGGGGAAGTTCTCATCACCGTAGCGATCGTGTCACTTTTGTTTCGCACAATGCTATACAGAGCCGGATATTGTTCTCTGAGAGTGGTATTTCCTAGACATTTATCCTCCCAGAAATGAATTTCCGATCCATCCCTAATTGAAAAGGAACCTTGTGGGAAGAAGAACTTCTTCGTAGCCATAAGGCCTGCCCAGAAATGTGAATCGCCAGGTTTCCAATGAACCTGATATACATTGAACCCACATACTTCCTCCTAAGCAAGGTTTGCCAAACTCCATCTTAAGAAAGAAGTTTGAATAGCCACTTGCCAAGCAAGGCTCTATTCTTGACCTCAAGGTCATGAACTCCGAGCCCTCCTTGTTCTTTAGGGCAGCAAACACACTCCATTTAGTCAGTCGATATTTCTTCTTCTCACTATCCCCTTGCCAAAAGAATCTAGGCCGAAAATAATCCAGCTGTTTCAAGACTCCTTTGGGCAATTGGAAGAATGAAATCATATACAGTACCATATTCGTTAGTACTGAATTTATGAGAACCAATCTTCCACCGAGAGATAGGAGTTTGCCTTTCCAGCTATTAAGCCGTATTTGCAATCTTTCCTCCACCTTTTTTCATTCAGCATTTGTGAGTCTCCGATAGTGTATCGGAATTCGCAAGTAGTTGATAGGAAATTGACCTTGTGTGCAACCAAAAAGATCAGCGTACAAGGCGGCGTTTTCTTGAGCCTCGCCAAAACAAAACAATTCACTTTTATGGAAGTTTATCTTTAAGACCCGAAAGTTGCTCGAAAGCTGATAAAATCAACTTTAGATTACGAGCTTTTTCAATGTCATGTTCCATGAAGAGAATTGTATCATCAGCATATTGAAGAATCGACAAACCCCCGTCGACTAGATGGGGGATGACTCCTTCAATTTGGCCATCAGACTTAGCGCGTTCGATCAAGATAGCCAACATATCAGCCACTATATTAAATAGTATTGGCGATAACGGGTCACCTTGTCTTAGGCCTTTTTTGTCTGAAAGTATTTGCCCGTGTCATCATTGACTTTAATGGCTACACTTCCTCCCGAAACAAAGCTATCTATTAACGCTCTCCACTCAGAAGAAAAACCTTTCATTCTAAGAGTCTGTTGAAGGAAAGCCCAATTGACTTTATCATAAGCCTTCTCGAAATCAATTTTAAAAATTACCCCATTCAACTTTTTCCTATGTAGTTCGTGAACTGTTTCATGTAGGATCGCCACCCCATCGAGGATGTTTCGACCTTGCATAAACGCCGTCTATGACGGATGAACCACATGATCTGCCACACTGTTCAGTCGAATCGTAGCAACTTTGGTGAATATTTTAAAGCTAACGTTAAGAAGTCATATAGGTCTGTATTGTTGGATCCTTTCTGCCTCATTAACCTTAGGTAATAAAATGATCTCACCAAAATTAAGACGAAACAATTCTAATTGTCCATCATGTAGACAAGCAAACAGTTCAAGTAGATCAGCCTTGATAACATCCCAGAAGTTCTGGTAGAACTCAGCCGGCAAACCATCAGGGCCAGGTGCTTTATTATGTTTCATTTGGAAAACAGCCTTTCTCACTTCGTCCTCGGAATAGGGATCAGTAAGTAGGTTGTTCTCCTCATTCAAAACTTGGGGTATATCATCTATTCTGGACTCATCCAGAGAGAAGTTTCCTTCCTCTGGAGCTCCAAACAGACTTTGATAGTAATTTGTAATGTAAGACTTGAGTTGTTCATGGCCCTCAATCGTTCCCTCGTCCTGAATAAGAGAATGAATACGCTTTTTCCTATGTCTGTCATTGGCAATACTATGGAAATAGCGAGTATTCGAGTCTCCTTCAAGGATGAATTGAGCTTTGGATCGTTGATACCATTTTAACTCCTCCTCGCGCAGTAGTTTCGCTATCTGTGCGTTAGATTGGCTCTTAAGCTCAATCTCTTGCGTAGACAACAAGCGAACTTCTGCGAGCGCCTCTAGAGCATCAATTATGGAGGATAGCCTTAACTTTTCTTTTTTAAGTAAACCAGTAGTATGACGTGCCCAACCAGTTAGGTGTGTGCGTAAAGCACGAATCTTGTTATTCCACCTCTGGATGGTCGTATCACCAGCTACCGGTCTTTCCCAAATTCTTTTGACCATCTCATGGAAACCCTCACGATGCAACCATCCAAGTTCAAACTTGAAACGCGGGTTGCACGTTGGTCTAGGCGTACCAGTGGTCAAAAGAATGGGAGCATGGTCTGACAAACCCTCAATAGTTCTAGAGCCCGTACAGACACCAAAGGGAACCTAGATTCCTAATCTGTATCCATAAGTACATGGTCCAGTTTTTCGTAAGTGGGTTCAGGGAGAGAGTTAGCCCATGTAAATTGCCTCCCCACCATTGTAATCTCTCTTAAGTTCAAGTTGTCAATGACTGCATTGAACAAAAGAGGCCAACGATTGTCAAACCACCCTCTACTCTTTTCGAATGGGTAACGAAGCAAGTTGAAGTCCCCACCAATGATAAATGGGTGTGGGTTATCTTTTGCCAGGTTAACCATCTCACAGAGGAAAGCCGATTTAGCCTCCTCCTGGGCCGGTCCATACACGGCAACCAGACTCCAAATGAAGTTGTCGGATTTATTCCGGATGTGCATTTTAATATGAAAATTGCCATCCGAAACATCCAACACTTCCATGGTATCAGTCCGTACGCCAAGTAAGATGCCCCCGGAGCGGCCATGGGGAGGGCGAGAGTACCATTCAAAGTCTATACCGCCCGAAAGTCGGTTCAATAGAGCTTGTGAGAACTCACGCCTTCCCGTCTCAGAAATAGCTAAGAAATCCAAATTGTGGTCCCGAATACAAGCAGCAAAGTTCAAATGTTTAGCCAAGACACCAAGACCTCTGCTATTTGCGAACATGCCATTCATTGGGAAACCGTGGGAGATTTGGATGACTTTGCCCGTTTCCGGGACGCCTTGTTGGTGGTGGATTTTGATTTTCGACTGGTTGCTTTTAGCCCATACAATGAGCTTAAACCGTCGTCATCCAAACCCACCTCCGACACTTCACCAATTAGATGAGAGAGAAGATGACCATCTGATTTCTTTTACATGGCGATATGGGGATGCTCTGTGCATCGTGGGGAAGAAACAGAGGATGAGCCGATGAGATGCGTGGGTAGTGAACTAGTGACTAGTGATGAGTCAACTGACCTGGTAATGAAAAGTCTAAAGTTCTGTGTCCCTTGAGGATAGGATAGGTGAGCGGCAGGCGACACGGGGGGAAACCCTAGTCGCGCCGCCGTAGGTTCCCCGCCGCCTCTCCCCCACTTCGCCGCCGACGGAAAGCCGTGCGCGCACCCGGGGGTGGCGGCCGGGCGTCTCAAAGCAGATGGCGGCCGCGGAGCAGCGGAGCACCGCGGGGGCGGCCCCGAGCTGTGGTGGCGGCGGCCTGCGAGGTAGGCGGCCCGACCGATGCGGGCGGCGGTGGATCCGATGGGTGATGGATCTCACGCGGCGGCCTGCCTCGGGCGGTGGTGGGTCATCCCGCGCGTCCGTGCCCTTGGCGTGGGCGTCTCAGGCTCGTGAGCCACGGCGGGGAGGCTGCTGGTGGCCTGTTCTACTGCAGTTGTAGCAAGGTGGCCGGAAGTCTCAGGTTCGTTGATCTGGTGCTCCGGCTGAGGTACACTGCTGGCTGGTCGCCGCTGCATGCTGTTCGACGAGTGCAGGTACATGGAGCCGACCCGTAGTACAGTTAGATTGGTCGCAGGGCTATGTTTTAATTAAATCTTCTTCTGTTAAAATAGAATTGCTAGAGCTCTTGTAGAAGTAAAAGTTGGTTTCAGGTTTAGAAAATCTGTTGTAGAGATATTTGCTACTGTTAATATGTTTGAGAATTTAGAGGAAGCTAGAACTTGTCTTTTTCAGGCAAGTATCAGTAGAGTTAAACAGCTTTTAGTTACCAAAAAGATGTAAAAGAGTAGGGTAGCAAAGGTTGAGGAAAGTTGAGATATCTTTTCTGTTGAGTGACACTTTAGATGTTGAAGACCAGGATTGGACTTTATAGTTTAGATTGATGGCTGGGCTCGGTTTCAGTAAATCTAGTTCTGTGAATAGAAATAATGGCAAAGTAAAGCTAGAGGTTTATGTTGGTAAAGCAAAGCTAATGGGCCGGTTAAATTCAGTATATAATGGCAGGTTTTACCTGAAGTGCTAGAGGTATAGATCAACCTGAGTCTGTTTTCTTTTGCTTGTTCTAGTTTTCTTTTTCGCTTGAACTTCCTTGGTTTACATGAAACGTAACAATTTCCTTTTCTGATTCCTGGTTTAATACTAGTACAAGTGATAGCTTCTGGGTGTAGATGTAGATGTTTTTGATGTATTAGCTTCTGAATTCGGTAGAGTTTTGCTATGTTGTGTGTTAAAAGAGAAATAGTCTGGTCTTATTTTCTTTTTTGCTTCTGTTATGGGGCGCCCCATGCTAGAGATAAGTAAGCTTTTCTGGTAGAATTAATTTATGTGTTTTAGATGCTCTTCTTCTGCTCCCCTTAATGTTGGAGTTTTTTTAAATTTGTTTAGGAGAGTAGTTGAGAGTAATTAAAGAAAGGAGGCTATCTAAATGGTCTAGTTTGTTTAATGCTGTGATAAGAAAAGTTTAGTGGATAGTTTAGCAGTAGTGTACCTCTTAGTATAAAGTTTAGTAGATAGTTTAACTTGACTTTCAGATCTGGCATTACAGTCGCAAGTGTTGTTATTTCTGGCTGGTCTTATTTCAGGTTTAGGCGTACTTTAGCAAATGAAACGTTGGTGATGTGGATTGAGCTACAGGTCTTGTGTAGTGAAGTAATGCTTAGTGAAGAACGAGATAGGTGTAATTGGTTTTTGATTAAATCTGGTGTTTTGTAGCAATGTTGAGAGCATAGATCATTTTTTTTATTAGTTGTCCGTTAGCTAGGTTTGTGTGGAGAGTGGTAGAATGTGCTTTTGACCTATGTGTTAATGTAAATTCTTTTAATGTTTTGGTCAGCTGGGTTTTAAGTTTCCAGCTAGTATGAGGAATTTGATAGCTGTAGGTGTAGCAGTAGTATTATGGGCGATATGGAAGACTAGAATTTCTGCTTACTTTGATAAAGTTGTTCCTCATGTCCTAGTTGTGTTTGTGTAGTGGCTATAGTAGCTCTTTGGTTAAGTTTTTGGACCGAACTTCAGTTCCGAGGACAATGCGAGCTGCAAACCAGAGGGGCAAGAGCTCTGCTACGAGTTGCAGCGGAGGTGTTCAGTAGGTCGGCAAAGTGGGCGCCGCTGACAAGAAGGTTTGCTGTGTAAGCGGAAGAAGGCTGGAAGTGTGAAGAGAAGAAGAAATCTGTAGGGGAGCTTCGTAGAGTTTCAGTTTTCTTTCTTTTAGTTGGCAAACAGCAGCTGTGTTGGTGGTTTATGTGGTGTGTTGGTTGGCAACAGGTTGTTCTAGCTTAGTAAGGTTGTAGGTTCAGGTTAGGATTCTGGTAGGTGGTTTGGTGTGTGAGGCGACAAACCAAAGGAGGCCTGGAAAAATGTTGTATTATTGGTTTCGTTTTCAATAAAGTGAAATCGGGGGCGGAGGCGCGGAGCCCCTCTATTCTAAAAAGAAAAACTGACCTGGTAATCTGGTATTGGGCTGTGGACCCCATGTTTTAAATCATTTTTATTTGCTGTCATATTTCTCTCCACACAATATTCTCACTCGACGGATATTACCTTACAAAAAAAATTAGAAGATCAAAATATTTCCAAAAATGGGCGATGATCATTGTCACAAGACATTAATGGAAGAATCCACCATACCAAATCAATGGAAGATAAATTTATAAGTTCCCAAAATGTCAAGTACATGGTTTCACACATTTTCCGCCGTCGAGGATGTGGTGGACGGACTTGTCGCTGCCAAAGAGCATGTTGGTCTGGCTGGAGATGGAGCCCTCCTTGGTGAGCCTGGCCGACTTCTACTTGGGAAGCTTGTCGGCAATGGTGTCCATGATGTCGCTCATCATGTTCTTTGTTGTGTGCTCCGGCATAATTTCACACCATGAAAGACACAATTTTTAGGTAACACCTCTCCATCTGACATGAAACACGAGAAACTAAAACTTCATCGTATTTTCAAAAGAGTAAGGCCTCGATTCGATGGTTGGTTTATTTTACAGAAGCGTAATCTTTACGGAGGTCGCGGGTCATTTTCTACGGACGTCGACAGGTCCGTAAAGTTGACCGATCGTTTTGGCTAGTTTACAACGAACCAAGCGGAGGCTAAATAGTTATTCAATGCCTCTTCGGGATGGTGGTCTCGAAGAGCACGATGCGGCCGAGAGGGTCGCAACGATCTCCGCCAAGTCACATGTGTTGCTAGGTGAGCTTGGTGAAAGCAGTGGTAGTGTTGCCGGCGCGAGGGCAAAAAGGAATCCGTTGAGATGAATGTGTTAATGTGTATAATTATCTAGCCGTTAGGCCATTAGTATCTAGAGTTTGTTGTAACAAACTATCTGTATACGTGTAACCTTTGATCCCATATGCGTGCTCTATGGCAACGAGGGCCACAATGCGGCGAACTGCCAGACCGACTCAGGGAAGCCACGGCTGCACCCGGGACGGGCCATTGGACCTGGCGTCCAATGGGGTCATCATCATCTCCTTACTGGCCCAGGCTTTCGTGTTCGGAGTTGGAGGCCGAGTTGCGTCACCTGATGGAATGGGCTGGGACTGGAGGGTTTCCAAAATTGCCCAGCTCTAGTTCACAGTTTAGTTCCCGTCCCGCGGCACCCATTTATTGTGTGCGCGCAATGGCATGCTCTTCCCTCCCAGGAACACAGATGCCACCATCCGACGCGTGGATGCGGACTCAACCCCTGCCGAGAGGTGTTGCAGGAGACTTGGGTACACCTCTCCGGCTTGGCGAAGCGCATGTGGCAAGAGGAAAGGCTGATGGCGGGCATGCGGATGCCCGGATGGCCCATCGAGGTGGACAGCCGCTCCCTCGCTCGCCAAGAGCCTGTCAGGATGCACATGGCGTGCTGAACCCTGCCAAGTTGAACGGGGCGGTTCAACTTTTCCACAAGAATGAGGGTATGAATGTGGGGGGTTCGGGTGGACCAGCCAGATGCGTCGATGAGCATGAACTCTCCCCCTCCACGAAACAACGATGACAACATGGAGGATGGGGAGGACTCGGCGAGACACGCAGTCTGACTGCTGAAGAGTGGCGCGAGCTGGGGAAGAAGGACAAGGAGAGGCAAAGGGCAAAATCGGCGGTTGTCGAGGAGAACCAGGGCAAGACCAAGATGACAACAATGGCTCATTGATGACGTGAGACACACGTTCGTTGGGAGACCCCAAGAGGAAGGTATGAAACAGTGTAGCAACAGTTTCCCTCAGTATGAAACCAATGTTTAATCGAACCAATAGGAGCAAGAAATCACTTCCGAAGGTTGTCAGTGGCGCGCTGACGTGGAATCTGCACACAACACAATCAAACTATTTTGCCCCAACGAAACAGTGAGGTTGTCAATCTCACCGGCTTACTGAAAACAAAGGATTAAACGTATGGTGTGGAAAACAGTAGTAAATTGCAGAGAATGAAAAGGAATAATGTTTGCAGTTGGTTGTATTATCAGTGTAAAAGAATAGACCGGGGTCCACAGTTCACTAGTGGTGTCTCTCCATAAAAGATAACTAACATGTTGGGTGAGCAAATTACAGCTGGGTAATTGACAAAATATTGAGCGCATGACAATGCATATATATGACATGATGATTACTATGATATTCATGTGGGCATTACGATAAAATACATAGACAGTTATCCAACAGCGTCTATGACTAATAATCCACCTCCAGGTTGTCATACCGAGTTCCCCGTTGGTATTAAGTTGCAAGCAACGGATAATCGCATTAAGTAATGTGTGTAATGTAAATAAATGCATTAGACCTAACGGCGCACCCTGAAGCTAAGCATCGGTTATTTTATCCCTAGTGGCAACAGCACATCCACAATCTTAGAATTTGTTGTCACTCTCCAGATTACCGGAGGCATGAACCCACTATCTAGCATAAATACTCACTCTTGGAGTTACAAGCATCTACTTGGCCAAAGCATCTACTAGTAACGGAAAGCATGCAAGATCATAAATAACATATAAGATAGATTGATAATCAACTTGACATAGTATTCAATATTCATCGGATCCCAGCAAACACAATATGTAGCATTACAATAAGATGATCTTGATCATGATAGGCAGCTCACAAGATCTAAACATGATAGCATAAAGTGGAGAGACAACCATCTAGCTACTGCTATGGACCCGTAGTCCAATGATGAACTACTCATGTATCACTCCGGAGGCAGGCATGGTGATGTAGAGCCCTCCGGTGATGATTCCCCTCTCCGACAGGGTGCCGGAAAGAGCTTCTGAACCCTCCCGAGCTAGGGTTGATGGCGGCGGCGTCTCTGGAACTTTTCGTGGATAATGGCTCGGGTATTTAGGTTTTCGCGTCGGGAAGATTATATAGGCGAAAGGGCGGCGGCGAGACGCCCGTGGGGCCCACATCACCCCACGGCGCGGTAGAGGGGGGGCCCGTGCCGCCCCATGGTGTGGCTGGCTCGTGGCTCCCCTCCGTCTCTCCTTTGGACTCCGTGTACGTGTTGGAAAAATAGGAGGTTCTGTCCAAGTTTAGTCCAATTCCGAGAATATTTCCAGACTAGCTTTTCTGGAATACAAAAACAGCAGAAAACAGGAACTGGCACTGTGGCATCTTATTAATAGGTTAGTCCCAGAAAATGCATAAAAATACTATGAAGTGTATATAAAACATGTAACAATTGGTATAATATCAACATGGAACATCAGAAATTATAGATACGTTTGAGACGTATCACTCATCCCACCCCTTTCTCTGTCAGCTCTTGGCGAAGGGACCCCGGCTCCGAGCGACTCCGTGCTGCCAGTAGACCACTACGACATCAACTTCAACCCCACAGAGACTAGAACGTGGCCTTCCTCCCTCTATGTTCTTGAGGAGATGTGTTCCTGTGGGGAGGTAGTGTTAGCCCCAATGGAGCAACTGATGGCCGAAGTGCCCTTGTCACCTCCTGTCGATTCGTCGACAATGGTGACTATGGGCTTGGAGGAGGAGGAAAATGTTGGCACCCCGTCGAAGAACACAGAAGCAACCATGCCGGTGCTAGAGGAAGGCTCGACACCCACATGGAGATGATGGATAAGGACGGCAGCACGACGCGCTCGCTGCTGAACAGGAGTAGGTGCCGCCTACGTAGCGCACCAAGTCGTCCCAGCGGTTCCCTTGCACAAGAGTTCTCGGCTCCACTGCCCGGTGGCTGCGATGCACACCATGGAGCGGGCACATATGCGTGTCAGAGCTTTTCTCTCCTAAATGTGTTGTAGTGATAATGACAACACAATTAGTGTTCTAACCATTTGCCAAGTGTTTTTAGGTTTATTCATGTTTGGTGTATGACCATTGACGAGACCCCAAAAGTGAGAAGATCGAAGATGGCGCTCCTTTGTTTACTCTCGTTGTAAATAGGTTAGTCGTATTTCTATAGAGTGGGTTGCTTGATGGAAAGTTGTGGGGGATCAACTTCTACTATTACACATACCCCTGCTGCCACACCAGCCATCCCATTTTTTATAGAGGAGAAATCCTTCTGGAAATGTTATGGCTGCAGCATGTCGAGACATACAAAAATTTCGTTGCTCAATGGGCGGAAGTGTCGATGCCTAAAGCTAGGAAATTCCGGCCTATAAGCCCCAGATATTTTTGGCTGGTTCTTCCCTTAGCCACGAGGAGAGGCGCCCCAAGTGGTTACGCCTCTGGTCTCGGGTCGGAACTTTTCCCGGACCTTTGCTCGCATAATTCTGGGGGCCAGAAGTTCCGGTGCCCCAAACCGGAAGTTCCTTGTTTAGTTCTGGGGCTCAACGGTTGCATCAGTCACATTTCCAGGAGACCTATATATACCTCTCCTCCTCCTTGGAGCAGGTGGCTCGTCCACTCCTCTCTCTCCTCCATTATTTTAAAGCTTCAAGTCCAAGGATCTCGTACTCCAACCACCCAAACTTGATGACCTTCGAGGATTTGGCTGGGAAGGCCTAGATCTATCCTTTCACCGAGGCAGAAATTGATTACCCCCTCATTCCCTTCTGGAACTTGTCAGCTCTTGGGTATTGTGGAACCCTAGACGAAAAATAGGGTTTTAGAGCTTCACCTTTTTGTGAGAAGCTTCGGGACATTGATGGGAGTCTCCAATACAATTGTGGAGAGCCTCCAATTTGTTGCAAAGGTTTCGTCAACGCCTTCAAGACGACTTCACAACGGAACGAACAAATATCTCATGGGAGGAGCTCAGGGAGAATATGAGCACATCCGTGCTGGAGTGCCTTGGTGGATCCACACACCAACGTAGATGTACTTTTGAGGAAGTAACTACGAGAAACATCTCCTCATGTCCACCATTGTGGTTACTTATATCCTTTACTACTACCTCCATCATGGTTTATAAGGCACACACATAGTTTAAGAACACACTTTGACCACTAATTTAATCAACTAAATTAAATTTTATATCTCAAAAATTATATTATTAAAAACTTCTTTTCAATATAAATCTAATGGTATAATTTTTGTTACATATAATTTATATTTTGTTGACCAAATATAATGGTCAAATTTTTTCTTAACCTGCGTGTGTGCCTTATAAATTGTGATGGAGTGAGTACTTGTATTGTGTTGTGTATTATCTCTTGTATCGTATCACATAGTTTGTTTTATCTAGTTGCACATCTAGACATCTTTTGATTCCTTGTTAAGGCATAAGTAAGAGAAAGGATTAAAATTGTTAGACGCCTATTCAACCCCCTCTCTAGTCAATATTGACGTCTCTCGAATAGCCCATTTCAGTGGCAGATCTACGGTGCACATTTTACATGCAAAAATTAATTGGCTTGTATGACATTGCTCCCCAAAATAGTCTCCAAGTTTAAAACACATTAGGCTCCCTTTTTTCTCTCTCGCCTCTCTGTCCTTCCGCCCCTTGAAAGTCGCCACCGTTCTTCTGACGCCTCTCTCTCCCCCTCTCCCTATCTCTCTCTTCGGCGACTCTGCCCGCCGGAGTAGGCAAGGGAGGGGGTTGTAGGGTTACACTTTGCAATTTAAAATTTTCGAAACCTTGCTTGCCAGGATCTACACTATGAAGATATGATGCACCCCATAATGCTAGATATAGAACACTTACAAACACCGTTGCGGAAGATCTTGTGTTTGTCGAAGTAGATGTTGGTGAAGTCTGATGAATAATCTCACGTCCACGCCGGAGGTGCGATTGTTGCGCAACCCGCGCTAACAGTATCCACACGTACGTCGCGTTAACCCGTCAGCACTCCGCCGTCTAGAGCACTTCCGTCGACGAAGAGAGACTGCCTTTCGGCGTAAGATCTAATTCTTAACACATGAGATATAATTAGAGAGAGATTAGAGCAACGTCTAATTAGAGTGTTGTCTAATTGCACAATATCTGAAGAGAGATGAACTTGTGAAACTTGTGTGTCTCTAAAGGGAGGAGGGGTGGAGCATATAAGGGGAGAGGGAGGGGTGGTGCATGCCTTGACTTGAATTGGTATAAAGGAAGTATAGGTAGTACATTGATATTGATATCGCTCCTCATTGAATTGAGAAAAAGCATTACCGGATTGTGGAGGATCAATAGACTCTGCTCTCGATAGACAGAAAGACGAACCGACCCTAGGAGGTCGGCCAAACCCTGCCCCAAGTCGGTTTGGGGTGGAGTCCTTGTCCAACAAGGACTCCTCCCCCAAAACCTCTCCTCTTTGACTTTTTCACTTTTTGCCTTTCCTTTAATTCTTTCCTACTCCAATTAGGACTCTTATATATCTCCAAATTGAATAAGGAAAGAGAGGGGGAGGTGGTGGTACGCCGGCCTAGGAGGGTGCGGTTCAGCCCCAGGGCTCCTCCCTTCTCCTTGAGTGCTCCCCCCCTTATTGGCAACTGTCTGAAACTCTACCGAAACCTTATATACTCTTTAGATAAAATCATTGACTCTATCCACTGATGTCGAAAACAATTCCCGGCATCCCGGAACATCTCATGTTCGCTATAGTCCTCTCTCGAGAAATTCTGCTCTAAAACCGACAATATTCTCTCTCATGATAACTTCACTGGAACACCTCCGAATCACTCCGGAGTTGTTGCCGTGACATCGGAGTGACTCCGACCACTTCTCATAACCACTAATACTAAAACTTTATTCTCTCAATAAAAGATTGACTCACAGTTTAAGTGTGTGACCCGGAAGGTTCGGTAATACATAGACATGTCCGGGAGCTTACCACACAATAACCAACATTGGGACCTAGATGTCTGTACTGGCTCCTATGTATTCACGATTGAACGATGAAACCTTTTGTATTTTTCATTACTCTAATTCACGATACCATTGATATCACGAGGTGAGATAATGTGTTCTAATGTGATCAATACCTTTTGATCATAACACATACAAAACTCGTTCCCGATATAATTCTCTTTTCTCATTCTGTATTCTCAGTGTCCTGTGATAAATCACAGTGTGTCTTGCTAGACGATTGGGGTGACATTGATAATACTGAGATGGCCTAGAAGATGTATCTCTCCATCGTCTGGAGGAGTAAGTACCATTCTCGAACAATCTCTGTTCCATTACGTATTGTAGTTCATACCTAATCGTCACCTTTATGATCCCCAAATTAATGTCGGATGGTTGATGATGATCAAAGTATAAGTGTCAAATACGCGGGCACAAGATCTTCTCAAGGGAGGGGGTTGTAGGGTTGCGCTTCGCAATTTTTTTTTGAAACCTTGCTTGCCAGGATCTACACTATGAAGATATGATGCACCCCATAATGCTAGATCTAGAACACTTACAAACATCATTGCGGAAGATCTTGTGTTTGTCGAAGTAGATGTTGGTGAAGCCTGATGAAGAATCTCACGTCCATGCCGGAGGTGAGATTGTTGTCGATTCCGTCGTCGAGGAATTGCTTGCGTAACCCGCTCTAACAGTATCCACACGTACGCCACATCAACCCATCAGCGCTCCGCCGTCGAGAGCACATTCGTCGACGAAGAGTGTCGTGGGGTCACTCTTTGACTACCCCACGGTGGGGATACCTGGGTCACGCTAAGCCCGTCAGCCTTGTAACGAGGGCCCAAGGAAGGCCCAAGGAGGACGACGTGCGGCCCAAGATAGTCGACGCTAGGTCATGCGACCCCGCCATGCTTGTAAGCGCCATCGGCACCGTTCACCTGAGACCTAGCCTACCATATAAAGGCTAGGAGGGTCCTTCGTCTAGGGTACGCTCATAGCCGCCACACAAACCTTAGCGAGATTGCCATCTCGCCATTGTAGCCACAGCTCACCATCAATAACCAGACAAGCAGGAAGTAGGGTGTTATCCTCCGGAAGCCTGAACCTGGGTAAAACGCCTCGCTTGTCAGCCGTCGTGATCACCAGCGCTCATCTCTCTCTCTCCCCTTCAATCAACCCGGGGTGCACAACCCAGGGATTTGCCGAGTCCACACCTCGTCAATTGGCGCCGTCTGTGGGAAAGAACGAGCGCTGGAATCATGGTCGCACCGGCTCCATCAACCTTGAAGACCGACGTCTGCGTCACCAAGGAGCCAATCTGCTTCGGCTCCTTCGAGTACACCTTCCACCCGCCGGCCCACCGCTCGGTGTACGCCGATCTGCAGGTAGGTATGTGCCTCACCTTCGGTACCATGCACTACTTCGTAGACTGCTGTGGAGTGCTCAGATCCACGGCGATCGCACCGCCCACGGCGATGGCACTCGCATCTGCCGCGGCTGCGCCAACCACGTCCCCACCTGCTGCGGAGATCGCATCTGCTGCGACCACGGTGACAGCATCTTCGACTGCTGAGAAGATCGCGTCCGCCTCGACTACTCTGACCACCTCCGCCGCGACGGAGATCGCGCCCAATGCGGCTGCGCCAACCACGTCCCCACCTGCTGCGGAGATCGCATCTGCTGCGACCGCGGTGACAGCATCTTCGACTGCTGAGAAGATCGCGTCCGCCTCGACTACTCCGACCACCTCCGCCATGACGGAGATCGCGCCCAATGCGGCTGCACCATCAGCGTCTCCGGCTGCCACGGAGATCGCATCTGCTACGACTACGTCGACTACCTCGTCGACCACCGCGCGGATCGAGTCCACTTCGACTACCTCGATCGCGTCGCTGGCAAGGCCAAGACCTGCATCAACTTCGACTACGTCGACCACGCCTTTGCGCGCAACGAAGACCGCGCCGTTCTCATCCATGCCACTCGCGTCTCCGTCGACACGCAAGATCGTCAACAAGCCAATCGCGCCCACGTCGACAACAGCGGCATCACTTCTCACGACCGCGGCAAAGATCGCGAAACTCCAGGGAAAAAGCCGCGGCAGCGACTGTGGTACCCACCACGTTGCGGCCATTTTCGATTCCGAGCATGGCTCGGACGAAGGAAGCAGCAGTGGCAGCGTCCATCCCGCTGCCCAGATCTACCCCGCGCAAGTCTTCATGATCGGCCAGAGGCCGCAGGACAACGACGACGAACCCGCATATCCATTGGAGGTGGTCATGCCGGACCAGGTGACGCGACTCACCATCACCCGCGACATGGCAATCAAAGCCCTGAAGCACGTCGAGGAAGGCACGTACCCCCACCGGATGCACCCCGGGAGGACCTTATGGCGGTCCAATACCTGCTGCGGAAAGAAGGCGAACGACTCCGCGCAGAGAAGGCCGAGCTCCTCCGACGCAAGGAGGAGGCCGACGCGTCAAGCGCCAGGAGGGCCGCTTACTCGTTCACTGCCTCAACAGAGGTCTCGCAAGGAGCAAGGCGCCACAGAGCCCGCGTGCCCCTGATGACGGAGGTCGACCGCGCTAGAGTCACCCGCAACCTCGAGTCATCATACATAGAAGACGCAGACGGAATACCCGTCCCCAAGACACCCGGAGCTGCACTCATGGCAGTCGAAACTTACTGCGGCTGACACAGCCGCCAGAGGGCGACTCGCGCGCTCTCCTCCACAAGCAGCAGATCATGTCTATCAAGCACTCGAAGAAGCACTGGTAAACAAGGCGCCGACAGAAAAACGTGCAAGATCGAGATCGCCGCGACCACGAGCCCGCACTCGCAGCCCCGGCGACAAGACAACTGCGACAACCGCAGCCAGGTGAAGACCTCCGCAACGTCATCACGCAAAGGACGGTAGACCGCAGCCACCCAGCGCCCGGTTAGCACGCCCAACTTCGACTACGACCGCAACGACGGCGACTACGAGCCGTGCGGCGCCGCATGCTTCAGCTTCAACATACGTGACACGAGAATGCCCAAGGGCTTCAAGCTCACGGCAGAAGCAGTCAAGTACGACGGGAAGCAGGACCCAAGACTCTGGCTAGAAGACTACCTCATAGCCTGCAGCTGCCAGGGCGGTACTTCGACCACGGCCATGCAGTACATCCAGCTGATGCTCACGGGCTCTGCACGCGGGTGGCTCAACACTCAACCCAAGAACGCCTTCAGGACGTGGGACGAGTTCGCGGAAGCCTTCGTTAAATCCTTTCTGGGAACGTACTCGAGGCCAACGACGTTCGTCGAACTGCAGCATGCAAGCAAGGACGAGACGAGCCGCTCCGCTCATACATCCAGCGTTGGACCCTGCTCCGCAACACCATGGAGACCGCCTCGGAGGACCGAGTGATGGATGCCTTCATGCACGGCGTCTCCCGCCGCGACCTCCGCGAGGAGTTTGGTAGGCTCCGGCCGAAAAACATGATCGAGGTCATGAAGATAGCAAACCAGTGGGCAGACGGAGAGGACTCGGTCCGCAATAGTTCACACTACTCCCGAAGGACGAAGCCGGACCAAGCAACTGGCGAGAAGGGCGCCACAAAAAGAAGCCGCGTTACAACGGCAGCGACTCAATCGAGTTAGTAGCGGCGGGATTCCAAACCCCCCGTGAGGATGAAACGCGCGACAGCAGTCGCCAATACAGCCATGCACAGTACAGTCGAAGCGGCGGGGACCAGAGTCGCCAATACAGCCAGGGGCAGTACAACCGAAGCGGCGGCAGCGGCTACCGCAGCGACGGAGGCCATAAACGCGAGTGGCAGAAACGCACTCTAAGCCCAGCGGAAGAGCTGGAACAACCCTGCAGGCACCACATGTTCAGGAACCCGGAAACGGGCAAGTGGGGATCCAACCACCTGTTGAAGGACTGTCGAAAGGCACGCAAAATATACGAAGCCATGCAGAAGATAGTCACCCAGCACCCGCAGCACAGCCACCGCGCAGCTGGCCATCCAGGCAGCACCCCCACCCGCAGTCGCTAATCCAGCACAGGCTGCGGGAGCCTTCCTGCAGCAGCAGCAGCAGCCGCAGCAAGAAGCCCCACCGGTGGTCCAGACGCATATCCAGCGGCACGCGGACAACTCAACATGATACAGAAGGGGCGCCCCTCAAACAGGGCTCAGAAGCTCATCACCCGCCAAGTCTTCCAAGCCATCACCTGTCCACCGGCGGTACCAGACTACCTGAGAGGGTCAGAGACACCAATCACCTTCTCCAGAGCAGATCACCCGCCTGCAGTACCACGACCCGGGCACGCCGCCCTGGTAGTCGAAGCTCTGATCGGAGATTACACCCTGAAAAAGGTGTTCATGGACGGAGGCAGTGGCATTAACATCATCTTTGCCGACACCCTCAGAAGGATAAACAGGCCAACGACGGACTTGGCAGCATCAGAACTACATTCCATGGCATAGTACCAGGGCAAGCAGTCACGCCCATGGGAACGATCACACTCGATGTCATCTTCGGCACACCCGAAAACTTCAAGAGGGAGTCGATCGACTTCGAGGTAGTCGACTGGAAGTCGCAGTACCACGCGATACTCGGGCGCCCAACCTTCGCCAGATTCATGGCGGTACCTCACTACGCCTACCTCATGCTCAAGATGCCTGGACCCAAGGGCGTCATCACGGTACACGGCGACTTCGACCGCTCCAACAGCTGCGACCGCGAGTTCAGCAAGATCTCCGAGTTCTTCGGAGTCGAAGAGCACTTCGAGGCAATGGCAGTCGACAACGACAAGACCATCTTCCCAGCCCGCAAGAAACCAGCCAAGGACGCTGCCTTCAACGCGGCTGACGACACAACGACCCATCAGGTCCACCCGACTGACGCCAGCAAGACGGTCAAAGTATCGTCGAGTCTGACTCCCGCATAGGAAGGCGCGCTCGTCGAGTTTCTACGTGAGAACTGGAGAATCTTCGCATGGCAACCCTCTGACATGCCAGGAATACCCAGGAACCTCGCCGAGCACTCCTTAAAGTCCACAAGGACGCCAGACCCGTCAAACAGGCCATGCGACGCTTTTCCGGGCCCAAGCGAGACGAAATCAGCAGAGAAATCGATCGACTGCTGAATGCCAAGTTCATTCGAGAGATCAAAGACTCGGACTGGGTCGCCAACCCAGTCCTGGTGGAGAAGAAGAAGACGAAGAAACTCCGCATGTGCGTCGACTTCACCGCCCTCAACAAATGCTGCCCCAAGGACCATTTCCCGCTCCCGCGGATAGATCAGATCATCGACTCGACTGCAGGCTGCGAACGCCTGTCCTTCCTGGACGCCTACTCAGGTTACCAGCAGATCAGACTGAACGTCGAAGATGAGGAGAAGACAGCATTCATCACACCCGACGGCGTTTTCTGCTACCAGACGATGCCCTTCGGGTTGAAGAACGCTGGTGCCACGTACCAGCGCACAATGCAAGCATGCCTCAAAGGGCTCATCGGGCAGATCGTCCAAGTCTACGTCGACGACATCGTCGTCACCACCCGCAAGGAGGACACCCTCATCGCCGACCTCCGCAAGGTCTTCGCCGCCCTCGACGAGTATCAGATCAAGCTGAACCCAGACAAGTGTGTCTTCGGCGTGCCAGCCGGAGAACTGCTTGGGTACCTCGTCTCTGCAAGAGGAATCGAAGCCAACCCTGAGAAGGTGCAAAACATACTCGCAATGCCAGCACCGACCAAGCTTCACGAGGTGCAGCGCCTAGCCGGCCGAGTCGCAGCTCTCAGCCGGTTCATAAGTAAGTTGGGAGAAAAGGCCCTGCCTTTCTACCAACTGATGAAAAAGACAGACAAGTTCGAGTGGACAGAAGAAGCGCAAGTCGCGTTCGACCAACTCAAGAAAACACTCACGACTTCCCCAGTACTGGTGGCTCCACTGGAAACGAGCCGCTATACCTCTACGTGTCAGCCACAAACAGGGTGGTCAGCACGGTACTCGTAGTCGAACGAGAAGAAGAAGGACACAGCCACCCTGTCAGCGACCGTCTACTACCTTAGCGAGGTGTTGACCCTGTCCAAGCAGCGCTACCCGCACTACCAGAAGCTGGCCTACGGAGTTTTCATGACTTCAAGGAAAGTAATCCATTACTTCTCCGAGCACCCGATCACGGTGGTAAGCTCCTCCGGGCTCTCCGACATCCTGACCAACCAATGCGCGACAGGACGAGTCGCTAAGTGGGTCGTCGAGCTAGGACCCTGGGGGCTGAAATACGCTCACCCGAAGTCAATCAAGGCCCAAGTGCTCCCAGAATTCACCACCGAGTGGATAGAAGCCCAGCTGCCAGATGTCCCCGACCTGTCCAACGCATGGACAATGTACTTCGACGGCTCCAAAAAGTTCAGATCAGCCGGGGCAGGAGTCATCCTCATCTCCCCCAAAGGCGACAAGCTGAAGTACGTGCTACAGATGGACTTCCCAACACCCTCCAACAACGAGGCTGAGTACGAAGCCCTAATCCATGGCATGCGAATGGCCAAGAACTGCGGCGCCACTCACCTCATGATCTACGGCGACTCCTACCTCGTCGTGCAGCAAACCATGAAGCCTGTGACGCCATCGCCGACAACATGATCGCCTACAGAGACCTGTACAACCAGCTGGAGGGCACCTTCGACGGCTGCGAGTTGCGACACATCGGCCGCGAAAGCAACGAGGAAGCCGACGCCCTCGCCAACCTGGGCTCAGACAAGGCGCAGGTGCCACCCGGCGTCTTCCTTGAGCGCATCACGCAGCGGTCTGTCAAACTTCGACCCGCCCGGATCCTCCACACCATCAACGAGCACCGCCGACCCGCCAGGCAAAGAGAAGGAGCCAATGGAGGTTCTGCTCATCGAGCCCACCTGGACGAGCCCATATCTGGCGTACATGCTGCACCAGAGACTGCCAGTCAACTCAGTCGAAGCCAAGCGCATTATTCGCCGTTCGAAAGGCTTCACCATCATCAAGGGGGAACTATACAAGCGAAGCATCTCAGGAGTCCTGCAAAGGTGCGTTGATCCAGTCGACGGTCAAGCCATCCTGCTCGAAATTCATACAGGCACCTGCGGGCACCACGCCAGCAGTCGTGCCTTGGTAGCCAAAGCCTGCGAGCCGGGTTCTACTGGCCCACCGCAATGCAAGATGCCGAAGAACTCGTGAGAAATGTCTCGGCTGCCAGGAGTTCGCCAACAAGCCGCACGCGCCAGCATCGGCACTGAAGACCATACCACTTGCCTGGCCCTTCGCTCAGTGGGGGCTCGACATGGTGGGTCCACTCAAGAAGTCCTCGCCAGGGGGCACACTCACCTCCTGGTAGCAGTCGACAAGTTCACCAAATGGATCGAAGCCGTGCCTATCACAAGTTCGACTGCATCCTCAGCAGTTAACTTCATCAGGTCCATCATCTTCAGGTTCGGGGTGCCGAACAGCATCATCACCGACAACGGCACGAACTTCACAGCCGAAGAATTCAAGGACTT
The DNA here is from genome assembly GCA_947311845.1 of Poa pratensis. Classification (NCBI taxonomy): domain Eukaryota; kingdom Viridiplantae; phylum Streptophyta; class Magnoliopsida; order Poales; family Poaceae; genus Poa; species Poa pratensis. The sequence continues at coordinate 4,462,393 of CAMZMU010000090.1, forward strand.
CTGCTCCGAACAAGGCATCAAGCTCAACTACGCATCAGTCTCGCACCCGCAATCCAATGGGCAAGTCGAAAAGCCAATGGTTTAGTCTGCAAAGGCATCAAGAAGCGCCTGCGAGTACCATTGAGGCGCGCGCAGGCGCCTGGGTCGAAGAGCTGCCTTCTGTGCTTGGAGTCTACGCACAACACCGAACAGATCAACCCAGTACACGCCATTCTTCATGGTTTATGGCGCAGAGGCGGTCATGCCCTGCGACATCAAGTTCGACGCACCTCGAGTGGTGGCCTACGACGAGTCTGACGCAGAAGAAGCACTCGAGGACGACATGGACACCTGGACGAAGCACGCGACATCGCCCTCACTCGCTCAGCTGTGTACCAGCAGGACCTGCGCAACTACCACGGACGGCGACTGCGGCCAAGAGCTTTCGTTCCAGGCGACCTGGTCCTTCGCCTCAAACAGAAGAAGGTGCACAAGCTCGCCTCCCCATGGGAGGGCCCATACATTGTGACAGAAGCAATCGGCGGAGGAGCTTACCGCCTGAAGGACTCGAAGACAGGAACAGTCTGCCACAACCCATGGAATGTCGCGCAGCTGCGACGCTTCTATGCCTAGTCGACTCCCCTGTTGTAACAAAGCATACATGTCAAGGCGGCAGGTTTCAGACGCACTCTTTCCCTTACCAGGGTACCTGAGGGGACTGGAAGGGTTTTAATGAGGCGGCCTGCTCGCAAAAATCAATGAAGTGATTTATGGAACAAGCTCTCCACTTTACTTTTTCAGTCAAAAAGCAACATAAACCTAGGCCGCACCCGACGCACTCGGGGGCTGCGCCATACAGGTTCAACTCGAAAAATCCTCGGCCGCCACCCGAAGCACTCGGGGCTGCGCCACACAGGTCTAAGTCCAACCTAGGCCGCACCCGACGCACTCGGGGGCTGCGCCATACAGGTTCAACTCGAAAAATCCTCGGCCGCCACCCGAAGCACTCGGGGCTGCGCCACACAGGTCTAAGTCCAACCTAGGCCGCACCCGACGCACTCGGGGCTGCGCCATACAGGTTCAACTCGAAAAATCCTCGGCCGCCACCCGAAGCACTCGGGGGCTGCGCCACACAGGTCTAAGTCCAACCTAGGCCGCACCCGACGCACTCGGGGCTGCGCCATACAGGTTCAACTCGAAAAATCCTCGGCCGCCACCCGAAGCACTCGGGGGCTGCGCCACAAGGTCTAAGTCAACCTAGGCCGCACCCGACGCACTCGGGGGCTGCGCCATACAGGTTCAACTCGAAAAATCCTCGGCCGCCACCCGAAGCACTCGGGGGCTGCGCCACACAGGTCTAAGTCCAACCTAGGCCGCACCCGACGCACTCGGGGGCTGCGCCATACAGGTTCAACTCGAAAAATCCTCGGCCGCCACCCGAAGCACTCGGGGGCTGCGCCACACAGGTCTAAGTCCAACCTAGGCCGCACCCGACGCACTCGGGGGCTGCGCCATACAGGTTCAACTCGAAAAATCCTCGGCCGCCACCCGAAGCACTCGGGGGCTGCGCCACACAGGTAAGTCCAACCTAGGCCGCACCCGACGCACTCGGGGGCTGCGCCATACAGGTCAACTCGAAAAATCCTTGGCCGTCACCCGAAGCACTCGGGGGCTGCGCCACACAGGTCCAAGCCACACCTAGGCCGCATCCGAAGCACTCGGGGCTGCGCCATACAGGTCCAAGTCGAAAACCTTGGTCGTCACCCGAAGTGCTCGGGGGCTGCGCCATACAGGTCCAAGTCCATCCTAGGCCGCACCCGACGCACTCGGGGGCTGCGCCATACAGGTCTAACTCAGAAAATCCTCGCCGTACTCGAAACACTCGGGCCGCGCCGCACACGTCTAAACTCACAAAACCCTAGGCCGCACCCGATCCGCTCGGGGGCTGCGCCATACAGGTTCACAGACGTCTACAAGATACAATTTACTAACTCGGGGGCTACCCCCACCTCGACATACATACACTCATACTTCCCTTGGAAAAATTTCTTTTACAAGCTAACGGTATGCAACAGCACTCTACTGCTCTTATTCTACAGGCTCGCCCTTTGGCGCATCAAGTGGCCCTACAAGGTGCTCGCTGAATTTCTGAACCTGCTGAATCATCTGGCGCGCAGCCGCAAGAGTATCGGCATAGTCACCCTCTCCAGGCAAGCCGTCAAGCACCTTGTGCAATGGAAGATTAGGCCGGTGCATTCGAACATACGCCAACGCCACGTTCGCCCCGGCAACAAGTTGAGCGTGCACGACTTCCTTCAACGCACCGCCTTCACGGAACCTCTCTAGAAGCGCAGTTAGTCCATTCGGCTGCTCGTTGTGAGGAAAGTACACCTTGTTGATCTGCCAGAGGGTTTTTCTGCAACCTTCTAATAGTACAGCAGCCCGCCAGGTGCGATCCAGCATTCGTGCCAGTATACTTCCTCTGGACTTGTTTGACCAAAACTGGCGCGCTTCGGGTGAGTCACCGGCGGCCTCTTTCTCTACCCGCTCGTCCACTCGAAGCTGCTCCGCCGTCAAATCAGAGTTGACATCTGCATCAAGGCCAAGCATTGAGCATAGCAAGTAGACACAGAAGCCGAACGAAAAACGCTAAAGTCCAACCTTGCAGCTGTCGACCGATCAGTCCATCTCGCCAAGCAGAAACTCTTCACGCTGGGAGAACGGCGCGACGGGCCGCGACCTCAGTCGCTCCAGCTCCAACTCAGCATTCTTCAACTTCGACTCGAGCTCAACCACCTTGTTCCTCATGAAGGTGAGCACTCTCTGGTCGTTTACGCTTCGCACAGGAGCTGGAGGAGCTTGACGGCGGCGACGAGTAGGCGCAGCCGAAGTGGTATCTTCCTCATCGCCCGCGCCAGTCGTCCAGCAACGTCAGGAGCTTCGCCCATATCAGACTGCCAAGAATCGACAACGTCAAGCCAGGAAAAGAATTAACATAACTCATCCAAGCCAGATAAAAAAAATAATACTCGGCGACTGCACCCCCGGGGAGTGAATTCACATTTCATCATCAACATGTTCACTCGCACAATATATAGTGCATTACAGACTCAAGCCCAACAGCAGAAGCGCAGTTCTAAAAGGAAAAAGTCTACACTACAGACTCAGACTGGGAACGGCTCTTCCTAGCAGCCAACTCTGCAGCTTTGGCAATTCTCCTCTCGAAGGTGGTGACCAACTTCGCAGCTAGCTGGCTCGCCTGCACCTTCACACCGCTAAGGGACGCGGTTCTGCCATCAGGCTTCCGAGTGAGGTCGCTGACAACCTTCTCAAAATCACCTACGACTTGATGACCAAGAAGCAGCTGGAAAGTGAGCTCTGAGCCGCGTACCGTCTGCGCACGCGTGAAGTCTGCCAGGACATTCGAATTGCCTTCGAATGGAGCCGCGAGTGCGTCAACAGCAGCTGGTGGTGGCTGGTTCGGAAAGATGTTCCGGTGCACAGTCGCTAAGGCCTCCGTCGACTTGGGTACCTCGTCTCTGCAAGAGGAATCGAAGCCAACCCTGAGAAGGTGCAAAACATACTCGCAATGCCAGCACCGACCAAGCTTCACGAGGTGCAGCGCCTAGCTGGCCGAGTCGCAGCTCTCAGCCGGTTCATAAGTAAGTTGGGAGAAAGGCCCTGCCTTTCTACCAACTGATGAAAAGACAGACAAGTTCGAGTGGACAGAAGAAGCGCAAGTCGCGTTTGACCAACTCAAGAAAACACTCACGACTTCCCCAGTACTGGTGGCTCCACTGGAAAACGAGCCGCTATACCTCTACGTGTCAGCCACAAACAGGGTGGTCAGCACGGTACTCGTAGTCGAACGAGAAGAAGAAGGACACAGCTACCCTGTTCAGCGACCCGTCTACTACCTTAGCGAGGTGTTGACCCGTCTACTACCCCACGGTGGGGATACCTGGGTCACGCCAAGCCCGTCAGCCTTGTAACGAGGGCCCAAGGAAGGCCCAAGGAGGACGACGTGCGGCCCAAGATAGTCGACGCTAGGTCATGCGACCCTGCCATGCTTGTAAGCGCCATCGGCACCGTTCACCTGAGACCTAGCCTACCATATAAGGCTAGGAGGGTCCTTCGTCTAGGGTACGCTCATAGCCGCCACACAAACCTTAGCGAGATTGCCATCTCGCCATTGTAGCCACAGCTCACCATCAATAACCAGACAAGCAGGAAGTAGGGTGTTATCCTCCGGGAGCCTGAACCTGGGTAAAACGCCTCGCTTGTCAGCCGTCGTGATCACCAGCGCTCATCTCTCTCTCCCCCTTCAATCAACCCGGGGTGCACAACCCAGGGATTTGCCGAGTCCACACCTCGTCAATTGGCGCCGTCTGTGGGAAAGAACGAGCGCTGGAATCATGGTCGCACGGCTCCATCAACCTTGAAGACCGACGTCTGCGTCACCAAGGAGCCAATCTGCTTCGGCTCCTTCGAGTACACCTTCCACCCGCCGGCCCACCGCTCGGTGTACGCCGATCTGCACGTAGGTATGTGCCTCACCTTCGGTACCATGCACTACTTCGTAGACAGCTGTGGAGTGCTCAGATCCACGACGATCGCACTGCCTGCGGCGATGGCACTCGCATCTGCCGCGGCTGCGCCAACCACGTCCCCACCTGCTGCGGAGATCGCATCTGCTGCGACCGCGGTGACAGCATCTTCGACTGCTGAGAAGATCGCGTCCGCCTCGACTACTCCGACCACCTCCGCCGCGACGGAGATCGCGCCCAATGCGGCTGCGCCAACCACGTCCCCACCTGCTGCGGAGATCGCATCTGCTGCGACCGCGGTGACAGCATCTTCGACTGCTGAGAAGATTGCGTCCGCCTCGACTACTCCGTCCACCTCCGCCGCGACGGAGATCGCGCCTAATGCGGCTGCACCATCAGCGTCTCCGGCTGCCACGGAGATCGCATCTGCTACGACTACGTCGACTACCTCGTCGACCACCGCGCGGATCGAGTCCACTTCGACTACCTCGATCGCGTCGCTGGCAAGGCCAAGACCTGTATCAACTTCGACTACGTCGACCACGCCTTTGCGCGCAACGAAGACCGCGCCGTTCTTATCCACGCCACTCGCGTCTCCGTCGACACGCAAGATCGTCAACAAGCCAATCGCGCCCACGTCGACAACAGCGGCATCACTTCTCACGACCGCAGCAAAGATCGCGAAACTCCAGGGAAAAAGCCACGGCAGTGACTGTGGTACCCACCACGTTGCGGCCATTTTCGATTCCGAGCATGGCTCGGACGAAGGAAGCAGCAGTGGCAGCGTCCATCCCGCTGCCCAGATCTACCCCGCGCAAGTCTTCATGATCGGCCAGAGGCCGCAGGACAACGACGACGAACCCGCATATCCATTGGAGGTGGTCATGCCGGACCAGGTGACGCGACTCACCATCACCCGCGACATGGCAATCAAAGCCCTGAAGCACGTCGAGGAAGGCACGTACCCTCCACCGGATGCACCCCGGGAGGACCTTATGGCGGTCCATACCTGCTGCGGAAAGAAGGCGAACGACTCCGCGCAGAGAAGGCCGAGCTCCTCCGACGCAAGGAGGAGGCCGACGCGTCAAGCGCCAGGAGGGCCGCTTACTCGTTCACTGCCTCAACAGAGGTCTCGCAAGGAGCAAGGCGCCACAGAGCCCGCGTGCCCCTGATGACGGAGGTCGACCGCGCTAGAGTCACCCGCAACCTCGAGTCATCATACATAGAAGACGCAGACGGAATACCCGTCCCCAAGACACCCGGAGCTGCACTCATGGCAGTCGAAACTTACTTGCGGCTGACACAGCCGCCAGAGGGCGACTCGCGCGCTCTCCTCCACAAGCAGCAGATCATGTCTATCAAAGCACTCGAAGAAGCACTGGCAAACAAGGCGCCGACAGGAAAAACGTGCGAAGATCGGGATCGCCGCGACCACGAGCCCGCACTCGCAGCCCCGGCGACAAGACAATTGCGACAACCGCAGCCAGGTGAAGACCTCCGCAACGTCATCACGCAAAGGACGGTAGACCGCAGCCGCACCCAGCGCCCGGTTAGCACGCCCAACTTCGACTACGACCGCAGCGACGGCGACTATGAGCCGTGTGGCGCCGCGTGCTTCAGCTTCAACATACGTGACACGAGAATGCCCAAGGGCTTCAAGCTCACGGCAGAAGCAGTCAAGTACGACGGGAAGCAGGACCCAAGACTCTGGCTAGAAGACTACCTTATAGCCTGCAGCTGTCAGGGCGGTACTTCGACCACGGCCATGCAGTATATCCAGCTGATGCTCACGGGCTCTGCGCGCGGGTGGCTCAACACTCAACCCAAGAACGCCTTCAGGACGTGGGACGAGTTCGCGGAAGCCTTCGTTAAATCCTTTCTGGGAACGTACTCGAGGCCAACGACGTTCGTCGAACTGCAGGCATGCAAGCAAGGACGAGACGAGCCGCTCCGCTCATACATCCAGCGTTGGACCCTGCTCCGCAACACCATGGAGACCGCCTCGGAGGACCGAGTGATGGATGCCTTCATGCACGGCGTCTCCCGCCGCGACCTCCGCGAGGAGTTTGGTAGGCTCCGGCCGAAAAACATGATCGAGGTCATGAAGATAGCAAACCAGTGGGCAGACGGAGAGGACTCGGTCCGCAATAGTTCACACTACTCCCCGAAGGACGAAGCCGGACCAAGCAACTGGCGCGAAGGGCGCCACAAAAAGAAGCCACGTTACAACGGCAGCGACTCGATCGAGTTAGTAGCGGCGGGATTCCAAACCCCCCGTGAGGACGAAACGCGCGACAGCAGTCGCCAATACAGCCATGCACAATACAGTCGAAGCGGCGGGGACCAAAGTCGCCAATACAGCCAGGGGCAGTACAACCGAAGCGGCGGCAGCGGCTATCGCAGCGATGGAGGCCAGAAACGCGAGTGGCAGAAACGCACTCTAAGCCCAGCGGAAGAGCTGGAACAACCCTGCAGGCACCACATGTTCAGGAACCCGGAAACGGGCAAGTGGGGATCCAACCACCTGTTGAAAGACTGTCGAAAGGCACGCAAAATATACGAAGCCATGCAGAAGTTGGTCACCCCAGCACCCGCAGCACAGCCACTCGCGCAGCTGGCCATCCAGGCAGCACCCCCACACGCAGTAGCTAATCCAGCACAGGCTGCGGGAGCCTTCCTGCAGCAGCAACAGCAGCCGCAGCAAGAAGCCCCACGGGTGGTCCGAGACGCATATCCAGCGGCACGCGGACAACTCAACATGATACAGAAGGGGCGCCCCTCAAACAGGGCTCAGAAGCTCATCACCCGCCAAGTCTTCCAGGCCATCACCTGTCCACCGGCGGTACCAGACTACCTGAGAGGGTCAGAGACACCAATCACCTTCTCCAGAGCAAATCACCCGCCTGCAGTACCACGACCCGGGCACGCCGCCCTGGTAGTCGAAGCTCTGATCGGAGATTACACCCTGAAAAAGGTGTTCATGGACGGAGGCAGCGGCATTAACATCATCTTTGCCGACACCCTCAGAAGGATAAACAGGCCAACGACGGACTTAGCAGCATCAGAAACTACATTCCATGGTATAGTACCAGGGCAAGCAGTCACGCCCATGGGAACAATCACACTCGATGTCATCTTCGGCACACCCGAAAACTTCAAGAGGGAGTCGATCGATTTCGAAATAGTCGACTGGAAGTCGCAGTACCACGCGATACTCGGGTGCCCAACCTTCGCCAGATTCATGGCGGTACCTCACTACGCCTACCTCATGCTCAAGATGCCTGGACCCAAGGGCGTCATCACGGTACATGGCGACTTCGACCGCTCCAACAGCTGCGACCGCGAGTTCAGCAAGATCTCCGAGTTCTTCGGAGGCGAAGAGCACTTCGAGGCAATGGCAGTCGACAACAACAAGACCATCTTCCCAGCCCGCAAGAAACCAGCCAAGGACGCTGCCTTCAACGCGGCTGACGACACAACGACCCATCAGGTCCACCCGACTGACGCCAGCAAGACGGTCAAAGTATCGTCGAGTCTGACTCCCGCATAGGAAGGCGCGCTCGTCGAGTTTCTACGTGAGAACTGGACAATCTTCGCATGGCAACCCTCTGACATGCCAGGAATACCCAGGAACCTCGCCGAGCACTCCTTAAAGGTTCACAAGGACGCCAGACCCGTCAAACAGGCCATGCGAGGCTTTTCCGGGCCCAAGCGAGACGAAATCAGCAGAGAAATCGATCGACTGCTGAATGCCAAGTTCATTCGAGAGATCAAAGACTCTGACTGGGTCGCCAACCCAGTCCTGGTGGAGAAGAAGAAGACGAAGAAACTCCGCATGTGCGTCGACTTCACCGCCCTCAACAAATGCTGCCCCAAGGACCACTTCCCGCTCCCGCGGATAGATCAGATCATCGACTCGACTGCAGGCTGCGAACGCCTGTCCTTCCTGGACGCCTACTCAGGTTACCAGCAGATCAGACTGAATGTCGAAGATGAGGAGAAGACAGCATTCATCACACCCGACGGCGTTTTCTGCTACCAGACGATGCCCTTCGGGTTGAAGAACGCTGGTGCCACGTACCAGCGCACAATGCAAGCATGCCTCAAAGGGCTCATTGGGCAGATCGTCCAAGTCTACGTCGACCATATCGTCGTCACCACCCGCAAGGAGGACACCCTCATCGCCGACCTCCGCAAGGTCTTCGCCGCCCTCGACGAGTATCAGATCAAGCTGAACCCAGACAAGTGTGTCTTCGGCGTGCCAGCCGGAGAACTGCTTGGGTACCTCGTCTCTGCAAGAGGAATCGAAGCCAACCCTGAGAAGGTGCAAAACATACTCGCAATGCCAGCACCGACCAAGCTTCACGAGGTGCAGCGCCTAGCTGGCCGAGTTGCAGCTCTCAGCCGGTTCATAAGTAAGTTGGGAGAAAAGGCCCTGCCCTTCTACCAACTGATGAAAAAGACAGACAAGTTCGAGTGGACAGAAGAAGCGCAAGTCGCGTTCGACCAACTCAAGAAAACACTCACGACTTCCCTAGTACTGGTGGCTCCACTGGAAAACGAGCCGCTATACCTCTACGTGTCAGCCACAAACAGGGTGGTCAGCACGGTACTCGTAGTCGAACGAGAAGAAGAAGTGTCGTGGTGGGATCACGGCAGATGCCATGGGTATGGCTTAACTGGGGCCGAACGGTCGTTGGGGGAATCCGGGGAGGGTTTATGCACTCAAGATGTGCACAAGCAAGAACATGCAAGAAACCTCAAGAACATGAACAAGAACCAAGAAAGCCAAGAACACAAAAGACACCACGATGTACCCAGGTTCGGGGCCTTCGTGAGGAAGTAAAACCCCTACTCCTGCCTTTCCTCTCTCAATATATCAGTGTAGTTCTCAAGTACAAGGTGCTCCTCGAGCTGTATGATGCCCAAGTGAGAGCTCTAGATGGAAGATGAAACTATGAAGGGGGAAATGAGCTAGGGTTTTCGCCTCCTCCCTGGAGGTAGAGATGCCATATATACACAGGCCGAAGTACATTTTTACCCCTGCCTACAACTGACAATGGCATGGCCAAAAGGTAGAAGACAAGCCTCTGCCTCCTGCCAGCTCAACGGCCGAACTGTCAGGCCAGCCAGGCCTAGCTTTCCTCTTCCGGTCATACTTCAGTAGCCTGCCGAGGTCTAGCCTGTAGACCTTTCCCGAAATAGCCGAGTCAGCTCCTAGGCCCCCGAGCTTCCGGGAAACCCGTGGACGGACCTCGCCGTCCTCTGAAGCTCGGGCTACGAGCTCTGCGGCACCCGTGACTCCTCTGACATGCCTCGATACTTGCTGCTAACCTCGGCTGGCCGGTCACTTATACGTCGGGCCACGCTTCATCTTGGCTCGGGATACTCCGGATCCTACACCTCGGTAGATAACACCTTGTTCTTGTGGTAACTAGCTGACTGCCCCAAGGTTCATACCTCGGAGGCCATACCTCGGATGATTCCTCCGACGTACACCTTACGTCGGATGACGCCTCCTGCGTCTTTGCTTAATTGCTACCTCGGACGGCTTACAGCCTTAACCTTACATGTCTTTACCTCATCTTTAGCCTACCCGGGGGTAACCCCCCGACAGTAGTCCCCGAAGCTGATGTGGTCTTGCAGCCTCGGATGAAAGGCCGCATCAGGTTCAACCCGAAGCCACATGCGCTACAATGTTTGCAGGTTACCGAACCAACACTCCGAGAAATCCATCGGTCTGTTCCTCGGCCATACTGCTTTTCCGAAGTATCCGCCGAGATCTCGGACGTCAACCCCTCGATTTCTGCATCCTTACTGACTTCGGTCAGAGAACACTGTTCACGTGTCCCATCCGTCACTTCCTGGTCCACGATAGTCAAAGCACTCGAGTGCTTTCCACCACGCGGCCCACGTCAGCGGAGGTTTCCCGCTTGCGCCGCTTCGCGCTCCAGTAACCGCGCCGCACGACGGTTTGCCTCCTGCAACCGATCCTGTGGCCTGCTCGTCCACCGCTATCTTCGTGCCACGTGGGCATTTGTGCACAAACGATCCCACTCGCCGCTCCGATAACCGCGCGGTAGTGCGCAGTTACCGCCCGCGGTTATAAATACGGGCCCAGGGCAGTGCTTCCCTCTTCTTCCTCATTCACTCGCCGTCTCGCCTCCATCGCAACCAGCGCCGCCGCTTCCGTTGAGAAGAAACGCGTTCCCGCCGCCGCCGACGAGCAGTTCCTTCGTCGCCGCTGCGACCGCGTCACCGGCGCCGCCCTCAGCACCTCGTTTTCACGGTATGTACTCCCTTTCTTGATACCCTAGGCATTGCTCTAGGTTTCTTCCTCTTCGCGCTTTGGTTCTTCATATGTTCTTGAATAAAATCTATTTACTCCTCCGGTAGATCTTACTCGCATACTTTTTGGGTAGAAATGGTTTCATACCTCGGATAGATGTTCGCCTAGCATATATGCCTCTATGTACATAAGATAGCCCAAACTCCTCCTGAGTTAGCCAAATATACTAGATTCCAGATTTACTTTTTCCTTTGCTAAACTTCTGTGCATTCTCTGCAGATTGATTCTGCCGAGATGTCTCCTCCTGAGACTTCGGAACAAACCGAGGTTCCAGACCTCGAACTGGAGGTCGGAGAACGAGCCGGCTGGGAAGGTTCGGATGTAACTCCGGACGAAATCCAGTGGCTCAGGGCGACTCGGCGGATTCCCGCCGGGGTAGAGTGTCGCCTGCCAGAGGGCGAACTCGAGCCTCAAGTCAAGCAAGGGGAACGGGTGGTCTTCGTCGCGCACTTCCAGCGCGGCTTCGGACTGCCCGTTAGTTTCTTCCGGAGCTTCCTCGACAAGTTCGGACTCCAGGTTCATCACCTCCCCGCCAACGCCATCACCACTCTCTCCTGCATCGTTTCCTTCTCTGAGGGATACCTCGGCCTCGAAGCCACGGTAGACCTCTTTTCTCGCTACTTCCAACTCAAGCGGCAAGTGATCCCGGATCCAAAGAACAAGGATCTGCCCAAGCAATTAACCGCCTGCGGAGCTGCCACCATAGCTCCTCGCCGAAACTCCATCTTCCCACGTATCACTACTCCGGACACCGTTCGCAAGTGGCTCCGGACGTGGTTTTACGTGAAGAACTCCGGCGAAGAGGACCTCCTCAACCTGCCGGTGTTTAACCTCAGCCCTCCTACAGAACAGCTCAACTGGGACTACACTCCCCCTCACACCGGCGAACTCAAGGCCATCCATGGGTACATTGCGAAATGGCAGGACCCGGAGGACCCCGGGAACGACGGGAAAGTCCTGACGGCCGACGACCTGGCCTGCACATTCGTGAAGCGCAGGGTCTCCCCTCTTCAGGCGAGGTCTCACAAGATCTGCCACATGAGCGGTCTTTATGACCCCACCCGTCATACGCACGTTGCACTGGACAACGCCGCGGTAGCTCGGCGAGTCCGAGCTATCACCAAGTCCAAGATCTCCGACGCTTGGACATGGGGAAGGGAACCCCACTACCGGACCAATCCAGCGAAACAGGTACGCTATTCCGACGTTTTCTTCGATACTTCTTTACCACCGAGGTCTTGCTACCGACGTTCACCTTGACAATTTTTCTTCCTAACTCCTTTTCATATGTCTGCCATACAGCTGTTCGCCCGCCAGACCGCCGAGGATGGAGTCCATCCTGCGGACCACTTCGGCAAGGATCTCCCTGTCGAGGACCCACCATCCAACGTGGACCCTGACGACGAGGATTATATGCCCATTGCCTCGGCCCGCATCACCACCGCGGGTAAGCCTCAAGCACAAGCTTCAGTTCAAGAGATTTCGGATGACGAGGAGGGGTTCCTCGTCATGGAACCAATAAACGCGGTACCTCTCTCCCGCCTTCCTCACCTTCCGAACTTTACTCCAGCAACCAGCCGGAAACGCGCTGGTGCCGCAACTTCGGCCGCCGAACCATCCGCCACTGGAGCCTCCGGACCCACTGAGGCTCCGGTCAAGAGACGCCGGCTGAAGAAGTCCGGACTTCCTCCTCATGCCCGGGGGGGCAAGAGGTTTCCTACCTCGGATGGGTAATGCTTTGCTTCTATAGCCAACAATGTTTGTTGTTTAAACATATTATCTCGGTATTAACACTTGACCATCTTCTTTTCGTTGCAGTGCCCCCATAGACGTGGATCAGGAGGTATCCTCCATGACTGCACCCGTTGGTGCCTCTGAAGCCACGACCACCCCGACGAACTCTCGCCCAGGATCTCCACCGAGGTCTGGCCCGGCCTTGGGGAAATCTGCCCCCACCCGAGGTCAGACTTCTCCGCGTCCTCAAACGGATGCCAATCGCGCCAGAACTCCGGCTACCGCCTTGCCGGAGCCTCGACTCTCCCCCCGCAGCCAGACTGCCCGCAACCAACAGCAGCAACAGCAGAAGCATCAGCAGAAGCAACAGCCCAAGCAGCAGCCCCAAAAACCAGTTCGCCAGACTACCTTGCCGTTGGAGAAGGGCAAGGAGAAAGAAAAAGAGACGGTGAAGTCTAAGGTCACCCCCAAACCAACATCTGGGTCTGGCACCCTGACTATTCTTCTCCCTCAAGGATGCAACCGAGGTCTCCTCCCCCGGTGACACGCCGAATTCCTCCATTCGCCGCACCCATTGATGAGACTGCCCCTCCGGCCGAAGAATATGCTCGGAGGGCATCTCTTATATTGGATAACCGGCCTGCTTCAAGCTCCGAGGCTACTTTGGCCTTGGAGGCCTCGGTTAGGGGCATCGAGCAGGGCGGACCGTGGGGATTTCCTCCTCTGCGCACTGACAGTGACCAGAGCCTCGGCTCCTTGGAACACTACAATGCAGACTGGAATTCTGCAGACATGGACGAGGTCTCTTCTGCCTCCTTGACCACCCAAGGGGACGAGCATCCTGCGGGGAGCAGCCCTGCGCCGACGCATGCTTGAAATGCAAACTTCTGCTTTGCTTGCTACTCGAGCTGTCAACGTAAGTTCCACTTTCTTTACTTTCATGCAGTATCTCTCTAATATCCACCATCTCCAGTCCCCGAGATTCGAGGTAAACTATTGACGCTCCGCCGGAGTTAAAATTGTTTGGCTTGAATCTTAACTCTCCATTTTCATCCGACGTATCCAATCCATTTTTATCTCACTTTAGCATGCACCTCGGGTACGAGTCCCCGAGACTCCTGTCGAGGCATACCCCGGCAACATTTTCCCAAAGAGTTGACTCCGAGTCCCCGAGACTCTTGTCGAGGTATAGCCTTTCTAACCGAGCTATATTTTTCTTCCTTGCAGAATGCTATGAACGTTCGCACGGATATCTTCCATACCCTCTGTTTGACCACAAGAAACTCCACGACGAGCACAAGGCCGTCCTTGCAGCGAAGAAAACTTCGGATGACCAGCTAGCGCAAGAGAAAGCCGAGGTAGCTCGTCTGGTAAAGGAACTGAAGCGCATCACTGAGCTGCGGACGTCTGAAAAAGAGCAGCTGCAGGCGGAAAAGGCCAGTGTTGTTGAAACAGAGAAGAAACTTCGGGAGGATGCCGCCAAGGAACATGAGAATGCGCTCCAGTTAGCCGAGGCCCGCGCCACCTCGGCCACCGAGGCTTATGAAGCCCTTCAAGCTTCGGTTAACCAGCTCCTCCCGACGCTGGAACGCATCAACCAAGAAATGGACAGTAAGCTTCTTGCCCCCCTTATCCTTGCTTTGTCCTCAACAGTTACTGGCTCTTTGCCGAACTGTTTCTTTCATTATTAACAGGCTATCCTTCTGCAGAGCACTTCACCTACACCCAAATCTCGGCCCGCAATATCACTGCTCAGCACAGGAAGAGGCGTAACGAGACGAACCCCGACTGGACCGTTGAGGACCACATCGTGGCCATCAAAGCTCGGATCCATCCCTTGCAAACCATTGGGTCCGAACTCCTCGACGCAGGTCTGTCTGCTTTCCGAGCCTTATGGCCTCTTGCCGATGCTCCCAATACTACGCCCGAGCTCGCCGCCAAGCTTCGTGAAGCCGAACAAAGACTCCGAGAGTGGCGTTCATCTTCAGCTCGCGCTGGAGCTGATGCCGCTCTCAAATTCATCATGACTTGGTGCGAGAAGATCGACCTCGAAAAGATGGACACTCTTCGCCGAGGCTCGCCCTGGTCCTCGGACCCAATTCTCATCAAGCGCCGCGAAAAGATGGCTGCCTTCTTCGCTGGATATGCCAACACAAGAACTTGAGCGAAGGAGACACCTACTCCGACGCCGAGGATTACGAGCCAGAAGACGAGGAATACGAAACAGAATCCGACGTCGAGGCCGAGCAAGGTGACGACGGTGAAACCCGCGAAGCAGAAACCGAGGCTTCTCCACAACCTGATGCCGAGGTTACTGCCGACGTTGCCAGCACTTCCCAGGCTACCTCGGCTCCGGACGAAATCCCTGCTGCCTCGGCTGTTGCCGACGTAATTCCTGATGCCTCGACCTGAACTTATGCTTGGCCAAAAAACTTCATTAAATCCCCGGTATGCCGGGACGCAGATGTAATCAAACTTAAGTAGTTCCTTTGCTACCTCTATTACTATTATGCTCATCGAACCATGCTTTTCTAAGCTTTATGTCGAATCCTTTTGAATGATTGCTCGAGTTTACTTTCGTGTTTACTATATTTGGCATTCTTTGCTCTTGTCTGCCATTCTGGCGTTCGACAGTCGAGTCACAAGATTGTTGTTCATAGCATACAGTACTTGGTAAATTCCGAGGTATGTTTCAAAGTCATCCGACATAAAAAAGAAGTAAAAACAGGGGTTAGTAAACGACATATGCCGAACTGTCTTTTTGGACCGAGTCCCCGAGTTCATTTTCATGTTTCCCATGTTCTTTCGTCTTTGCTCTTGACTGCCATGCTGGCGTTCGTCAGTCGAGTCACAAGATTAGTTACATAGCATACAGTACTTGAAGTTTGAGACGAGGTTCAAAATAGTTCGGCATACGAACGAAGAAAGAGTACAAAAAAGAAACATGCAATCATAAGAGCGAGGCAGTCCCCGAGCTCACTCTCGAGGTGCCGAAGTTTTTATTAAAGATCAGCCGAGGTACATACATTATTCCTTCAACAGTAGAAGGGTCGGAGTAGAGCTACATTCCATGGACGCTGAAGCTCCAATCGGGTCTGTCCAGCCCATCTCCCCTTGGTTCCTGTGCATCTATAAGATAGTATGAATCATTGTGCAGAGCTCGGCTCACAATGTACGGTCCCTCCCATGGAGGTGACAACTTGTGCCGACCTTTGCTGCGCTGACAAGCCTCAGCACTAGGTCTCCTTCATTAAACTTTCGGGGTTTTACATGCCGGCTTTGATAGCGTCGGAGACCCTGCTGATATATTGCTGACCGAGATAAGGCCAATTCTCTTGCTTCCTCAAGCAAATCTACAGCATCTTCCCGAGCTTCTTTAGCCTCGGCTTCTGTGTACATTGCCACTCTGGGCGCATCATATTCAATGTCGGTTGGCAGCATTGCCTCGGCCCCATAGACCATGAAAAATGGCGTATAGCCAGTTGATCTGTTCGGTGTGGTCCTTAGACCCCACAGAACTGCTGGTATCTCATCGATCCAACACCCCGGTGTTTTCAACAGTGGTTCTATTAGCCGAGCTTTGATTCCGGCCAATACCAATGCATTTGACCTTTCTACTTGCCCATTAGCCTGTGGATGAGCCACCGAGGCTACATCAAGTCGAATTCCCTTACTCATGCAGAACCGAGCAAACTCTCCGACAGCAAAGTTCGTGCCGTTGTCTGTAATGATACTATGAGGATATCCATATCTCAGGATTATTTCCTTCAAAAAGGTCACTGCCGTATGACCATCCACCTTTCGGATTGGCTTCACCTCGATCCACTTAGTGAATTTGTCCACCATCACCAGTATGTGAGTCATATTGCCTCGGGCTGGCTTGAATTCTCCCACCATGTCCAGACACCAAACTGCAAAGGGCCACGTGATAGGAATGGTCTTGAGCGCCGAAGCTGGCATGTGCTGCTGCTTGGCGAACCTTTGGCACCCTTCACATTTCCGAACTATATCTTCTGCATCGGCATTGGCGGTGGGCCAATAGAACCCGTGCCGGAACACCTTGGCCACCAGAGCTCTTGTGCTGCAATGATGTCCACATTCTCCTTGGTGGATCTCTAAAAGCATCTCCTTGCCTTCAGCTGGTTCGACACACCTTTGCAACACCTCGGTCACACTTCTCTTGTATAGCTCCTTGTTGATGATGGTGTATCCCTTAGCTCTCCTCTGGATTCTCCTTGCCTCGGTTGTATCACTTGGCAAACTTCCATCGGCTATGAAGTTCATGATCTGCTCCGCCCATTCCGGCACTGGATGCAGAGGAAAAAGCCTCTCATCTATCTCCATTGGTTCGGTCGCCATGATCTCCTTCATGATTTCCTCCACCATTGCTCGGCCAGTCCCCGAGTGTTGGTGCGAAGTCCCCGGGTCAGACCCGAAGTTCCCACCATCTATCTCCATAGGAAAGCTCTATCATTCCTCGGATACTGCGAAGCAGTCCCCGAGTCCGGCCAAACGCATCCGACGTCTACCTCCATAGGAATGGCTCAGACTCCGAACTTGGCGGTAAGAAAATTGACTCGAGTCAGGGAGGCTTGATTGAAGGAGTTCTCAAATGGTTCAGTGCTATCCCCGGTGGCACCGGTTCTTTGGATGAACCGAGCTTAGACAATACGTCGGCGGCTTCATTCTCCCCCGAGGTATGTGCTTGTACTCACATCCTTCGAAGAACCCAGACACCTTTTGCACATGAAACCGATACAACTCCATGTTCGCATCCAATGCATCCCAAGTGCCGTGGATTGATGCACCACCAAAGCTGAATCGCCGAAGCATTCTATACGCCGGACGCCTATCTCCTTTGCCACCTTGAGCCCATGGATCAGGGCCTCATACTCCGCCACGTTGTTCGACGCCGAGAAATGGATTTGCAGCACATACTTCAACTGGTCTTGCTTCGGCGAGGTTAGGACTATGCCGGCACCTAATCCGACCTTGGTCTTGGACCCATCAAAGTGCATCTTCCAATAATTATAGTCCGGCAAGGGCGGCTCATATTGCATCTCGGCCCAATCGCATAAAAAGTCCGGTAGCGCCTGCGACTTGATTGCATCTCGCCTTTCATAATGCGGAGTATATGGAGATACCTCGATCGCCCATTTGGCAACTCGCCCAGTTGCGTCCTTGCATCCGATGATCTCCGAGATTGGAGCATCACATACCACCGTCATGGGATGCTCTTGGAAGTAATGCTTCAGTTTCTTAACCGCCAGGTATACTCCGTACGTCATCTTCTGGTAGTGGGGTAGTTTTGCTTCGACGTGGATATCACCTCGCTCAGGTAGTAGATTGGTCTCTGCACCGATTTGCCTCCTTCGTCTCGCTCCACCACCACTGCAACACTTACGACCCGGTTTGTAGCCGCAATGTATATCAACATCGGTTCATTCTGCAAAGGGGACGCCAACACCGGAGCAGTGGACAACATCTTCTTCAGCTCATTGAACGCCGCGTCCGCCTGCGGGGTCCAAGTGAAACTGGTACTTTTCTTCATAAGTTGATACAATGGTAAGGCTTTTTCTCCTAGCCGACTTACAAACCGACTTAAAGATGCAAGGCATCCCGTGAACTTCTGCACATCTTTTAAACAGTTCGGCAACTTCATTCTTTCGATAGCTCGGATCTTAGCCGGGTTAACTCTATACCTCGGCTCGATACGAGGAAACCGAGCAATTTTCCAGCCGGGACACCAAAGGTGCACTTGTCCGGGTTAAGTTTCAACCGATACTTTCTTAAGTTTGCAAATGTCTCTTCGAGGTCTTCGATGAGAGTATGCTTCTTTTTAGTTTTGATAACAATGTCATCGACATACACTTGCACATTCTTGCCCATTTGAGAGTGTAAGCACTTCTGCATACACCTTTGATAAGTTGCCCCGGCATTTCTCAAACCGAAACACATGACACGATAGCAATACGCCCCGTACGGGGTAATAAAGGCAGTCTTTATTTGATCATCAGTGTTCAGTGGGATCTGGTGAAAACCAGAATATGCATCAATAAAAGACAACAGCTCACATCCAGCCGTAGAATCGATCACTTGATCAATCCGAGGTAAAGGAAAGGGATCCTTCGGGCACGCCTTGTTCAGGTTGGTGAAGTCAATGCACATGCGCCACACCTTGACTATCGCCGGTTCGTCCTTCTTTTTCTCCACGAGGACTGGATTAGATATCCAGTCCGGATGCAGCACTTCCATGATGAAGCCTGCAGCCAGTAACTTCGCCAATTCTTCGAGTACCACCTTTCTTCGGTCATCTGAGAGCCGCCGCGTCGGTTGACGCACTGGTTTCACCTCTGGCCGAACAAACAAAGAGTGCTCTGCCAACTCCCTCGGAACACCTGGCAGGTCTTTAGCCGACCATGCAAAAATGTCCCGATTCTCACGGAGGAAGTGACAGAGCGCGCTTTCCTATTTCTCGTCCATGCCAGCACCAATGATGGCGAAACGCTCCGGGTTCTCCGAGTCCAGCGGGATTTTCTTGGTCTCCTTGGGCACCTCGAATGAAGCGCTCATGTCCGGAGTAATTAGTCCGGACATGCCGAGCTGAGTAGACTGCGCCATTGCCACCACCTTCTGAAGTTGCTTCTTCTCCGCCGCGATCACCAAGGACTCGGCTAAACTAGATCCCGCCGAGGCACATTGCATAGCCTTCTTGTAGTCACCTGAAATGGTTATTATTCCCTTGGGCCCCGGCATTTTCATCTTTAGGTAGGCCACATGAGTGGAGATCATGAACTTGGCCAAGGCTGGCCTTCCCAGCAAGGCATGGTAAGGGCTCTGCAAGTCCACAACCTCGAACTCAAGACTTTCAACTCGGCTGTTATCTCGGGTACCAAAACCCACGTCGACCCAAATCTTTCCCATAGGTGCACAAGAGACCCCGGGCACAATACCGTGAAATGTACAGCTGCTAGGCTGCAACTGGTTCGGTGAGTATCCCAGCTTGACCATGTGTCTCGGTACATGATATTTATGGCACTCCCATTGTCCACCAAGACTCGGGTGAATCTCACATTGTTGGTCGGCCCACAGAACGTCGGATCCACCACCAGTGCATAGTTTCCAGGGCTCGGCATGATCCGAGGTGTATCTTGCCTGCTCCAAGTGATCTCTTGCTCGGACCAATTCATGTATTTCACCACTGCTGGAGTTACTGCATTCACCTCCTTGGCACGCCTCAGCATACTCTTCTTATCAGTTGACTCAGTCACAAACACCACGTAACTCTGATGTACTTCCCTATAATCATTACCGGGGTTCTCATACCTCTGATTCTCAAAGGACCACGTTTGGCTTTGGCCGGCACCACCGTTGTTGTTGTTGCCCTGGGCACTCACTGCATTCACCGGTTTCGCCTGCACCATCTTCTGGTTTTGGGCCGCATGCACCGGGGTTGAATTTGCTCCGGTTAAGCTCTGATTCTGCGCCGCTATGGTCGGCTTATGCTGCTGCTGCGTTCGGATATTGAGGTCTACGCCATTGGTTCGGTGGCCCACTCCGGTTTGTCCCAGCTTTCGCCCCTTCTGCAGCGGTTCGGTGATGAAAACTACACTGCAGAGTGGTATGGTTGGGTGTTTTGCCATTCCTGCCATGATAGATACATGGCCCATTCACCAATGACTCGTAAGTCACAGGTGGTCCGGCCTCCTGCCACTGCTTCGCACCACCTCCCTGATTCTGGTTCTGGTTCGGAGTCCACGCCTGACCCTCAGTCTTCGGTTTCTGGGCGCCTCCAGGTCCGGACTGACTTGGGTTTACAGCATTGACTTGGAAATCTGGTTCTCTCCTCTTTGCCCGAACTCTTGACGGTTATCAAACCTCGGTCCGTTGTTGCGATTGTTCATCGGATTCCTCCTGTTCCGGGCATTCCCATCCAGCAGAGGCTGCATCGGATCGCCAAGGGCATAGGAATCAGCTATCCGAATCGTCTCGGCCAGAGTCTTTGGCATATCTCTCTGGAGCCTCTGCCACAACATGCTACCATACCGACATCCATCAGCAAACCACGCTATAGCCTGTGCTTCGATAACTCCTTCACAGGAGTTCCGAACATTGCTCCACCGAGTCAAGAATTCTCGGTCAGTCTCATTGTCCTCCTGCTTGCACGCCTGCAAAAGCTGAGGTCGGTTTGGCCTCTTGTAAGTGCTGGCGAAGTTGCTATTGAATGCCTCCTCTAAATCCAGCCAGCAATTGATGCTATTCTCCGGCAAATTGTTCAGCCAGATCCGAGCAGGACCTTCCAACATGTGCGGGAGATACCGGACCGCCCATCGGCGATTGCCCCCCGCAATGTATACTGCTGAAACATAATCAGCTAGCCAATCTTGCGGCTTGGTGCTCCCATTGTACGGCCTGGTACTCCGACCCAACTGAAACTGAGACACTGGTGGAGGTGGTTCCTTCATGATCCGAGGTCCAAAACACGCCGGACCAGGAGGGCCTTCCTCTTCCAACCTCTCGGACATGTAAATCCGATCTAGCTTGTAGCGCGCATCACCTGTAGGCAACGTCCGAGCTCCGATACGCTCTCCCAATGCACCATCCACTCTATAGAATCCAGCCCGCTCCATGGCTGAATTTCCATCATCATATCGGTCGCCACCTCGACCGACGTTCTTCGGCTGCGGAACATACTCCGGCTCTTGCTGATACTGCTCCTGCGGCCGGGGTTGCTGCTGATGCCTCGGGGGCTGAGGTGGTTTACCTCGGCCAGCCGACGCTGCTTGCCCACCGTTCTGATTTCCCTGAGCTGAACGGCCTTTAGCTCGGCTTGCATCACCTGGGCCGGGGTCTCCATTGGCTCGGCTAGCGTCCGACCTTTTGCTTTCCAGCTAACACCGGATCGTACACTTGCAGCTGCATCTCCTTGTTCCGACCTGAAGTGACACTCCGGGCACGATCGGCTCCTCCGACGTGTGGAGACGAGGCTTGCCCCTTGGACCCCTGGCTAACTGGCCTAATCGAATGGACCGCCTGCGAACCGCCAAGCCCGGCCTTGCGGAGGGCTTCATTTTGCTTGCTGGCCACATGCACTAACTCATTGAGCCGCTTCTGCTGCTCACGCCATGCATCTCCGGTCAACTCCGATAGCCCGGCCCTTACTGCTTCGGCTGCTCTAAGGTTCTTAGCTGGTGAACTATACACCGGCCTACCAGTAGCCGACCTGCTACTTGTTGCCTTACTCGAGCCGAGACTGCAGCCCTAACCATCTCCTCATAGAGGTCCTTGCCTCGGTTGAACAGAGCAGCTTTCTTACGCCGCACAACCGGAGTAAAACCATCCTCTATACCATGTGCAGCATTGTACTCCTTTGCTCCATATCGAACTGCTGCTTAGCCTCGGCCAGCAACCGAGCTTCTCTCATCACTCTCTGGCGCTCTGCCTCTAACCCGGCCACCGTATGCTCCACACTTGCCTCTACTGCGAGTGGCCGAGCTAACCTATCAACGATAGATTCTAAGGGAAATTCTTCCCTTGGCATGCCCAACTGCTCATTCTGACTAGGTTTCTCGTACGGAAACTTCGCCGCCCGACCTGATTTCTCAGGCAGCGCGGTTGGCCGCCTCCACCTCGGCTAGCGCGACTTGCCAGCATCCGCCTTGCTAGCTGCAGGCTGGTACCAGCCACCATCACCTCCACACACCTCGGAGGGCGAGTAACACGTTGGCCCAAAGCCGCCAGGAGGAGTTTCGTCGTCCACGAGCACCTGCTCCGGGTACTCGCGAACCACCTCGACAGCAACGTATGTGGGGAAGCTGCCGAGCATCATGAGGAAACCATTGGTGGGGAAAGGCTTGCCGGCGAAGCACCCCGCATTGTCACTCACAAAGGCAAACTCGCCGATCTTGGCAACAAGGCCAGAAAGAACACACTCAGAGGAGCCCGTCCGGATGGAAACTCCACCCAACGCCTCAATCTGCCCCACGGTGGGCGCCAACTGTCGTGGTGGGATCACGGCAGATGCCATGGGTATGGCTTAGTTGGGGCCGAACGGTCGTTGGGGGAATCCGGGGAGGGTTTATGCACTCAAGATGTGCACAAGCAAGAACATGCAAGAAACCACAAGAACATGAACAAGAACCAAGAAAGCCAAGAACACAAAAGACACCACGATGTACCCAGGTTCGGGGCCTTCGTGAGGAAGTAAAACCCCTACTCCTGCCTTTCCTCTCTCAATATATCAGTGTAGTTCTCAGGTACAAGGTGCTCCTCGAGCTGTATGATGCTGCCAAGTGAGAGCTCTAGATGGAAGATGAAACTATGAAGGGGGAAATGAGCTAGGGTTTTCGCCTCCTCCCTGGAGGTAGAGATGCCGCATATATACACAGGCCGAAGTACATTTTTACCCCTGCCTACAACTGACAATGGCATGGCCAAAAGGTAGAAGACAAGCCTCTGCCTCCTGCCAGCTCAACGGCCGAACTGTCAGGCCAGCCAGGCCTAGCTTTCCTCTTCCGGTCATACTTCAGTAGCCTGCCGAGGTCTAGCCTGTAGACCTTTCCCGAAATAGCCGAGTCAGCTCCTAGGCCCCCGAGCTTCCGGGAAACCCGTGGACGGACCTCGCCGTCCTCTGAAGCCTCGGGCTACGAGCTCTGCGGCACCCGTGACTCCTCTGACATGCCTCGATACTTGCTGCTAACCTCGGCTGGCCGGTCACTTATACGTCGGGCCACGCTTCATCTTGGCTCGGGATACTCCGGATCCTACACCTCGGTAGATAACACCTTGTTCTTGTGGTAACTAGCTGACTGCCCCAAGGTTCATACCTCGGAGGCCATACCTCGGATGATTCCTCCGACGTACACCTTACGTCGGATGACGCCTCCTGCGTCTTTGCTTAATTGCTACCTCGGACGGCTTACAGCCTTAACCTTACATGTCTTTACCTCATCTTTAGCCTACCCGGGGGTAACCCCCCGACAAGAAGGACACAGCTACCCTGTTCAGCGACCCGTCTACTACCTTAGCGAGGTGTTGACCCTGTCCAAGCAGCGCTACCCGCACTACCAGAAGCTGGCCTACGGAGTTTTCATGACTTCAAGGAAAGTAATCCATTACTTCTCCGAGCACCCGATCACGGTGGTAAGCTCCTCCGGGCTCTCCGACATCCTGACCAACCAATGCGCGACAGGGCGATTCGCCAAGTGGGTCGTCGAGCTGGGACCCTGGGGGCTGAAATACGCTCACCCGAAGTCAATCAAGGCCCAAGTGCTCCCAGAATTCACCACCGAGTGGATAGAAGCCCAGCTGCCAGATGTCCCTGATCTGTCCAACGCATGGACAATGTACTTCGACGGCTCCAAAAAGTTCAGATCAGCCGGGGCAGGAGTCATCCTCATCTCCCCTAAAGGCGACAAGCTGAAGTACGTGCTACAGATGGACTTCCCAACACCCTCCAACAACGAGGCTGAGTACGAAGCCCTAATCCATGGCATGCGAATGGCCAAGAACTGCGGTGCAACTCACCTTATGATCTACGGCGACTCCTACCTCGTCGTGCAGCAAACCATGAAAGCCTGTGACGCCATCGCCGACAACATGATTGCCTACAGAGACCTGTACAACCAGCTGGAGGGCACCTTCGACGGCTGCGAGTTGCGACACATCGGCCGTGAAAGCAATGAGGAAGCCGACGCCCTCGCCAACCTGGGCTCAGACAAGGCGCAAGTGCCACCCGGCGTCTTCCTTGAGCGCATCACGCAGCGGTCTGTCAAACTTCGACCCGCGCCCGGATCCTCCACACCATCAACAAGCACCGCTGACCCGCCAAGCAAAGAGAAGGAGCCAATGGAGGTTCTGCTCATCGAGCCCACATGGATGAGCCCATATCTGGCGTACATGCTACACCAAAGACTGCCAGTCAACTCAGTCGAAGCCAAGCGCATTATTCGCCGTTCGAAAGGCTTCACCATCATCAAGGGGGAACTATACAAGCGAAGCATCTCAGGAGTCCTGCAAAGGTGTGTTGATCCAGTCGACGGTCAAGCCATCCTGCTCGAAATTCATACAGGCACCTGCGGGCACCACGCTAGCAGTCGTGCCTTGGTAGCCAAAGCCCTGCGAGCCGGGTTCTACTGGCCCACTGCAATGCAAGATGCCGAAGAAATCGTGAAGAAATGCCTCGGCTGCCAGGAGTTCGCCAACAAGCCGCACGCGCCAGCATCGGCACTGAAGACCATACCACTCGCCTGGCCATTCGCTCAGTGGGGACTCGACATTGTGGGTCCACTCAAGAAATCTTCGCCAGGGGGGCACACTCACCTCCTGGTAGCAGTCGACAAGTTCACCAAATGGATCGAAGTCGTGCCCATCACAAGTTCGACTGCATCCTCAGCAGTTAACTTCATCAGGTCCATCATCTTCAGGTTCGGGGTGCCGAACAACATCATCACAGACAACGGCACGAACTTCACAGCCGAAGAATTCAAGGACTTCTGCTCCGAACAAGGCATCAAGCTCAACTACGCATCAGTCTCGCACCCGCAATCCAATGGGCAAGTCGAAAAGGCCAACGGTCTAGTCTGCAAAGGCATCAAGAAGCGCCTGCGAGTACCATTGAGGCGCGCTGCAGGCGCCTGGGTCGAAGAGCTGCCTTCTGTGCTCTGGAGTCTACGCACAACACCGAACCGATCAACCCAGTACACGCCATTCTTCATGGTTTATGGCGCAGAGGCGGTCATGCCCTGCGACATCAAGTTCGATGCACCTCGAGTGGTGGCCTACGACGAGTCTGACGCAGAAGAAGCACTCGAGGATGACATGGACACCCTGGACGAAGCACGCGACATCGCCCTCACTCGCTCAGCTGTGTACCAGCAGGACCTGCGCAACTACCACGGACGGCGACTGCGGCCAAGAGCTTTCGTTCCAGGCGACCTGGTCCTTCGCCTCAAATAGAAGAAGGTGCACAAGCTCGCCTCCCCATGGGAGGGCCCATACATTGTGACAGAAGCAATCGGCGGAGGAGCTTACCGCCTGAAGGACTCGAAGACAGGAACAGTCTGCCACAACCCATGGAATGTCGCGCAGCTGCGACGCTTCTATGCCTAGTCGACTCCCCTGTTGTAACAAAGCATACATGTCAAGGCGACAGGTTTCAGACGCACTCTTTCCCTTACCAGGGTACCTGAGGGGACTGGAAGGGTTTTAATGAGGCGGCCTGCTCGCAAAAATCAATGAAGTGATTTATGGAACAAGCTCTCCACTTTACTTTTTCAGTCAAAAAGCAACATAAACCTAGGCCGCACCCGACGCACTCGGGGGCTGCGCCATACAGGTTCAACTCGAAAAATCCTCGGCCGCCACCCGAAGCACTCGGGGGCTGCGCCACACAGGTCTAAGTCCAACCTAGGCCGCACCCGACGCACTCGGGGCTGCGTCATACAGGTTCAACTCGAAAAATCCTCGGCCGCCACCCGAAGCACTCGGGGACTGCGCCACACAGGTCTAAGTCCAACCTCGGCCGCACCCGACGCACTCGGGAGCTGCGCCATACAGGTTCAACTCGAAAAATCCTCGGCCGCCACCCGAAGCACTCGGGGACTGCGCCACACAGGTCTAAGTCCAACCTAGGCCGCACCCGACGCACTCGGGAGCTGCGCCATACAGGTTCAACTCGAAAAATCCTCGGCCGCCACCCGAAGCACTCGGGGACTGCGCCACACAGGTCTAAGTCAAACCTAGGCCGCACCCGACGCACTCGGGGGCTGCGCCATACAGGTTTAACTCGAAAAATCCTCGGCCGCCACCCGAAGCACTCGGGGGCTGCGCCACACAGGTCTAAGTCCAACCTAGGCCGCACTCGACGCACTCGGGAGCTGCGCCATACAGGTTCAACTCGAAAAATCCTCGGCCGCCACCCGAAGCACTCGGGGGCTGCGCCACACAGGTCTAAGTCCAACCTAGGCCGCACCCGACGCACTCGGGGGCTGCGCCATACAGGTTCAACTCGAAAAATCCTCGGCCGCCACCCGAAGCACTTGGGGGCTGCGCCACACAGGTAAGTCCAACCTAGGCCGCACCCGACGCACTTGGGGGCTGCGCCATACAGGTTCAACTCGAAAATCCTCGGCCGTCACCCGAAGCACTCGGGGGCTGCGCCACACAGGTCCAAGCCACACCTAGGCCGTATCCGAAGCACTCGGGGGCTGCGCCATACAGGTCCAAGTCGAAAACCTTGGTCGTCACCCGAAGTGCTCGGGGGCTGCGCCATACAGGTCCAAGTCCAGCCTAGGCCGCACCCGACGCACTCGGGGCTGCGCCATACAGGTCTAACTCAGAAAATCCTCGGCCGTACTCGAAACACTCGGGTGCGCGCCGCACACGTCTAAACTCACAAAACCCTAGGCCGCACCCGATCCGCTCGGGGGCTGCGCCATACAGGTTCACAGACGTCTACAAGATACAATTTACTAACTCGGGGGCTACCCCCACCTCGACATACATACACTCATACTTCCCTTGGAAAAATTTCTTTTACAAGCTAACGGTATGCAACAGAACTCTACTGCTCTTATTCTACAGGCTCGCCCTTTGGCGCATCAAGTGGCCCTACAAGGTGCTCGCTGAATTTCTGAACCTGCTGAATCATCTGGCGCGCAGCCGCAAGAGTATCGGCATAGTCACCCTCTCCAGGCAAGCCGTCAAGCACCTTGTGCAATGGAAGATTAGGCCGGTGCATTCGAACATACGCCAACGCCACGTTCGCCCCGGCAACAAGTTGAGCGTGCACGACTTCCTTCAACGCACCGCCTTCACGGAACCTCTCCAGAAGCGCAGTTAGTCCATTCGGCTGCTCGTTGTGAGGAAAGTACACCTTGTTGATCTGCCAGAGGGTTTTTCTGCAACCTTCTAATAGTACAGCAGCCCGCCAGGTGCGATCCAGCATTCGTGCCAGTATACTTCCTCTGGACTTGTTTGACCAAAACTGGCGCGCTTCGGGTGAGTCGCCGGCGGCCTCTTTCTCTACCCGCTCGTCCACTCGAAGCTGCTCCGCCGTCAAATCAGAGTTGACATCTGCATCAAGGCCAAGCATTGAGCATAGCAAGTAGACACAGAAGCCGAAGGAAAAACGCTAAAAGTCCAACCTTGCAGCTGTCGACCGATCAAGTCCATCTCGCCAAGCAGAAACTCTTCACGCTGGGAGAACGGCGCGACGGGCCGCGACCTCAGTCGCTCCAGCTCCAACTCAGCATTCTTCAACTTCGACTCGAGCTCAACCACCTTGTTCCTCATGAAGGTGAGCACTCTCTGGTCGTTTACGCTTCGCACAGGAGCTGGAGGAGCTTGACGGCGGCGACGAGTAGGCGCAGCCGAAGTGGTATCTTCCTCATCGCCCGCGCCAGTCGTCCCAGCAACGTCAGGAGCTTCGCCCATATCAGACTGCCAAGAATCGACAGCGTCAAGCCAGGAAAAGAATTAACATAACTCATTCAAGCCAGATAAAAAAATACTCGGCGACTGCACCCCCGGGGGAGTGAATTCACATTTCATCATCAACATGTTCACTCGCACAATATATAGTGCATTACAGACTCAAGCCCAACAGCAGAAGCGCAGTTCTAAAAGGAAAAAGTCTACACTACAGACTCAGACTGGGAACGGCTCTTCCTAGCAGCCAACTCTGCAGCTTTGGCAATTCTCCTCTCGAAGGTGGCGACCAACTTCGCAGCTAGCTGGCTCGCCTGCACCTTCACACCGCTAAGGGACGCGGTTCTGCCATCAGGCTTCCGAGGGAAGTCGCTGACAACCTTCTCAAAATCACCTACGACTTGGTGACCAAGAAGCAGCTGGAAAGTGAGCTCTGAGCCGCGTACCGTCTGCGCGTGCGTGAAGTCCGCCAGGACATTCGAATTGCCTTCGAATGGAGCCGCGAGTGCGTCAACAGCAGCTGGTGGTGGCTGGTTCGGAAAGATGTTCCGGTGCACAGTCGCTAAGGCCTCCGTCGACTTCTGCAGGGCCACCGCCGACTGCTGCATCGCTGCCGATGCATATGCGCAGACACGGTCGACGAAGCCAACAGCCTGCGCCAAACCGACACTCTCGCTAGAAGTCCCTTCCGGAGGAGCACCTCCGCAATTCTCTGCCCAAAGGAAATCCACACCCATAAGGCGCCAGAAGTCGACAAAAGACAAAGTAGGCCTACGGCCGAAAAACTTACTTCCAACAACATCTGCGAGTGCGAGCAAACGGTCGACCTGGGTCTTCTCCAGAGCATCCCGAGCTTGTTCCCGCTCTTGGGCTTCACCCAGTGACTTCTCCAGCTTCGCGACTCGCGCCTTCATGCTCTCCTTCTCGCCTGCGGTCAACGGAGCACAGTTAGCAATAAAGGCAGTCGAAGCACTCCTCGAACACAAGGTTTCATACTTACTATTCGCCTGCTCCAGGGCAGCGCGGAGCTGATCCCTCTCCTGCTCCATACGAACGAAGGCCGCGGCTCCTTCCATCTGCTGGCGATAAAATGGCTCCAGAAAACACAAGACATCAATCTGCGCCCGACTATTCCAGTCACGCGCATCTTCGGGGGCTACTCCCATCGGGAGCGCTGTACGCGCACCCGATACAGATCTTGCAGAAGGAATCGAAGAACACTTACATGCTCAAGCAGCCCAGAGTCAACTGGAGTCGCATCAGCAGACCTCTCAGGCATGGCGGAGGTGAAGCCTTCAAGGCCAAAACGTCACCCGCCAGAACCTCCTCTCCGGGCGTCCTAGCAGTTTGCTCGATCAAGGGAGCAGAAGTGTGCTCCATCTCACGAGGGGAAGAAACAGCAGCGCCGGTACGGTCGCTGTCACAAGAACTCTCAATTCAAGGACCCGCAAGTGAAAAAGCACACTCGACAAATACAAAGCAAAGGTTACGCGACTAACCTGACTACATCATCATCTTCACTCCCCAAGGAAACGGAGGCCATCCTCGCGAACTCGATCGGCGGTGCAGAGCCGAGGGGAGGCACGACCAACGGTTCCGCCAGATCACTCGGGTGCTTAGTACCCGAAGAGGACTCGCTCGTCTCTTCCTCGATCACACCCGCCTCCTTCACACGCGACGAGGCAGAACCAGAGTCGCCACCCTTTCGCCTCCGCCGCTTCCGCAGCGGCTCCTCATCTTCATCCTCCTCCAGCTCTTCACTCGGAGAAGTGGCGGAGGGAACTTCATCGTCATCAACCTCGTCCTCAGGGAACTCTGCCTCTTCATGAGGGCCATTCTCCATCAACGGAGGAAGACTGACATAGCTCGAACGACCCTGTCAGCGAATGAAGCATTCGAGTCAAGCAAAAAGATTCGACACAAGAAGATACAAGACGAACAAAGCAAACAAAGCTCACCTCAGGCACAGGGTTATTAGGCCCATACGGCTCGACTGGACACTTGACATTGCACGGGTCAGCGGCTCGGAGGCTAGTGATGCTCCTCACCTTCGACGCGACTTCGTCATCATCGAGCTCATCGCCAACATCCTCACACGCCCACATCGGGTGGGTGCGAGCGCGAAGCGGCTGCACCCGAAGTCTGAAGAAGGTGGCAATAAGGTGAACTCCACCTGTCTCGCGCCCAAGACTCTTCAGCAAGCCACGAAGATGTGTCAGCAAGGGCTGGGTCGCCTCCCTGTCTTCCTTCGACAGCGGGTGCGCCCACGCGTTCGACTTCCGCAACTCGCGATCAGCAGCGAAGTTGGGAAGCCCCTCCTGGTCGCACCTGATGTAGAACCACTTCTTCCGCCAGCCCTGGACGGAGTCGGACTTCTTCATCTGAAAGTAGGTGGTGTCGCCACGCACCTGGATGCCGAAGCCGCCGACTGGATACACCTGCTTGTTCTTCCCCACGTTCCTCTTCACGAGGAATAGCGACTTCCACAGCAACCAATTAGGTGCGATTCCCAGGAAGCACTCGCAGAGCACGATATAGCTCGCGATACTCAAGACGCTATTGGGAGTCAGATCGTGGATCTGAATCCCATAAGCATACAGGAGACCACGGACAAAATCGTGGAGGGGAAACCCGAAACCCCGTGGAAGGAAATCCACGAAGCAAACGCGTTCCCCCTTGCGAGGAGCGGGAAATACCTCTTTCCCCGGAGTGCGCACCGTCGCCTGGTCTACCGGCGGCAGCAGCCCCTGCGCGCGGAGGGCCTCGAGGTCGGCCTTCTTCACCGACGATTTGACCCAATCGCCGTCGGGCTTCTTCATCACGCTCGCCTCGGCGGCGGCGCCGGTGCCAGCAGCAGCCTTCCCCCTCTTCATCACGGCCTTGCTCATGGAGGGTGGAAGAAAGGAACTAGCAGAGGAGCAACAATGGTGGAGAGCAGCGGAGACGACGGAATGGGGATGGAATGAACTGTTCACCGCTGCGGTAAAAAATATATACCGCGCGGTCAGTTAATCCTGGCCATCCCTGCGGAAACTGCTCTCCGCAACATCATCCGGCCGTCCACGTGTCGCGCGGAGATAGCAACCGTCGACGGCCACGCCGCCCACTACGCGCGGGAATCAAGGCGCCATCATCACACCGCGAAATTTTCGCGCCCAACGGTCAGAAAAAAAGCGGCAACCGCTGTCTCCAGCCAATACTGACAGTGGGACCGCACTGTCACGTCCTATCAGACACAGAGTGCGTCAAAAACGTCAGCACTGACGTCAGCCACGAAGGCGTAGGAAGTAAGCCATCGAGCTGATTGGGAACTCGAACATTTAACTCGAGTGCAAGAAAATTCAGTAAGCTCTCAGAGCTGAATAAGTTCGTACAGTAAGCCAACGAGCTGATTGAGAACTCGAACATTTCATTCGAGTGCAAGAACATCCAGTAAGCTCCAAGTGCCGAACAAACTCCTGCAGTAAGCCAAACTGGCCGAATACACAGTAAGTCACACAAAGCCAGTCGCGACTCCAAGTAGAGTCCCTTCTTTACTCCCATCGGGAGCAGGCTTTTCGACTGAAGAAAAATTGAGTTTAACCTCAATTGCATGCAATTCAGCTTAATCTCGGGGGCTACTCCCATCGGGAGCGCTGTTCGCGCTCCCGAGTGAATCAGAGCAATAGCAGTCGAAAATCACCGCTAAGGCTGTACTAACGGTGCTTTGCCCTGGAAGTGACAGTTCGACTAAGGAATCCTCCATAAGCCCTGAACGGCCGGAGTCGACCAATTTTACTTGTCCCTTTCAGGAACTCGAAGGCGTGCCCAGGAGGATGGAGTCCTTTACCCGACTCTACGATTCGACTAAGCACTCGGGGGCTCCTGTCGTGGGGTCACTCTTTGACTACCCCACGGTGGGGATACCTGGGTCATGCCAAGCCCGTCAGCCTTGTAACGAGGGCCCAAGGAAGGCCCAAGGAGGACGACATGCGGCCCAAGATAGTCGACGCTAGGTCATGCGACCCCGCCATGCTTGTAAGCGCCATCGGCACCGTTCACCTGAGACCTAGCCTACCATATAAAGGCTAGGAGGGTCCTTCGTCTAGGGTACGCTCATAGCCGCCACACAAACCTTAGCGAGATTGCCATCTCGCCATTATAGCCACAGCTCACCATCAATAACCAGACAAGCAGGAAGTAGGGTGTTATCCTCCGGGAGCCTGAACCTGGGTAAAATGCCTCGCTTGTCAGCCGTCATGATCACCAGCGCTCATCTCTCTCTCCCCTTCAATCAACCCGGGGTGCACAACCCAGGGATTTACCGAGTCCACACCTCGTCAAAGAGAGACTGCCTTTCGGCTTAGTATAGGTGGTACTAGATTATATCTATATGAGGTTAGAGAGAGATCTAATTCTCAACACATGAGATCTAATTAGAGAGAGATTAGAGCAACGTCTAATTAGAGCGTCGTCTAATTGCACAATATCTCAAGAGAGAGGAACTTGTGCAAACTTGTGTGTCTCCAAATGGAGGAGGGGATGGCGCATATAAGGGGGAGAGGGAGGGGTGGTGCCTGCCTTGACTTGAATTGATATAAAGGAAGTATAGGTAGTACATTGATATTGATATCGCTCCGCATTGAATTCAGAAAAAGCATTACCGGATTGTTGAGGATCAATAGACTCTGCCGTCGATAGACAGAAAGACGAACCGGCCCTAGGAGGTCGGCCGAACCCCACCCCAAGTCGGTTTGGGGTGGAGTCCTTGTCCAACAAGGACTCCTCCCCCAAAACCTCTCCTCTTTGACTTTTTCAGTTTTTGCCTTTTTCCTTTAATTCTTTCCTACTCCAATTAGGACTCTTATATATCTCCAAATTGAATAAGGAAAGAGAGGGGGAGGTGGTGGTGCGGTGGCCTAGGAGGGTGCGGTTCAGCCCCAGGGCTCCTCCCTTCTCCTTCAGTGCTCCCCCCTTATTGGCAACTGTCTGAAACTCTTCCGAAACCTTATGTACTCTTTAGATAAAATCATTGACTCTATCCGCTGATGTCAGAAACAATTCCCGACATCCCGGAACATCTCATGTTCGCTATATTCCTCTCTCGAGAAATTCTGCTCTAAAACCGGCAATATTCTCTCTCATGATAACTTCACCGGAACACCTCTGAATCACTCCAGAGTTGTTCCCGTGACATCGGAGTGACTCCGACCACATCTCATAACCACTAATATTACAACTTTATTCTCTCAATAAAAGATTGACTCACAGTATAAGTGTGTGACCCGGAAGGTTCGGTAATACATAGACATGTCTGGGAGCTTACCAGACAATAACCAGCATTGGGACCTAGACGTCTGTACTGGCTCCTATGTATTCACGATTGAACGACGAAACCTTTTGTGTTTCTCATTACACTAATTCATGATACCATTGATATCACGAGGTGAGATAATGTGTTCTAATGTGATCAATACCTTTTGATCATAACACATACAAAACTCGTTCCAATATCATTCTCTATTCTCATTCTGTATTCTCAGTGTCCTGTGATAAATCACAGTGTGTCTTGCCAGACGATTGGGATGACATTGATAATACTGAGATGGCCTAGAAGTTGTATCTCTCCATCGTCTGGAGGAGTAAGTACCATTCTCGAACAACCTCTCTTCCATTACGTATTGTAGTTCATACCTAATCGTCACCTTTATGATCCCCAAATTAATGCCGGATGGTTGATGATGATCAAAGTATAACTGTCAAATACGTGGCACAAGATGTTCTCAAGGTATAGGAATTCAACTAACGAAAACTCTATGTGATCAATTGCTAATCTTCATCTGTGACGATTTGTCTCAATAGCAAGATCAACCGTTGGGTCAGTTCGGTACTATTATCATTCCAATAATAAACTCCTATAGTTGTGTGACTTATATAAAGTCCATGATGAGGAAAACATGATCATCTAACAACAAGATAGGCTGGTCTTAGAGATAAGACCAGGAACTTATTTCTTTGTTCATATCTCTACACGTGCATTGGAGGTTTTCTTCTTGAATACTTTGTATTCTCTATTCAAGTGCCCAATGCAGTTGTAGCATAAAGATATAAATGTTTAACAATAAACTCGGAGATAAAATAATACTAAATATTATTGTCTCTAGGGCATATCTCCAACAGGGGTGTCCGGCTCTCCTGTATATAGTAGTTGTAGGTTTAGTTGTCTTCCCCGTGTGGTGGTTTGGCGTGATGCCGTGTCGAGTTGCAACCGCGCCGACGTGCGACGGTGGTTCACGGCTGGACCTGGCGGTCGGCGACTCTCAGAGGCGGAGGTGGAGTGACAAGGGTATACATCTCGGGTACCCTACCGTGAGGGTACCTAGTGCACGTGATGACTAAAGGCCCAATAGCGAAGAGACAACACGAAGCCCAAGACGAGAGGCCCAACAAGATGGAGTACCCTCCAAGTTTAGACATAGACATAGTCGGTTTATACTTTTCTTATGTGTAAACTAGGTCGGTTACAAACTCCCGAGACCCAGCCTATTTAAAGGCTGGGAGGGGTGCCGATCTAGGACCAAGCCATACTCGAACCACCAAAGCTCTAGCGAGATCATCATCTCGCCGGAGCCACCTTGTAACCTCATAATCTCCACGATCAATAACAGACAAGCAGGAAGTAGGGTATTTACCTCCTCCCGAGGGGCCTGAACCTGGGTAAATCTTTGCCTCTGCTTGTCAGCCGACGAAACTACCAACACTACCACGTTCTCTCCCCATAATCTCAACCCTAGGTCCTTAACCATGGGATTTGGTGAGGATACCCCTCGTCAATTGGCGCCGTCTGTGGGAAAGAATAGTGCTGGACTCACGGTTTCTTCGGTTCCATCGGAAATCGGCGACTCGCCGATCGGATCTACAAATGGCAACTCGCCGGCTGCGTCAACAAACCAGAACTCGCCAACTCAGGCGGCACACGGCAACTCGCCGGCTCACTCGACAAACGGCGACACACCAGCTTTCACCCAAAAAGCGCATCGGATCCTCTGATGGATTTCGAGCCACACTCGCCAGAATTCCAGGAGGCCTTCTCCGATCTCGAGTCAGGTTTGGGTTTAACCCTTGGTTCGTTCAATTTTTTCGTCAACAAGCTTGGTGTGCAGGACTTGACGGATCCACGCCAACTCGCGACTTCCGCACCCGAGACTCCATCGGCTGCGACCCCTTCGACTGCGGATCCATCTGCATCCATACCGTCGTCAACTCTCCAAGCTTGTTCATCTGCATCAACCATGTCGACTCGAGAGATGAACAATCTCATCGACGAACTCCAAGGAGAGGAGGCCGAATCAGCAAACCCCACAAACGATCACGAGCTTGATCTCTCACTCAAGGATATCTTCGACTGCGGGATCTCCTTCAGCGACTTTGACGAACCCGAAACTCATATAGATAGCCACATCGACTCCGAGATCTGCACCAACAACAACCTCGACTTCGAGATTCATAACGATTTCGCCGACATGGAGATGAGCATAGGCGATGAAGGCATCGACAGCGAAATCCGTCCAAACGGACCACTCGATGGACACATCGACTCTGACATGATCCTTGATGACGACGTCGGGTCCATGGTGGGACTCGAAAACACGTACACATACCCTCGGGTGATACCCCAGCAGGTCTACGTCGCCTTCGCCGCAGAATCATCAGAAGCTGCGGCCAGCCGCAGGCCTACAGAATTCCCGTGCACGGTCACCATGCCGGACGGAGTTACAACTCTCACAATCACTGCTGAGATGGCAGCCAAAGCAGACAAAGTCATTAAGGAGTGCACAATGATGCCCATAGACGCAACACGGGAGGAGATGTTGACCTTCCAGTACTTCACCTGGCACGAAACGCTTCGACTGCAGCAGATCAGAGCAACACTCGAAGAACGTAAAAAGCAAGCTAGCTTGTCGAGTGCGCGCAGAAGACAACTCTCCCTGAGCTCTACCGGGCAAGCAGACACAAGACCCAGATCAAGATTGTCACACCTCTCGCCGGAGGAGAGGGCGGCACTAACCCGCAATCTGGGCAACTCTTTCATGACATACGACGCGGAAGGAGTTCCAGTACCCAAAACTGCTGCGGGTGCTCTCTTTACCGCCGCAGCATACCTCGAGGCAATCAAGCCTCCAGCTGATGACCCCAATGCAAAATTGCATCGCCAACAGATCAAATCACTCGCCTTAGCAGCAAAGGCTATACGCCAAATTCCAACAGCTCTAGGAGGGAGTCGAGATCGTGCCATCGTTGACACACGTCGTGAAGAGCATAATCGCAGTGGTCGCCACCACCACTCGAAGGAAAGAAGCAGCTCGCGTAGGCGCAGGTCCAGGAGCAGATCACGCAGATCCTATAGCAGCGACTCATACTCTGATCCGGAGCCTCAGTCACATGGGGATTTATGCTTCACTCGACGAGTCCGCGAGACGCGGATGCCCAAAGGGTTCAAACTCACATCTGAACAGCCCAAGTACACGGGCCGACAGGAACCTTCCGGGTGGCTAGAAGACTACAGGCTGGCTGTCGCATGCCAGCGAGGCACAAACACCACAGCCATGCAATACATACGACTCATGCTCGAAGGCACAGCCCGCGACTGGCTCAAGGCCCTACCTTCATCAAAGTACGACTCGTGGGATCACTTCCGCGATGACATCAAAAACTTCGAGCCTCTATGTGAGCGCCCAAAAACATTTGAGGAGCTCCGAGCTTGTGTTCAAGATCAGACGAAACGTTGAGGTCATACATCAGACGATGGACTGAGATACGCAACTCAGTCGGAGTAATTTCAGAAGATATGGCCATGGACGCTTTCATAATGGGACTCGCCAGGCGAGACCTCAAAGAAGCACTTGGTCGCAAAAAGCCAACCTCTGTGGCTAACCTCTTGATGACTGCGACTGAGTGGGCAGACGGAGAAGACATGGCGCGCACCACACGTGGATCCTCACCCCGTGATAATCATGAAAGCGGCAGTCGAAGCCGCAGAGACTCGTACAGAGATGACCGAAGGCGCAAACGTTCAAAACGTCACTACGACGACGACAGACCCGAGTTCATGGCGGCTGGGTTCTCCACACCCCGCAACGACCAAGACAGAAGCGACCGACGGTCAGAAGATCGACGGGACACTCGAGACGATCGACGGGACAGTCGAGATGATCGCCGAGACAGTCGAGACCGCGGCCAACGCAGTGATAGCTACAAGAGGAAGGACTGGCGCAAGTCAAGATCCGGGCACAATCCGAGCGATCATTCGAAGAGAAGATGGATGCTGATTGCAGATTACACCTGTACAAAGGAGAGGACGGAAAACTACGCTCCAATCACTCGATGAGAAACTGCAGGGAGTTCGAACAAATGGCGTCTGATTACATAAATCTCAGAAAGGCAACAGCCGCACACGCACACGCACCTGCGCCCGTGCCTCAGCCAAACAATATGCCAGTTCTAATGGCACCACCTCCACCACCACAGCCTCATGCAGGCGGAAACATCGCGGGTGCCATACAACCTATACCTCGGGTGGATGAACCTCAGTACCCTCCACCCCAAGGGCAGATGTACATGATACAGAAAGGTCGCCCTTCCAACAGGGAGCAAAAACTTCGCACTCGACAAGTAAACATGGCAGTCATGTCACCTCCTGCTGTAACTGAATTCTTGAAGGGTTCTGAAACCGCAATAAGTTTCAGCAGAGAGGACCACCCTCCGTCGGTTGTTCGCCCGGGCACTCTGCTCTGGTACTCGATGCAAATTGGAGGCTACGCCATGTCCAAGGTATTCATGGACGGGGGCAGTGGCATAAACATCATCTTCGCAGATACGCTCCGCAAAATGAACAGGTCAGTCGAAAACCTGCCAAGGTCATCAAATACCTTTCACGGTATCGTCCCAGGCAAAGCAATAAGCCCAGAAGGCACCATACAACTCGACGTAACGTTCGGGACAAGAACCACTTCAGGACAGAGTCGATCGAGTTCGAGGTCGTCGACTGGAAGTCACAATATCACGCCATACTTGGACGCCCGACGTTCGCTCGATTCATGGCGGTGCCACACTATGCATACCTCCAGCTAAAATGCCTGGACCAAAAGGAGTAATCACAGTCAAGGGAAACTTCAAAAGTCTGACTCTTGCGACCGAGAATTCAGCAAAATCTCTGAGATGTTTGGCATGGAAGCAACGTTCGCTGATCTAGCGGTCTCCAACGACAGAACACTTATGCCGGAGCACAAAAAGATGGCAGTCGACAGAGCATTCAACGCCACCAATGACACAAGGTCGCATCAGGTGCACCCGACTGACCCGACCAAGACAGTCAATGTCTCGTCGAGTCTGCCTATCGCATAGGAAAGCGCGCTCGTCGAATTCCTCCGTGAGAACTGGGATATATTTGCGTGGTGTCCAGCCGACATGCCAGGTATTCCCAGGGAATTCGCCGAGCACTCTCTACAATTATTTCCAGATGCTAAACCAGTCAAGCAAACAATGCGCCGTATATCCGGCCCCAAAAGAACCGCAGTCGAAGCCGAAGTCGACAGACTACTCGCAGCAGGTTTCATCAGAGAAATCAAGAAGTCACAATGGGTGGCCAACCCCGTACTCGTGGAGAAGAAGAACACAGATATCCTTCGGATGTGTGTAGATTTCACGACACTCAATAAGTGTGTCCAAAGGATCACTTTCCACTACCTCGAATCGACCAGATCGTCGACTCCACCGCCGGGTGCGCTCGCCTGTCCTTCCTGGATGCTTACTCGGGTTACCATCAGATAAGGATGAAGGAA
Organism: Poa pratensis; assembly: GCA_947311845.1. Taxonomy (NCBI): domain Eukaryota; kingdom Viridiplantae; phylum Streptophyta; class Magnoliopsida; order Poales; family Poaceae; genus Poa; species Poa pratensis. The sequence continues at coordinate 4,501,251 of CAMZMU010000090.1, forward strand.
GAGGACGAAGAGAAAACGGCGTTCATAACCCCACTCGGGGTCTACTGCTACACCACAATGCCTTTCGGGCTCAAGAACGCAGGCGCAACCTACCAGCGCATGATGCAAGATTGCCTCAAAAAGCAAATAGGGCGAAACGTCCAGGTCTATGTAGATGACATCGTCATTACAACAAGGGAGGAAAAACACTACTCGATGATTTGCGAGAGACGTTCGCAAACCTCAAACGCTTCCACATCAAGCTCAACCCGAAGAAGTGCACGTTCGGCGTGCCAGCCGGACAACTCCTCGGGTACCTGTCTCAGCTCGAGGAATCGAGGGACCCAGAGAAAATACAGGCCATCCTGACAATGCAAAGGCCTTCGAAGCTCCATGACGTGCAAAAGTTAGCGGTCGAGTCGCAGCGCTCAGTCGATTCATCAGCAAGCTAGGTGAAAAAGCACTCCCGTTCTATCGGCTGATGAAGAAAGCAGACAAATTCGAGTGGACGCCAGAAGCAGAAGCAGCCTTCACGGATCAAGCGAGTCCTCACAAGCCCTCCAATCCTCGTCGCACCAAGGGAACGCGAGCCACTATACCTATATGTCTCCGCAACTAACAGGGTGGTGAGCACCGTACTGGTGGTCGAGCGCAGGGAGGAGGGACACACCCAAAGCATACAACGTCCAGTCTACTACTTGAGTGAAGTCCTCTCAATATCAAAACAGCGGTACCCGCACTATCAAAAGCTGGCCTACGCCGTGTTCATGTCCTCACGAAAGTTGACGCATTATTTCTCCGAGCACCCGATCACTGTAATCAGTACATCAGGGATCGGGGACATCCTCACAAACCCCAATGCAACTGGGCGAGTCGCAAAATGGCTCATCGAGCTAGCACCACGGGACATCAAGTATGATTACCCGAAGGCCATCAAAGCACAAGTCTTACCTGACTTCCACACCGAGTGGATTGAAGCTCAGCTGCCAGGAGCACCAGATGTGTCCAACTCATGGACTATGTACTTTGACGGCTCGAAGAAAACGAAGGCGCAGGCGCAGGTGTCATCCTCACATCTCCAAAAGGCGACAAGCTCCGCTACATCTTGCAAATGGGGTTCGAGTTCCCATCAAACAACGAAGCAGAATACGAGGCCCTGATCCATGGCATGAGGATGGCCAAAGCCCTCGGGTGCACTCGACTGATGATCTATGGTGACTCGAATCTTGTGGTGCAACAAACAATGAAGGCCTGTGATGCAATCGCAGATAACATGATCGCCTACCGTGACCTGTACAACCTCATGGAAGGCAGCTTCGAAGGCTGCGAGTTGCGACACATAGGACGTGAGAGCAATGAAGAAGCAGATAAGCTAGCCAACATTGGCGCGACCAAAGCACCAGTTCCACCTGGTGTCTTCTTCGAGCGCATCGAACACAGATCCATCAAGAAAAAGCGAGCACCTCCTACATCAGCTGCACCAGCCAAGAACAAAGCACCTAGCACAGAGGACCCGCCTCGAGGTGCTCCTCATCGAGCCAACATGGACTCAACCTTTCCTCGCATACATACTCCGCGGCGAGGTACCTGAAGACATAACAGAGTCACGACGTGTGACTCGACGATCCAAAGCATACACCGTCATCAACGGCGAACTATACAAGCGCAGCGTATCAGGTATGTTCCAACGTTGCATAGCATTTGAAGATGGCCAAGCCATCCTTCGTGATATTCATGCAGGTACCTGCGGGCATCACGCCAGCAGTCGATCACTCGTAGCCAAAGCCTTTCGCGCAGGCTTTTACTGGCCCACACACTCAAAGACGCGGAGGACATAGTCAAAAGGTGCATCGGCTGTCAAAAGTTCGCCACAAAGCCGCACGCACCCGCATCGGCGTTGAAGACAATACCATTGGCCTGGCCCTTTGCCCAATGGGGTCTCGACATGGTCGGGCCACTCAAAAAATCCTCCCATGGAGGGCATACTCACCTTCTGGTGGCAGTCGACAAGTTCACCAAGTGGATTGAAGCAGTCCCCATCACAAGTTCAACTGCCACTACAGCAGTCAATTTCATAAAGTCCATCATATACCGCTTTGGTGTGCCAAGTAGCATCATCACTGACAACGGTACAAACTTCACGGCTGAAGAGTTCCGAACTTTCTGCAAAGAGCAAGACATCACGCTCAACTATGCATCCGTGGCACACCCGCAATCAAATGGCCAAGTCGAAAAGGCCAATGGGCTTGTGACGAGTGGAATCAAGAAACGCCTCCTGGTCCACTCAAAAGGGCAGCGGGTGCTTGGGTCGAAGAACTTCCATCTGTGCTATGGAGCTTACGCACAACTCCCAATGCTTCAACACAATTTACCCCATTTTTCATGGTCTACGGCGCAGAGGCAATCCTGCCATCAGACGTAAAGTTCAATGCACCAAGAGTCGAAGCATACATCGAAGAAGATGCAGATGAAGCACTCGAAGATGCAGTCGACTTGCTCGAAGAAGCACGCAACACGGCACTCGCACGCACAGCCGTTTATCAGCAGGACCTCCGCAACTATCACAGCCGTCGACTGCGCACCAGGTCCTTTGATGTTGGCGACTTGGTACTTCGACTGAAGCAAAAGAAGGTGCACAAACTTGCCTCTCCATGGGAAGGACCCTTCATCATCACCGAGGTCATTGGTGGTGGAGCATACAGACTGAAGCACGCGAAGACAGGCGAACTCTCGCATAATCCTTGGAACGTTGCGCAGCTGCGCCGTTTCTATGCTTAGATTGCTCAGTCGCATAATGTAAAAGGCATATATGTCGGATGGCTGCAGGTTTCAGACGCGCTCTTTTCCTTACCAGGGTACCTAAGGGGACTGGAAGGTTTTTAATGAGGCGGCCTGCAGCTTAACATTCATAAATGGAATATAATCAATGATTCCTCATATTTCTCTCTGTTTACTACTCGCATAACTTATTCGCACAACTTAGCTTCACTCGAGCACTCGAAGGTTGTGCTACCTCAAAACATAAGCTTTCGCTTCTTCTTCAAACATAATACCCTAGCCGTACTCGAATACTCGGGGCTGGGTCATAAAAACATACAAACAAGTTGCTCAATAAACAGGTATTGAAGCCCCAAACATCGCAAAAATTCACAGCCCCAATTGAACACTCGGGGGCTGTAAGAATCATATTACATATTAAGTGTTCCTCATAAACACCCTTCGATACACTCGGGGGCTGCACAAATACAGTTACACAAAATGTACATCATGTACAAGTGGCACTCGGGGGCTGACCCCTACACATACAACCTTAATCTACAGGTTCTTCTTCGGCTGTGCCACTTCTCCTCCTCCTTGAGCACAGTATGGATTAAGACCAATGCGTCCACTCGTGTCTCTCGGTAGTGCTCTTCCATCGGCACAGGACCACCACCTGGTATGGGTGCGGGTCCCATCGCAATCCTTTTAAAATCAAGATGGGGAAGGTGTGATCGCACAAAGGCAAGAGCAACATTAGCCCCGCTAATCAGTTGCTCGCGCACAAACTTCTGGATCGCCTTGCCTTTTCGAAATTTCTTCAGCAATGCAAAAAGGCTTTGTGGTTGCTCATTCAAAGGAAACAAAGCTTCGTGGACTCGAACTAAAGCCAACCTGCAAGTCTCCAGTCGAATTGGAGTTCGCCAAGCTCGGTCTAGAAGCCTTACCAAAATGGCGCTCTTCGCCCTGTCTGACCAAAAGGGGTGGGTGGAATACTCAGCACTACTCGCATGAATGTCGAGTCGATCCTGTATCCGTGCCTCCTCCTTTATCGGGTCAGAGCAAACGCCTGCGCAAAAACAAAGGGCTCATCATCGCCCAGTCGAGTCATCTCGCGAAGAACAAAACTCGATGATCCAACAAATAGCTTACATTCGAGTTGCAGGTTTACTCTCTCCAACTCTTCAAGCAAAAAGGCCTCCCGTTCTGAAGTTGGGGATGGCCTCGACTGCAACTCAGCATATGCGTCTTGTGCCTCCTTCAGTTCGCCCTTCACCTCAGAAAGCTTCTGCTGAAGGTAGTCCATAATTTTCTGGTCGTTCACGCTTCGCGACTTCGAAGAACCACCCACAACAGGGCCAGTTGATGGTTTAGAGGCTTGGTTCTACAGTCAGAATAATTAAATGCATAAGGAAGCATGAAGAGCTCAAGCAAAAGGCTCGGGGGCTGCGCCTCCCGATTACTGAATTTCATAATTCATAACATGACAGATACGATGTCTGATGATTTACACATAGCAAAAGCAAAAGGACGAAATTCCTAGACCTAGTCGACAAAGGGATCACTAGCTAAGTCGTCGACTTCTTGGAGGAAGTTTTCTTCGCCTGGACCTTGGCTGCCCTTTCTTCAACAGTTGTTACCAGCTGTTGAGCATATTTCTTGGCGGCTTCCATCCAGGTGCCGAACCCACGGTTCGGCCATCAGAACCCCGTGGAAACTTCTTCGTGGCTGCGTCAAAATCTGCCTCGACTCCGTGCGCGAGCAACATGAGAAAAGTAGTCTGAGCACCACTTACCATTTGCTCGCGACAGAAGTCAGCAACGGCAGTCCCTTCAGGATTGAATAACTCAACCAGCTCCGCAAAGGAAGATGGTATCTCTCCGCCGGGGAAGAAGCTGCCATGGAGGGCGCCCAAGGCACTCGCCGCCTGCGTCAGCATCTCCCTGCTCTGCTACTGGTAACCTCCGAGACAGCCACACTTTCATCGAGTGAGGCGCCAAGGCTTTGCTTGCCAGTAGCAGTGGGGCCATCCATCACGCCTAGCATGTGGACAAAATAATCAGCACCATATATCAAAAACCTCAAACATCTAAGGAACACAGCAAAAATTCGTACCAGTTAAGCTGGTGCTGGCGGCAGACAGTCGACTAATTGCCGACTCTCTCTATCCTCGGCTGCTTTCAGCCTCTTCTCTAGATCAGCCACTCGACGGGTGGCCTTGTTCAAATTTTCTGCCGCATCAGCGGTGGCTTCTGCAAAAACAAACACATGGTCAGCAGACTACAAGAGGAGTCAACCTCAACAAGTAGTAATAGCATAAGAGTTACGCACTCTTCGCAGCTTCGAGTTGCTGCTGCAAGGTGGCGGCTTCCGTCTCCTTGTGCACATACTTGGCACCAGCCTTCAGCAACTCTTGCACAAATGCCTAATTGCACGACATGGGCAAATTCATAACTCAATATCTGAGTCTAGGCAAAAAATTTGGCACTCGATGAGGATTAAAACTACGGCAAGCATAAACTTACGTGCTCCAAGAAGGAGGAAGTCGACGCAGGGATATCTGCAGCCGCAGCTCCACTCTCAGTTGCTGCAACCTCCGGCTCGGGTGGCGTAGCTGTGGCTGTAGCAGCAGGAGTCGCAGGGGTAGGCGGCTGCTCCGGTGGCAGCGTCCGTGCAGTGGATGCTGCGCTACTCTTTTCCGCCGTTGGTGGCGGAGGCATATCCTCATCCGAGGAAACACTGCATCAAAACATTATAAATATACAAGGTGGCATTGTTCATAAAGTGACAACGCATATACACATAATACTTACTCTTCGGTGAGGTCGCATAAACGATCAGGTGCCAGCACACCCATGCTGGGGCGTGATTTCTTCGGGACTCGGGGAGGAAGTGAGCGAATTGGAGGGATGTTGAGTGGCGCCCTTGTCGACTCCGTCTCGTTCTCCTCCTTTTCCTCTGAATCAGCAGTGTCTTCCTCCTCGCGTGCCCGCTTCTGCTTGCCCTGCACCTCAGCATCGCCTTCATCGGCTTCTGGCGTGTGTGCAGTGGCGAGTGAGGCCATTTCATCATCTGAGCCCGCATCGAGTGGCTCGTTGTGCGGCACTGGGCCGTCTTCAGGCAGAGGAGGCATCGACTCATACATTCTGTGGCCCTGCACACAGAAACAGCAAAGGAGTCAATTTCACACATGCATAACATATGAACTGACATATGGTATCGGCTATTACCTCTGGGAGAGGGTTGCTGGTCTCATAAGGAGCCACAGGCGAGTTCATCTCGCAAGGTTCTTCATCGGTGAGCTTGGTAAGGCCTCTTACCAACTTCTCCGCTTCCGCATCAGACAGCTCGACTGCGCGTGAGCGGGTTGGATCAGAAGCCCCACTGTACGCCCACAAAGCATGCACTCGAGCTCGGAGAGGCTGCACTCGCCTCTTGGCCATGATGGCCAGAAAGTGGATGCCCGTAACCTCTCGACCAGCAGTGGTCTGGAGCTTAAGCACCTTCTCCATCAGAAGTCAGCCTCTTCGGCTTCGACTCCGGTCGGCTGGGAGATCCAGGAGGGCCTCTTCTTCACCAGAGCATCCGCATCAAAAGGAGGCAACCCGAAAGCTTGGGTGCCTATGGTCACATCCTTGATGTAGAACCACTTCTGGCGCCATCCTTGCACAGACTCCAGGAAGTTGATCTTGAAGTACTCGACATCAGGTCGAGTCTGTACTCCAAAACCACCAGGTCCCTTGGCGCTGTGCTGGCGCTTGACGTTGAAGATGCGGCGGAACAGACCAAAGTGGGGCGCAACGCCCAGAAAGCACTCGCAAAGAACAAAAAAGCACGCAATGTGCAAAAGCCCATTGGGCGTAAAATCGTGCAATTGCACCCCATAAACGTGCATCAGTGCATGCAGAAAGTTGTGAACAGGGAAGGAGAATCCCCTGTTCACAAAATCCACAAAGCAGACCCGCTCATTGGGGCCTGGGCGTGGGATTACCTCGGCGCCGGGGATGCGAACTTGCGAGGTATCCTCAGGGATCAGCCCGTCGTTCCGCAGGCCGGTGAGCATCCTCTTGCTGCAGGAGGACTTGGTCCAGGCGCCCTTGTCCCTCTTCAAACCGCTGGCAGCGGCTCCAGCGGCGCTGTCCGCCGATGCGTTCGCGGCACTCCTGCCCTTCCGGGTGCTCGGCTTCGTCATCGCAGTGGGAGGGCGCAAAGGCTTTGCTATGAGGCTATGGCGATGCGTAAGGAGGAAGAAGAAGAAGCAGCGGCGGCGGAGAGCAAATGGCAAGTAAAAAACACTATTTACCCCGCCGTCCCCTTTTAACCTCACCACAAAAGAATCCTCACCGTGGATGCGAGATCGTGGGCTAGGAAGCAAATCCAGCCGTACACGTGGCAGCCGTGGAGAGCAACCGTCGCCGGCCACTCCGCCCACTACGCACGGGAATTTAGGAACTGCCATCATAACTCCGGAGAAATCGTGCCTGAACGGTCAAATCCAGTCCAAACGGCTACACGTTGGGCCCACATACGTGTCACGTCCCATCCATCGCAGCATACTGCACGCCACCACGTGTCAGATGGCGCAGTCGCCATAAAACGTCATCCCTGACGTCATTACAGCAGATTTGTTCAGAGCGATTTTCGGGTTCGACCAAGGCATATCAATCACTCGATTGTTTTCAGGAGAGGGTCACTCGACCGTTTCTTCGACTGAAGAATATCACTCCCATCGGGAGCATATCCAAAATTTCTTCGACTGAAGATGTTCAAAGATAAGATGATTTTGAGATTATCCTCCATTGCAAACAATACAGCATAATCTCGGGGGCTACCCATCGGGAGCACTGTCGTGCACCCGATATAAATACGTCAAAAAATTTCTTCGATTAACATATGCAGGGTAAAATGATTCTGAGATTATCCTCCATTGCAAGCAATAAAGCACAATCTCGGGGGCTACTCCCATCGGAGCGCTGTCACGCACCCGATAGAATAATGACAAAGTGTCAGTCGACAAAAGTATCGACTCCGTTCATATACAAAATCATACTCGAAACATTCCCGAGTTGCGTCCGCCGCAAATACCTCGGATGCTGCACGCATAGTGCAAAGGTAAGACCCGCCGAACTTTCGAGCTGGGCTAAGGACCGTTCCAGCAACGTCAATCCTTATACTTTCCGTGTTAGCAAACATGATGAAAAATCCCGACGGACGCGTTGGGTAAAATTCAAAGTTATACTGCAGATCGACTCAGTAAGACCTCAAGCGGCCTAGTCGAATCTGACCAGTTTGTTCCAGATTCGAGTCCGGGGACTTGATTTGATTGAAAGCTAGTAAGGTTTTGTCCAAATGTGTAGTTAACCCGCCCCGATCCGTCGAGTGTACTGGGCCTACTAAGCTATTATCCCTTGATTTTTATAAGCAAAAGCCACAGTCAATGAAATACTCGACATAGCCAACATGTGCTATTCATACAGGAATTCCAATTATACAGTATACAAAGCATATGACGTGCACTTACGAACGAGTCCATGCCCGATTCTTCGAATCAGACAAGTACTCGGGGCTACTGACAAGGGTATACATCTCGGGTACCCTACCGTGAGGGTACCTGGTGCACGTGATGACTAAAGGCCCAATAGCGAAGAGACAACTCGAACCCAAGACGAGAGGCCCAACAAGATGGAGTACCCTCCAAGTTTAGACATAGACATAGTCGGTTTATACTTTCCTCATGTGTAAACTAGGTCGGTTACAAACTCCCGAGACCCAGCCTATTTAAAGGCTAGGAGGGGTGCCGATCTAGGACCAAGCCATACTCGAACCACCAAAACTATAGCGAGATCGTCATCTCGCCGGAGTCACCTTGTAACCTCATAATCTCCACGATCAATAACAGACAAGCAGGAAGTAGGGTATTTACCTCCTCCCGAGGGGCCTGAACCTGGGTAAATCTTTGCCTCTGCTTGTCAGCCGACGAAACTACCAACACTACCACGTTCTCTCCCCATAATCTCAACCCTAGGTCCTTAACCATGGGATTTGGTGAGGATACCCTCGTCATGGAGGCTAGCGGCGGGATTTGGTGATGCACCCTCAAATAAGCGCGGCGAGGCTCAGCTTTGGCCTCCTTCCGTTTGATCTGGTCGCCTTGGTGGCAATGGCGGATGGGCGAATCTTCTGTCTAGCTAGGTCGGGTCCCGAATCCAAGGTTATTCCTAGCGATTCCCAGCGCTGCTGTTGGAGTTGCCTAGCTCTGGACGTGCAACTGCCTAGGGAGGGCGTTTTGTATGCTTGGAGCTAGCTTGATTCGATTAAGTCAAGTTGCTGGGATGGATCTCCTTTTCTTGTGTAGGTGTTATGTTCCCTACTTGTTCTGTCCGGCCGTGTGGCGAGGGGATTGAGCGGAGTGACGCAACATCCTGGGATGATGCAGGAGATTCAGTTTTGATGCTGGTGCAACCTGGTGAACTCTGCTAGGTGGCCTCTGTTTGCCGCCGTAATCTTCGGTCAGTTGGCACCAGTTTATCCTATGATATTATTGATGTATGTCTGGTTGTTGTGCATTGCATCCATTGGGAGCTGATGTGCATATGGTGAAGATGCGTTCTTCCTGTTCGAGACATGCCGGAGATGGGTGAGAGCATCTCTGTTGTGGTTTCTTATATTCAGAGGCCACGACCCTAATCGGTGATGGCCCTTACAGATCTTCAGCTCAACCCCCTACCTCAAAGGCATATGCCAACGCGATTGCTGGTTGATCCGCTGACTCTACGGTTGGCTAGATTGCAGGAGGCCCTAAAAGAGTACGATTGCAGGTTTGTTGAGTCCGAGTTCTTGAAGGACTCCTGGTAGGTTCCGGTTGTACTCTTCGACATTTGCATCATGTTTAGCCAGAAATTTTATATGTCCAACTCGTCCAGTTTATTACTTAGGATGGAAGTGGTAATCATTGTGCTGTAACCTACTACAATATCTAATGATAGGGTTTCGTTCAAAAAAAAGATTAAAAACATTAGTACTCGAGTAGCTCAATATCCTCAAAACGAACAAAGTTGCAATCTTTTACATTATTTTTGACTGATGTTGACCCAAATTTTCAATGTAGTCTGATTAATTCATATACATGGGCAAAGTGTGGATCAGAGTTACAAAATCCAGGCACAGATTTGGGTTTCTTTTGGTCACTAGATCACCTATTAAATCTAAATAATATATACTAACAATATATATCAATTTAGAGGTGCCATGGCACCCCACTAGACCCAACATGCCTCTTTTAACCTAGAAAAATAAGTTTATTCTGTTTTTTAGCTAGGATTCTAATAGTCACAACACCCATTTTTACCCGTGAAAATAGGCATTGTACCTTTTATATTTGTGCGTGACGAGGCAAGGTGTAATTGCCGCGCGATGACTACACCATGCAGGGATGCAAGTGGATCCCACTTATATTCCCACTCCTAATTCATTTTATTTTCTCAAAAAACGACTTGTGGATTCAAAAAAGACTTAAGAGTAGGTTGATTCTACCATCTCTCACTTGGATATCTATAATATAAGCATCCAACCACGATTGACTCATTGGGCTTCCATCATGAAAAAACTTGTAAACTTATTTTTTAAATAAATTGCAAGATAATTTATGTCTATTATCCATGTTTTAAACAAGAGAAAATGTGCCCGTATTGCTTCTTATCGAGTGAATTGCACGAAACACACCTTCGAGCGAGGTTGTAAAAAAGCTACAACTAAAAAATATTTTAGCACATAACCCGTTTACTTGGCCAAATCTGTAATAAAAGATATTGCAGTATATGAACAACATCTAGGATGTTTTAAGCCAAAAGGATCTGACAGTGACATGTGGGCCTGTTAGAACTTCGATCCAATTTAAGTGTTGCAGTTTTAAACTGTAATTTAAAACGGCGACATTTATTATGCAATGGAGGTAGTACTTAAATACTTAAGCAACTTAGTTCATTCGTGTGCACAATCTTATTTTTGTAGCTGGGTAATCCTAATTTTTTTGACCGGGTTAATAACCGTATAATTTTGACCTTTTTTTTGCCGGGTTAATAACCTTACAGTCGAAGATATATTAAGCGGTAAATTCACCATTATACGGCTAGTTTATGAAAAGATAAGAGCCAAGTCAAAATAAAGGGACCCCAAAATAAACACAAGGAAAACAGGGAGACCAGAGGGGGCATCCCCGACGACGAAAAGCCAAACAAACCAACCCAAGCAAAGGGGGGATCTCCCATTCCTGGGGTCTCCGCGTCCGCCTCCGCGTGCGCCGTCGGCTACGCCTCTCTAGGGTTCCGCCGCCGGTGATGGAGCCGGCGGGAGATTCCGCCGATCGCCGGGGTGCCGGGTCCGGCGCCTCCGCCGGTGCCACGGCGTCTGGCTTCCGCCGCTACGGCCTCAATTTCTCCGCCTCCAGCCTTCTCCAGGCTCCGCTCGCCGCGCTCCTCGAGTACTCAGGCGTCGTTCCCGCAGCGCCCGGCCCACAGACGGCGCACCAGGCGGTCCCTTCGTCGTCTTCGTCTGAGGCTGACGGGCTACTTTCCGCCGCCGCGGCCGGAGACGGAGAGGTCTCGATTCGGATCCAGGGTGGCCCCGGCGACCAGGACGCGGCGGGGGCGACGGCAACAGGGGCCTCGCCGCAGGACTCAATTGAGGCGACCGCAGCCTCCGACGTTGACCCGGCCTCCGTGGCGGGAAGGGGAGGCGGTGCTGATGCGGAGGCAAGCGGCGGCGGCAGTGGCGGGGCAACGGGAAATGCGCCGGGGACCGCGCGTACCAACGGTATGACGTGCACCACGTCGCTCGGTGGATCGAGCAGATACTACCATTCTCGCTGCTCTTGCTCGTCGTCTTCATACGCCAGCATCTCCAAGGTTTGGTACACATTTCCCTCCCATTGTCTGCAGAAATGTCGTGCTGTCTGTCTTAATGCTGTGGCGATTATGACCTGTGTAACCATCTTAAGATTGTTGAACAAAACTGAGGCTTTTAATGTTGTGGCGATTAACTAAGCTAACAAAATGTGTTTCTAGCATGGTTAATGCTTGAAAATTTAGCAGTGATGTGCTGCATTTTCATCTTTCATGGCATTTGGCTTTCCCTTTTTTGGAAATCATTTAGTTTTTTTTCCCGTTAGGAGTACAATTAGCTCTTTTTTTTTTGCAAAAAAGGAGTACAATCATTTCTGATGGTTAATGCTTGTAACTAATCTGCAAAATGTTCCATTTGATTTGTCACAGCGTCTATTTAACTCTGATGCTGTTTCGTGTTATTTATTTTTGGGGCATTACAGTTGGGAAGATAAAATGGTTTTGGTTCAACATCTAGTGACATATCCAATGTGGAATATATTTGTAGTCGGGTCTTGGGAGTTAGCTTCCATTACTTAACTTTAATGAACTGGCTCAAAGCAGGGCTCTTGTATTAGATGAGAGCCGCCTCTTCTCTTTCCCAATCTAGTAGAGCTTGAGATTACATGATGAAGTATTTGAACCAGTCTCCTATGCTTGTAAATAAATACATTTTCTTCCTACCTTAAGGGATGACTCAAAAGGAACATCTCAACATCTACCAATAACTAGAACTTTCTTGTACAATGTGTTCATATTTTCTTGGTTTTGCAGTTGTACTTAAGATGGATGCATTTTTTGCATAGTCTCTTAGCATGTAATCTGGCTGCCAGGGGAAGGCTATGCCAACCAGATTATAGCTTGTGAGTTTGGGGCCAACCTTCTTTTCTCTACAATAAGAGATCTGCATCTCGAGGCCTAAATGTTACAACTAGCATGTTACTATGTCAATATGCTAAAATTAAGGGCACCCGGCATAGCCCCCATTTCTGCATTATTTAATTGTATACAAATCAAACTTAGCTCTGTATAAGTAATAGTGGTATAATCAACATTTTGCAATAGAAATTTTTCATTAATCGGGTTTTATTTTTCTGTCTTATCCATTTATATTGGGTCATTAGAAAAGTTACGTGAAGTCATACTGAGTTTGATTTAAGTTTCCTCCTTACCTGTTACTGTTTGCACAATGGTGTGATAGTAGAGTTTGCATTCAAAATAATGTAAGGATTGATCTGCAGGTTTCTTTGTCACAATTTGGATTGCTGCTGTAATGTTCAAGTCAAATGATATATTGAAGAAGCAAACTGCTTTGAAGGTTTGATATTATATTTCCAATTTAGCATAGCCTACTGGGGCAACCTTTCCTTTCTTTCATACGTGAATTTGAATGGACTCATGATAACTGTCTGAAACAAAGAGATGTTTCATTAATGTTTTTTTTATTAATAACTTCATCGACATAAAATCATTGTCACATAATCAATATCTTGAGGTCATAATTAAATGTACTCCAGAGAGCTTTTAGTCATAATCGCCTTCCTTTTATACTATGTCCAGGAAATGAAGTTTTCAATGCAGCTGATGTTGAGTTAGATTATTAGCATTAGGTCATCTAATAGCAAGTGGCTCAGACAGTGCCATGCTTTTTGTTGTCAAACAAGTTGGAACCTGTTTAGATCATGAAAACAGTTCACATTGCCAGTATATTGATATGTCTAACTCTCTTACTTGTCCTCTTTTGCAGGGTGAGAGAAAAGTTGCTATGCTTGTTGGAATCACCGTAATCTTCATGATCCATGTGTTTGGCGTATATTGGTGGTACAGGAACGATGGTCTTCTTAGACCTCTGTTCATGCTTCCTCCAAAAGATATACCACCATTCTGGCATGCAATTTTTATCATCATGGTCAATGGTATTGCTACTTCCTGAAAAAGTTCTTAAATTTGCTCTCAGTACTCTAGTGTGCAGTAGCTGAATCTTGGCCAAGTTACATAGAATTGCGTTTTCTGGAGTTGTTGGCTATTCAGTTCAGATTGTCCTATTTGAATCATATACAACATTTCTTATTTGTATAAATAATTGGCCAATGGGCTACTTCAGATCGTTACTTTGCCTGGTTGCCAATGCAGTATAATTGGATTTAGCCTTGTTCTGTTCTCCCATTAGGTAGTTTTTGTTAGAACTTTATGTGATACAGCAGAAAGGGTGCTCTTTTGATGCCATCATTCCTTTGATGAGTTCGTCAACTTCTCTTGATTGATATTCACCTTCAGCACAACTAGCTGGGAGGCCTGCGCAAATTGCGCGGCTAGATAAGTTATGAACTTAATTTTAGCTTGGGATACATTTTCTTTGCCAGCTTCATGACCTCAACTCACGTATTGTTCTATTTTATTTCAACACTAATTGCATGTCATATAAATAGAGTGCAGGGGATATGAATGTATTTATAAAACAACACACTATGCTGATTTGGTGCAAAGAACCATTGTGGGTATTCATTTTGCAATCACAGTTCAGCAAGAGAATAATAAAGAATTATGTCAATCTTAACAATTAATGTATTTTCAACACAAATTGGACTACTACTTGAATCTAAAAATTGACCGAGCTATGTTTATTACCACTATTGCGTCACCCTCTATAATCTTGAGCAAATATTCCTATGATCCTTATGAACACCATCTCTCCCTCGAGATCTTTCTTACAAAAAGATCTGGTTCAATATGCTACTATAATCTTTTTTTCGGCATGAACATAACACATAATAATGTTTTTCCCTGTAAGCAAATGCAATCAACAGTCAATGAATAGTTTCTCATTAACAAAAACTGTTATATCTTACGCAGCAAAAGCCTTAACGAATTAACCATAAGAAGATTTTAGCCCACCCCTATTTAAGTCTTACTGATAGACATAGGATGATGACTTGAGCATGGAATAATCTGTGTGTAGAAAAAAAATGTATTCTGCTAAGATAACATTCCTCTGCACCCCTGATGCATCATATATTTATCGAAGATAGTGTCTTCGACACGTTGCTGGTGTATTGCACCATTTAATAAAATAATGTGTCTTTCACACGTGTAACGGAGATCAACACTTACCAATTGAGCAGCAAATTCTTAGGTTTTTCCTAGTTCTCCTGAAAGTACTACTTTTTAGATTACGTGACAGTGTACTAAGTTTTGAAACATACTAATCAAGTAATAACATATATTGTGGGAAGTATATGTCACATGACATACCTGAGTTCTGCACAGGCAGAATACTAAATATTTGCAGTAGAACCACGCATCTACACCAGCTCATAAAAGTACTTTTTTTAATTGTGATCACTGTAAACTCTGAAGATTTTCCATTAATCTTGAAACGATTTGGAAGTGCCATCGTATATGAGTAATTTGTATACATTACAATTGACCACAAATAGAAAACCAAGTTAGCATATGAAATATATGAATGAAAAAGGCGAGACATACTGTGTTGATAAATAATGTAGTGTCTCGTGAAGGCTGTAGCTTCGTGAGCTGGTCGAATCCTGCAAATTACATCTATGGAAACAATTATAATATCAACTTGGATACAACGTAACCCTGAAGGTCTGTACCTCCCCAAATTTCTAGGAAATTCTTGAGCCATAGTTTAGTTGCTAAAATGGTTCAAATTCCACCATCTAAATTGTGTGGCTGTATATTGCAAAAGAAAAAACAAACTATAAGTAAGGGCAGTGCAAAATTGTTTATTTGTGGTTGTAAAAAGTAGGTCAGAACTAAATCTGTATATTATACAAAAAAAATATCACCAGTTGCATAGGAGCGAAATAAGAAAGTTTAGATATATACATGCATAGATTTAACACACCTTACACAATAGCATCGGAAATATGTCGGGGTGATCTGCTCCAGCCTCCAGCGGCGCAATATAGTACTTCAGAACCCACAATGTTGTATCAATAATATAGTGTATATTTTGTCCTCATCAATGTATTTCACACATTATAATATTACTTTTTATTTTGTACGATGCATTCTTATATGAGCCAACTTCTTATTGGGTGTATCAAGCTTTGATTGCTTTCTATACCTTCGTTAAATCTTCTCTAGAAGCATAGCACAAGCACACCAGGTTATTTAAAGGAGAGGACATGGCCTATAGGAACAGACATGAATACGTGATGGATTGATTGGTCAGTTTGAACGCTATTTCAGATGGAAAATTTACCCAAGCTAGATTGGACGCATGTGATCAGAAAATAACGGAGCCCCAGCTTGACAACCTCTGATTTGATATCGCCATCTATTATAACGGCAGCATGCATGGCCATTGAGCGTCGTCGCTTATCGCCAGAACGATACCATCAAGTCCGACTCGTCGTAGACTTTGACATATACTGAGGGGCTTGATGTTTTGGCCACTTCCTCAGCGTTAGATTGTGGAAGGCGTTGCTGTCGTCGCTTGAAACTCACCAGAGATTGTATGGGTAACTGGCCGCATCATCGACCTTTGAGCGTCGCCCCTTATCATCTGATATATGGCACTATGTCACTGAAACAGGCTATAGACATGAATAATCCTAGGTTTATTGATTGGCCTATGAAATTTAAAATATATAGTATTTGCCAGTTTTTTTATACAGTACCTGTAGAATAAATAAATAAATCTTTAAAGCTTCATACATGTATTGATTATCCTCAATATATAGAAGGTATAACTTTAGTGTCAAACCTGAGTGCCTACTTAATAGTTTGAACTATTGCAGGATAAATCACCGCTGCTCCAGATACATTAACAATGGTGGACTGGGAATGACTCAGTTTTCATCAGATGAATTAATGTCAAATATCTGAACTTGCTTCATTGCCGTGGAAAGCATGGTTCTTCCTTTTCACGGTTATGAACTAATCATAGTGATCACATACCTGAAACAAAAGGAACATACGTGTATTAGCTTATCTAATGAAAACATGGGTGCTTCTATTGCTGGAAAACATGCAAGTGGTCCAGCTGAAAACTGACAATCGTCTCACACACTCAACTGCGAGATGCCCACAACAGCCAGGTTAAAGTTATAAGCACAAACCGATTTATGAACTCCAACAAATATCAATCTAGATTTGTGCCCATGTTTTGTGGTCACAACTGCACAAACCTCCCAGCTTTCAGATCAATCTAACACGGGGTAAAATAAGACAGCATAGCTATGTCCATATGCTCTACATGATTGGGCATCGAGACTGTCGGCAGAGCTGAGAAGAGGGGACAACAGACTAACGTGCTAGCTTTTTGTAAGGATGGCACAATGGAAAATAATCTCCACAGCAGAGGAGGAACAGAACCGGGGGCGTCGCATCGACCAGGGACAATTGCCTTGTTTCAAAAATAGAAACAGAAGAGAAGCGACGCAACATCTAGCGGAGTCGTGCAGAGCGGCGGCAGCAGATCAGATTATCCTTCTACCTTCTTCTAATCAATCTTGCTTGGACACGTCTCTGTTCTGCCGGCTTAGATCGGCTTGACATGCACTTACCTACATGGTTCTCTCTAGAGATTTTTGTGTGCGCGGGATAATTTGGAATTCATGGCTTTCCGACGATGTCAAGATCGCTTGCATGAGATCAACATTGTGAAATTGTGATTCAGTCGGGCAGTCGGGGTTCATGCTGCGCTGGTGCGTGCTGTAGCCGCTGTCGTGCCCTCGATCCGCCGACTTGTCCTTGATCGGAGATTTGTTGTTTGCGTGCTTCCGATTAGCTGGGCTTCATGGCGTTGTCGCGAGAGTTTGATCTCTCGGTCGATGGTCGGACGTGTGGCTGTTGGGGTCTCACGTGCGGGTGTTGCCAGGGAAATCATGCCATCTAGTGACGTGCGGTGGATTAATCAATCAGGCAATGGTTTCCTACTTGCATTAATCAATTAGACTCCAGCTTGAATACGTATCCTTTCAAGATTGGGAAAATATCAATCATGCCATCTAGTGACGTGTGGTGGATTACGGTAAATCTGAGCCATTGAGATGAATCTTGAGTCAAAGTAAAAAATCTGCACCGTCGATTGTTTGTTGTTTTAATAATATAATAGATTCTAAAAGGTTTAGCGAAATGCATGAAAGAAAAATAAGTATATTTGAAATTCATTTCAATATTTATCTGCACCAGGGATCTAGGAATGCAGGAAATATGGCATGTACTTGATTGTGTTCTGTTTCGAGACTACTGCACTTATACTGGCAACTCATATATCATGTTCAGCTGAAAACTATTATCCATATCTGTGCTACATGATCATCATTTACTTAGAATTTTTCTAGAAATACAGGAAACATTTTGTTTTTTCTCTAGGTTAGCATCGTTGGTTCCATGGTATGTCGCATCGACATTTATAAATAAGAATTACCTGCAGATACAATGGTCCGCCAGGCAGCAATGACTGTCAAGTGCCTGCTGCTTATGTACTACAAAAACAGCAGAGGTCGTAACTACCGTAGGCAGGTGATAATCTCTTCCATGTTATTGTAATTATAATTTATTTAGTGATGTTCATGTAGTCATGTTTATATCATCCTGTATAACTACCGTAGACATGGACCACAAAGCTAAACTGTAGGCATAACATTCTCCTGTTTCCAAACTGGACGATTCGTTGTTCTAAGGGCAATCTGTCTCTGTTCATAATGGCGGCATTTTGTAAAAAAATTCACTGAATTAGTGTGGTGCCGCTACTCATTGCTTCATGCATTCTCACAATAGCAGATAATTTTTAACATGCTCACACCTAGTAAGATGCTAAGGTTTTCTCACGATAATCTCTGATGGTATGCCGCTTACTGAATAATGTTGCAAATTCATCATTTGATCAAATTTTGTTCTTGGCTTCATCTGCCATGTGCTCTAGAGTAACATGTGGGCCAGAACTTCCATTTTTAGAACAACTGGTTATAAGGGATTCACTCTGGTGTTAACGTGATGATGTTTCCAAACATAAGTTTTCCTTTCGCCGTGTTTTTGATTCTATGAGATGAGTTATATTCTCGAAAGTTAGCCAAGTTCTAATTGTAATTTTCTTTGTTATTAGATGCCGGCAATTTGCTTTGATCCTTTGCTAAATACTGACGGGTTTGTACCTGGTTCTGATGATTCTCCTATTCTTGTTATTTTCTTAGGGACAAATGTTGACACTTGTTGAGTACCTTCTGCTTCTATACCGTGCTTTACTGCCGACTCCTGTTTGGTACCGATTTTTTCTAAACAAGGAGTATGGAAGTCTGTTCTCATCTTTAACCACTGGATTATACCTGACTTTCAAGTTGACTTCCGTAGTTGAGAAGGTACCATTGTTTATTGCATTTTTCACTTGCAAATTCAGTGGGTCAATAATATAGAACATAAAGCATTGTCTTGCACATGTCAATCACCTTCTCACTTATGTGTTCTCCAGGTTCAGTCATTCTTATCTGCAGTGAAGGCATTGTCACGTAAAGATGTGCATTATGGGTCTTATGCGACATCAGAACAGGTGAATTGTTGTCAAGTGCCTGAACCAAAAAATGCAAGATGCTGTGAATACTATAATGCATTGATATGATCCTGTCGTTCCTAGAATAACCTCGACAACTCGATGTGTTCAACTGCTTAATAAAGTCCCCTAAAGTATTAGAGTCAATTTGATATATGCCACTGCGAACTTTGCGTATTAAAAAATTGTCATTTGCAAAATTACGAACTTACGAAAAATGCCACCGCCTGACTGCCAACACTGGGTACTTTGATAAATGGCAATAAGATAGTGGCATATATCGAATTAAATCTTTTTTACAGTGGCATTTCGAATGCACAAAGTTGGCAGATATATCTAATTAACCTAAAGTGTTAACTCTGGCTTGTTGTAAGTAGTTTTTAGCTGTCTGTTTTGTAGAGTCAAAACTCTTGGCTAACATGAATTTCGGTGTTACTTTACTGTGGTTATTTTTCTTATTGCAACACAAAACACTGCGGAAGTTTGCAATTTTGTATTGCCCTTATTATTTAAAGACAGTTGCATCACGTTATTATTTAAACTCTTGGCTGACAGGAGTTTTGGTGTTACTTTACTGTGGTTAATATTTCTTATTGCAACACAAAACACTCTGGAAGTTTGTAATTTTGCAGTGCTTTTATTATTTTTAAAGATGTTGCATCACGTTATTATTTAATTATTTACCTTCTTTTTAAGTTGTCAGTCATCTAAGATCCCAGAATATGAAATAACCAATAGGTCTTCCTGGTTGTTTTGCCATTTTAGTTAGGAGTTACGAATTTTCCAATTGCTAAAGTATCTGTGTGTTGTGGAACGCACTGCAGGCAATCGCTGCTGGTGATATGTGTGCCATCTGCCAGGAGAAGATGCATATTCCTGTTCTCCTTCGCTGTAAACATATTTTCTGTGAGGATTGTGTCTCTGAATGGTAACATTCTCTACTTATATATTCCTTCATTGTGCATTATTTGGTCATAGTCTTCGTTACGTTAGGCATCTAGTTTGATGTACAATTCATTCTTGCACTACGATTGGATATGTAATGTCGGGGGGCTGCCCCCGGGTAGGGCATAGAAGTGGAAAGGAAACTCAAGCCGGGTCACTCAAGCCGGGTCTCTTCGACCGGATCGGTTGAGAGAGTCGGTCAATACTCACTCTTGTTCAAATGCAGGGAGACGCCAGAAGGGATCAGGCAAAGTCTAGCGGATCAGAGGAAGAGGTCCGACTCGGCTAGCCGGGATGCCTGAAAGAGATCCGGCTCGGCTAGCCGGGTTGCCTGAAGAATCCGGATTACCTGCGATGTCGGATAATGCACAAAGACCGAGTAATGTCAGTAAGTTCACGAGTCCTGCAGGCCTCCTGCCCGAGGCTCGGAAGACAGCCAGGTCGAGCCACGGGTTTTCCGGGTCACAAGGCCCTAGGCGCTGACTTGGCTAATTCGGGAAAGGGCGGTGGCCTAGGCTCTGATCGGCTACGCTGGCTTAAGCTCAAAGAGGAAAAGATAGACCCGCCGTTGAACTGACGATGAGCTGGACTGAGTGACAGTAGCCAGGGCTTGTCCTGTTCCTCTTGTCCATGCCATTATCATCTCCGGCCAGGGGCAAAAAGGTAATCCGGTTAGTGTATAAGTAGACCAGCACATCCTCCAGTGCGAGGGACGAACCCTAGAGCTCATTTTCCCCCCTCGGTAGCTTCTTCTTCATCGTGAGCTCTCACCATTGTTGCTTCATACAGCTCAAGGAGCGCACTGTACTTGTCACTATTGAGATATAAAGAGAGTAGGCTAGTGCTGCAGTAGGGGTGTTACCTCCACAAGAGGGCCCCGAAGCAGGGTACATCGTGGTGTGCTTTGTGTTCTTGCTTTCTTTGTTTCTTGTTCATGTTCTTGCGGTTTCTTGTGTGTTCTTGCTTGTGCACTTCTTGAGTGCATAAACCCTCCCCGGTTCCCCCAACGCACTTTCGGCCCCATCTTAGCCATACCTATGGCATCTGCCGTGATCCCACCACGACAGTTGGCGCCCACCGTGGGGCAGATTGAGGCGTTGGAGGGAGTTTACATCCGGACGGGCTCAGGCGAGCGTGTTCTTTCTGGTCTAATCGCCAAGATCGGCGAGTTCACATTCGTCAGCGACAATGCAGGGTGTTTCGCCGGCAAGCCTTTCCCCGAGCATGGCTTCCTGATGATGCTCGGTAGCTTCGTCACCTATGTTGCTGTCGAGGCTGTTCGCGAGTACCCGGCGCAGGTGCTCGTGGCCGAGGACCCTCCTTCTTTCCGCGCAGCTCTCGGACAGCGTAGCGCTCGCCCCGGGAGTAGCGTGGAAGTGATGATGACCGGAGCAAGTGCTGGAGCTGGCAAAGGAGATGCCGGCAATAGCATACCCGAGGAGCTGGTTACGCCAACCGATCCGGTTGACAAGCCGACTCGGACGGCAAAGTTCCCAAAGGAGAAACCAGATCCGGTTGGTCCACTTGGCATGTCAAGTAGGGAGGCTCCCTTAGAGGATGTCCTGGAAAAGTTAGCTCGGCCAGTGGCACCTGGGGCAAATGTAGAGCTTACTATAGCTCAGTTAGAGGCAGAGCGCCTGAGGTTGCAAAGAGAAGCCCGGTTGGTGGTAGAATCTAGGCAAGCATTTGATAGAGATATGAGAGAATATAATGCTGCCAATGGTATTACCGATGGTTTCACTCCGGTAGCGCCTCACCCGCGCAAGAAAGCAGACTTGCGTAACAGGGGTAAGGACCTCAATGACGAGTTAGCTAGAGCCGCAAGATCGAGCTCAAGTAAGGCTACTAGTCATAGATCGGGTACAGGCAAGCCGGTGTATAGCTCCCCGGCCAAAAATCTTAGGGCTGCAGCGGCAGCGCGAGCCGAGTTGACCACACTAACCGGGGATGCTTGGCGCAAGCAGGCAGAAAGGGTCAATGAGCTGGTTGATGTGTGTAACCGGCAGAATGAGGCTTACCGGAAGGCTAATCCGGATGCTGGTGGTTCTCGGGTAGTGGTGTCGGCTAAGGCGGTTAGCCAGAGGTCCAAGGGGCAAGCGTCATCCCCGCATGTCGGAGCTGACCGGGCTCAAAGTGTGAATTCGGGCAAGAGCAAACAGCTGCAGGCCTATGATGCTGAGTATGCCGGCAAGCAGCTAGCTGCTCAAGGAAGAGGTGGCCAGAGCAGAAACAATGGCGGTCAAGGCAATCCGGGGCCGGAAGGGGTAATTCGGCTGGCCGAGGTCAACCACCTCGCCCTCCCGGGCAGAATCAACCCCGGCAGGAGCAGCAAGTAATGGTGCAAGCGCAGCAGCAAGGTGGTGGCCAGGCGGGCTACCGCTATGATGATGGTAATTCGGCTATGGCGCGAGCCGGATACCAAACGTATGACAATGCACTTGCATCCAGACTGGGACCTCGGACGTTGGCTCCGGATGATCAGCGTCTCAGGTTGGATAGGATTTATCAGTCCGAGAGGCTGGAAGAGCAAGGCCCACCAGGTCCTCCGTGCTTTGGGCCTAGAATCATGAACGAGCCGAATGTGCCGTTGTTTCAGCTTGGCCGATCACAAAGCCGTATAATGGCAGCACTAAGCCGCAGGATTGGCTGATAGACTATGTATCCTCGGTGCACATTGCGGGGGCAATCGCCGATGGGCGGTCCGGTATCTCCCGCATATGTTGGAGGGCCAGCCCGGATTTGGCTGAATAACTTACCAGAGGGTAGTATCAACTCTTGGATGGATTTGGAGCAGGCATTTTACAGCAACTTCTCCAGCACTTACAAGAGGCCAAACCGACCTCAGCTCTTGTCTGCGTGCAGGCAGGAAGAGCGGGAGACAGACCGAGAATTTTTGACTCGGTGGAGTAACATTCGCAATTCTTGTGAAGGTGTCGTGGAGGAGCAGGCCATTTCTTGGTTCGCGCAGGGTTGCCGACATGGCACCCCGCTTTGGCAGAAGCTCCAGAGGGATATGCCAAAGACCCTAGCGGAAATGATCCGGATAGCAGATACATATGCTCTTGGCGATCCGACGCAGCCAGCGTTGGATGTGGTGGGAACAAGCAGGAGGCAACCGGTTAATAACCGAACTGGACCATTGAGGCCCAATGACCGACATGAGTTCGGTTATAAAAGGAGGATCCGGATTACAGATACGGCTCAGACCAGGTTGCAGCAGTAAATATGGATCATCCTGATAGCCAGAGACCAAAAAATGAGGGTCCAGCTTGGAGGCCGAATCAAGGTGCCTGGGCAAAGAAAGTGTGGGATGGACCGAGTCCACCTCTAACTTTTGAGGCAATGATAGATGGGCCTTGCCGTTATCACACAACAGACCCACGCAAGCCGGCCAATCATTCAACTCGGAATTGTAGCTGGCATCATCGCATCCAGGCAGAAGGTCAGAGAGGGCCACCTCAGAGAGGTGCTCCTAGACCGAATTTCAGGCCAAATACGCCTTTATCCGGAGCCAATGCAACCCCGGTGAACGAAGGAGCTCCAAGGCCGGCAGCCACAAAGCCGGTTAACTGGTAAATATGGGAGGCAACAACAACAATGCTGGTCCGAGTAGGCAAGGTGGATACCCCGGAAATGATTACAAGGAGCTCATCAAAGTTATGTGGTTTTTGTGACCGAGCCAACTGACAAGAAAAGTCAGCTGCGAAGGGCGAAGGAGGTGAATGCAGTCACACCAGCAGTACCAAAATACCTGAACTGGTCCGAGCAGGAGATCACCTGGAGCAGGGCTGATAATCCTAGGGTTATGCCAAGCCCAGGAAACTACGCACTGGTGGTGGATCCGACTTTGGTTGGACCAAAGATCAATGTGAAATTCACTCGAGTCTTGGTTGACAATGGCAGCGCTATAAACATCATGTATCGGGACACAATGGTCAAATTGGGTTATTCGCCGAATCAGTTGCAGCAGAGCAGTTGTACCTTCCATGGTATAGTACCCGGGGCGTCTTGTTCCCCAATGGGTAAGATATGGGTAGATGTGCTATTTGGTACCAAGGACAATCACAGACTTGAGAGTCTAGAATTCGAGGTGGTAGACTTGGAGAGCCCATACCATGCTCTGCTCGGCAGGCCGGCATTAGCCAAGTTCATGATTTCCACTCATGTTGCTTACCTCAAAATGAAGATGCCTGGCCCGAATGGAATCATCACGTTGCGGGAGATTACAAGAAGGCCATACAGTGTGCTACGGTTGGTTCCACCTTAGCCGAGTCGTTGGTGATCCAAGCTGAGAAGAGCAAGATGCATGAAGTAGTAGCGATGGCGAAGTCAGCTCAGCTCGGCGTCCTGGCCATGACCAATCCGGATGCAGGTGCAACTTTTGAGGTGCCCAAGGAGACAAAGAGGATCCCCATTGACCCGGAGAATCCGGAGCGCATGGCCATCATTGGGGCCGGATTGGGCGAGAAATAGGAAAGCGCGCTCTGTCACTTCCTCCGTGAGAATCGGGATATCTTTGCATGGTCGGCTAAGGACCTGCCTGGTGTTCCGAGGGAGTTGGCAGAGCACTCTTTATTTGTCGGCCGGATGTGAAGCCGGTGAGGCAACCGACTCGTCGTCTTTCAGACGATCGAAGAAAAGTGGTGCTTGATGAGCTGGCTAAGCTACTTGCAGCCGGATTCATTATGGAGGTGTTGCATCCAGACTGGATATCCAATCCGGTTCTGGTAGAGAAGAAGAAGGACGAACCAGCGGTGGTCAAGGTGTGGCGTATGTGCATCGACTTCACCAACCTGAACAAGGCGTGCCCGAAGGATCCGTTTCCTTTACCTCGGATTGATCAAGTGATCGATTCTACTGCTGGGTGTGAGTTGTTGTCTTTTATTGATGCGTACTCTGGTTTTCACCAGATACCACTGAACCCCAAAGATCAAATAAAGACTGCTTTTATTACCCCGTATGGGGCGTATTGCTATCGTGTCATGTGTTTCGGTTTGAGAAATGCCGGTGCAACTTATCAGAGATGTATGCAGAAATGCTTACATTCTCAAATGGGCAAAAATGTGCAAGTGTATGTCGATGATATTGTTATCAAAACTAAAGAAAAACGCACTCTCCTCGAGGATCTCGAGGAAACATTTGTGAACTTGAGAAAGTATCGGTTAAAATTGAATCCGGATAAATGCACCTTTGGTGTCCCGGCTGGAAAGTTGCTCGGCTTCCTTGTATCGAGCCGAGGTATTGAAGTAAATCCGGCTAAGATCCGAGCCATAGAAAACATGAAATTGCCTAAATGTCTAAAAGATGTACAAAAATTTACCGGGTGTCTAGCCTCGCTGAGTCGGTTTGTGAGTCGGCTAGGAGAAAAAGCCTTAC
This sequence comes from Poa pratensis, assembly GCA_947311845.1. Taxonomy (NCBI): domain Eukaryota; kingdom Viridiplantae; phylum Streptophyta; class Magnoliopsida; order Poales; family Poaceae; genus Poa; species Poa pratensis. The sequence continues at coordinate 4,526,706 of CAMZMU010000090.1, forward strand.
CCTTGTATCAATTGATGAAAAAGAGCACCGGGTTCACGTGGACCCCGCAGGCAGACTCGGCTTTCAATGAATTAAAAAAGATGTTGTCCACTGCACCAATTCTGGCATCACCTTTGCCGAATGAGCCAATGCTACTTTACATTGCGGCCACTAACCGGGTCGTAAGTGTGGTGATAGTGGTAGAGCGAGAAGAGGAGGGTAAATCCGTGCAGAGACCGGTATACTATTTAAGCGAGGTGATCTCGACCTCGAAGCAGAACTATCCTCACTACCAGAAGATGACATATGGGTATACCTGGCGGCCAAGAAGTTGAAACATTACTTCCAGGAGCACCCGATCACCGTAGTATGCGAAGCCCCAATCTCGGAGATCATTGGGTGCAAGGATGCGACTGGCCGAGTTGCCAAATGGGCAATAGAAGTGTCTCCTTACACCCCGCATTATGAAAGAAGAGATGCTATCAAGTCTCAGGCTTTACCGGATTTCCTTTGTGACTGGGCCGAGATGCAGTATGAGCCACCCAAGCCAGATTACAATTACTGGAAGTTGCACTTTGATGGCTCCAAAACCAAAATCGGACTAGGTGCTGGGATAGTACTCACATCACCGAAGCAAGATCAGTTGCGATATGTGTTGCAGATTCATTTCTCAGCATCAAACAACGTGGCCGAATATGAGGCACTGATCCATGGGCTTAATGTGGCTAAGGACATCGGCATCCGCCGGATAGAATGTTTTGGTGATTCAGATTTAGTGGTGCAGCAATCTTCTGGAAATTGGGATGCCCTTGATGCCAATATGGCACTATATCGATTTCATGTCCAGAAAATTTCAGGATTTTTTGAAGGCTGCGAGTACAAGCACATACCCCGGCTAGAGAATGAAGCTGCTGACATCCTGTCAAAACTGGGGTCGTCTAGGGATGCAATCCCACCCGGGATATCCTTGAATCACCTAAGGATCCCTTCAATCAAACCTTCACCTGATTCCGAGTCAATTTTTATCCCAAAGCAAGAATCTGAAGCTGTTCCTATGAATGTTGATGTCAAGTACATTTGGGAAGACCCGGGGACTACATGGTTAGACTCGGGGACTGCGCACCGAGACTCGGCGGATGATAACCGAGTCTTAGGGAAAAGGAGAAGAGGAAAATGATGTTAACCGAATCTTAGGGAATGGGCAGAGACTGATAGAAGAGATAATGGCGGCCGAACCAGTGGAAATAGATGAGCACTTATTCCCTTTGCATCCAGTACCAGAATGGGCTGAAGAAATCATGAGATTCATGTCGGAGGGGAGCTTGCCAAATGATGAAACCGAAGCTAGGCGAGTGCAGAGGAGGTCCAAGGGTTACACCATCATAAATAAGGAGTTATACAAAAGGAGTGCAACCGAGGTGCTACAACGTTGCGTGGAGCCAGCCGAGGGCAAGGAGATGCTCCTGGAGATACATCAAGGAGAATGTGGGCATCATTGCAGTACAAGAGCCCTGGTGGCTAAAGTATTCCGGCATGGGTTTTATTGGCCCACTGCTCATGCAGATGCAGAGGACATAGTCCGAAAATGTGAAGGATGCCAAAGGTTTGCCAAGCAGACACACCTACCCGCATCGGCGCTCAAAACAATTCCTATCACTTGGCCGTTTGCTGTGTGGTGTTTGGATATGGTGGGAGAATTCAAGCCGGCTAGGGGTAACATGACACATATGTTGGTGATGGTGGATAAGTTCACCAAGTGGATAGAGGTGAAACCGATCCGGAAAGTGGATGGTCATTCGGCTGTAACTTCCTGAAAGAAATCATTTTGAGATACGGTTACCCCCATAGCATCATCTCGGATAATGGCACGAACTTTGCTGTGGGAGAGTTTGCCCGATTCTGCTTGGATAAGGGGATCCGGTTAGACATAGCCTCAGTGGCACACCCAGAGTCCAATGGACAGGTGGAGAGATCAAATGCTTTGGTATTAGCTGGGATAAAAGCTCGGTTAATAGAACCACTGGTAAAGACTCCGGGGTGCTGGATAGATGAGATACCATCAGTACTATGGGGTTTAAGGACCACGCCGAATCGGTCAACTGGCTATACGCCATTTTTTCTGGTATATGGGGCAGAAGCAGTGCTACCCACTGACATAGAATATGATGCACCAAGGGTGACAATGTATACCGAAACCGAGGCAAAAGAAGCCCGGGAAGATGCAGTGGATCTGCTAGAGGAAGCAAGAGAATTGGCCCTATCCCGGACAGCGATATACCAGCAGAGTCTCCGACGTTATCATAGTCGGAAAATCAGCCCTAGAGTGTTTCATGAGGGAGATCTAGTACTAAGGCTGGTGCAGCGCAGCAAAGGCCGACACAAGTTATCACCTCCATGGGAGGGACCATTCATTGTGAGCAAGGCTATGCACAATGACTCGTACTACCTTGTAGATGCACAGGAACCAAGGACGGACGGCCTGGACAGACCCGGACAAGAAACCAAGCGACCCTGGAATGTAGCTCTGCTTCGACCCTTTTACTCTTAGGGGCGCAATGTATGTATCTCAGTTTATCATAAATGAAATTTCGGCAATCCGAGTCTGGACTCGGGGACTGCCTTGTTCTTATGCATGTGTTTTTTATTACTGTTTTGTCCATACCGTTCATGTGTCGGATTGCTTTGAACCTCGTCCCAAAATTCAAGTAATGTATGCTGTGTTGTTGATCTCGTGACTCGACTGACAAACACCAAAATGGTAGTCAAGAGCAGAGGTGGAGAATATGGGAAACATGAAAATGGACTCGGGGACTCGGTCCAAATCCGATTCGGCACATGTCGTTTACTAACCCCTGTTATTTTCTTTTTTGTTTATGTTAGATGATTCTAAACCACAACTCGCATGTTGCAAGTATTGTATGCTATGATTCCTATCTTGTGACTCGACTGTCGAACACCTAAAAGGTAGACAAGAGCAAAGATTCGGCAAAAATAGTAAACAAGAAAACAGACTCGGGGACTCGGTTTAAGATGATCCAACATAAACCTCGTCCGGATCACATTAAGCAAAATAAAAATAGTCTCGAAAGAGCTTAAACTGTATATTACATCTGCTCCCGGCATACCGGGGATTTAATGATTTTCATTAAGATAGTTCAGGAAGAAGGAGCCAAAGTTGCAGGAGACTCGGTTGCAGGGATGAGCTCGGATGATGGAGGAACCTCGGGTGAAAGAGGACCCTCACTTGCAGGAATGACCTTGGACGGCGAGCTTGAAGGCTGGGCAGATTCGGAAACATCCGGGTCAGCTGAAGAAGTGGCGGTCTTGTCTAAAGCTTGCTCTGAGGTCTTAGCCGAGTCAGTGGCTGGCATCTTGGATGTCTTGGCCAAGTCACAAGCTGCAGGTTGTTCGGCGGAGTTTGCCGAATCGCCAGATTCGTCCTCAGACTCGGCGTATTCGTCAAGGGAGGCATCATCCGATTCCTCTTCTTCAGATTCTTCCCCATCCGAGTAGACCGGAGCCTCCAGATCAAGATGCTTGGTGTTTGCAAATTCGGCCATAAAGTTGGCAGCTTCTCGCGGATCTTGATCCGGTTTGGATCTGAAGCCCATGAAGAACCCTCGCGAAGGGAGCGCACTTTGGCGAGATCAATCAGCTCATACCAAGACATGATGAATAGCAAACCTGCGTCAGCACCAGCACGGGCGGACGAAGATCTCCACTGCTTTAACCGGGTCTCTGCCTGATCCAGGTCTTTGATTAGCTCGTCCGCAGACCGGGCTTGCCGAGCTTCAGGAAACAAGACTCGGTGAGCTTTGAGACTTGCATTGAACAGAGTAGTGTGGGACTCCTTTAAAGGAGCAATCCGAGCTTTAAGTGCAGTGATGTGGTCTTCGATATCCCATGTCTCGAGCAGGGGAGCCCCAGTTAACTTAGCTCTCTCAGCTCGGGCATCTCTCACAGCTTTGGCGGCTTGAAACCGGATGCTGGTGAACTCTCCTACATAAGATGAGCTAACGCTGAGTTAGACGAGGGTGAACAAAGTTATGAGTCGGATAAGAGCAGAAGGGAAAAAGGAGATTCGGCAAACTTACGATCCATGTCTTCGTTGAGGCTAGCAAGATCAGCAAGCCATTTCGCGCTGATCGCCTTGTGGGCAGCCAGATCATCTTTCGCCGCTTTAGCTTCGGCTTCAGCATCTGCAACGTGCGTTTGGATTTTCTTGTCCAATTCGGCCCGCTTCTCAATCCCGGCTTTGAAAGTATCTCGCTCCTTCTGGATCGAGTCTTTCTCCCTCTGCAGCGTGTCCCGGTCTTTTTTGACCTTCTCCTTCACTTTTTCAACCCGGTCAAGCTCCCGCAGGAGCCGAGTCACTTCTGACTTTTCCTCCGATAAAGCGCGCTTATGCTCTTGATCTTTCTTTTTCATCTCCTCACTTTGCGCATCAAAGGAAGCTTGGAGGGCCTGGTGCTGCAAGACTAGCTGCTTAAAGAGCCGGCTGCGAGCAGTGGTGATTTCCTGAAAGAAAAAGGGTTAATGGCGTAAAAAGAATCTCGGGGACTGGAGGCCCGAGATTAATAAAAAAGAAAGCTGACCGAATCAATTGGAAAAGAGACTCGGGGACTGGGAGTCCCACGATTTTTTCAGCGGGACAAAACTTATGATCAAATGTTAGAGATTCAAGCCGAATGCCTTTCTTACTCTGAGGAGTATCAGTCATTCGACCCGAATCTCGGGGACTGGGGATAGTGTAGATTGATCATGGTGAAATAAAAGCAAGATTCGGCAAAGTTACCTCGAGGACCCGGTTAGCGTCGACGACCGAGGCCTGTACAGAATGTAGAGATTGAAACACCCGGCTAGGACCAGCCGGATGTGGCGACGCTGAAGTGATCGAACCTTCCGCAAGGTCCGCAGCATTCCAAGCTTTAACAAATTCCTCTGCGGAGCCGAGTTTGTCGCCGCCCGGAGTGCGGAGATTCGGCAAGACCTGGCCACTAAGGCGGGCGCGAGTGATCGCCTCAGAGAGTTGATCATGCACCCGAGTTGCTGATGGAGCGGCAGAAACCGGCTTGCTAGCAACCATCTGCTTATCCGAGGTCGTTGGAGTTGTGCCAAAGGAGACCTGAGTCGGCTTAGGTAGAGGCGATGCGCCCGGGGGCTTGGCTGGAGCTGGCTGTTTCGGTTGGTTCTGCGACACTTGCTGTGCTGGTTTAGATACTTCCTGTTGCTGCTTCTGCTGTTTCTCAAGAGGTTGCTGCTGCTGCTTCTTCTTCTTCTGCTGCTCTTGAGCCTTGGTGGTAGGGCGAGGATCCGGGTTAGTCAAAGACTTAGCCGAAGTCTTAGCTTTCTCCTTCTCCAACTCCTTCAGAGGGCGAGGCCAAGTTGAATCTCGGGTGGGACCCGAGATTTCCTCTTTCTCCAAGTCAATAACCGACTCTGGAGCGAGAGTTGGCGGAGGAGTCTTGGCGGTTGTGGCACGCGCGGGAGAAGGGACAGCCTTTTCAGGGGATTGGCTCTCCGTGGCCGTATTCAGTGGAGGAATGGGAGAAAGAATGGATGAATGAGTTTGCTCGGTGACGATGACGTCACTACATAGAGTAAGGTAAACAGTTAATTCGGATAACGGCGACTCGGTTAATAAAAGAAGAAAGCAAATGAGCTTGGCATTACCCCTTGGTAGTAGGCATGGCCTTTAGCCGATTCGATTTGGAGACAGTTTTCTTCATTTTCTTGGCTGGAGGGGCATCTGATCCGGACGCGTCAGGGCGTTTCCGAGATGTCCCTTGAGTATCCGGTTTGGCTGGAACACAAGGTTGTGACCATGAAATCGGAATGGCATCAATAGGATCTAGGATCCAGCAATCATCATCTTCATCCTCGGAAAGGTTGTAAATAGTCGGTTGCTTACCCTTGCGAATGGGCTTGGCGCGCGGAATCGGCAAATAATCGTCCGTATCCGCATCCTCTTCGCCCTCGCGCAGCGGGCTGCGATCCCGTGCCCACACCTTGGTGGAGAGATCTCCATCTTCGGTGATCTGGCGGTCGAACAGCTGCAGTAGAGTCAAGGCAAGTCGGATTAGTCCAATGGCATTTCGGTGGGGTATGGATTAATCCGGGAATGATGAACTAACCTGTGGTGGAAGTGCGTCTCGGTGGAATGGCTCCACGCCCCACTTCCACTTATCCGACATCTCGGTGTAGGCAATGGCATTTACCCGTCTCTTGACGGAAGCTCTGGTGAGATCATGTTTGCTGATCCGGATAGGATCTAGCAGACCGCTCATATGGCAAATCTTGTGCTGACGTTGTTGTAAAGGACTGACCCGGCGAGAGACGAAGGCTCGGAGGAGGTCGTCCGAGAGCAGGCCCTTCTCCAGAAAATCCTCTAGAGTTTGGTGTATGACTTGAAGCTCCGCAAGAGTGTCAGCCGGATCATATCTGAAATTTAATTCGGCTGTGGGGGGCTCGATCTTGAACTCGGGCAAGTTGAGGGCATCATGGCCTTCAACGCTCTTCACGTAGAAGAAGGACCTTTGCCATTTCTTGCAAGTATCCAGGCCAGTGATTCGGGGAAAGATGGAGCCCGTCCTCGGGGTAATGCTGGACGAACCACAGGCGGTCATCACCTTCGGGTCACTACCCGGGATCGTATGTTTCCGGAGATGGAAGTACTTCGCCCAGGTTTCGACAGTCGGCCAGAGACCGAGATATCCCTCCATAAAGGAGGTAAAAGCAGACAGGGAAACAAAGGAGTTAGCCGGGAGGTGGTGAGGCTGCAGGCCGAAGAAGTCTAGGAATCTCCGGAAGAAGTCACTCGCCGGGAGTCCGAATCCGCGCTCGAAGTGCGCCAGAAATACAACACGTTCACCCGGTTGGACGACCGGTTCGAGTTCCTTCCCCGGTTTTCGGCATATAACATTAGGTGTTATACGCCGGGTGCTCCGCAGCCATTCCAGGTCATCGTTGGTAACATCGGAACCCTCCCAACTGCCGGGGGGCAGCTTCGACATATCCGAATCAGTCCTGCAAAAGGTCGGACATAGCCGAGTTAGAAGATGTGGAATCTCAAATCTAGAACAAGTCGGATAATGGTGTAACCGAATCAGCTGTTAAGGGATTCGGTGAAGGCAATCCCGGATAAAGTGGTTTAGTTACTGCGGAAAAGTAATTCGGCTAGTAACTACAAACACCTTTCTGTAAAGATCTAGGGTTACGCAAGATCTACCGCAGCAGTAAAATAGAGAAGAAATCCCGAGTAAAAATTATGTTGGGACTGTTCAAGCAGTGGCAAGCCAAACTGGGGCAATCTAGTGCAAAACCTAGAAAGGAGATCTAGGGAATGCACTAAGGCGTGACAGTGAACTCGTGCGCGAGTGAATCTGCAAGAAGCAGGCGCAAGTTCCCATCGGAGTATGAACTCGCGCGAGGTCGCCATGGCCGGAAGAGGAGGAACTTACGGTTGTGATGCGACGAGGAAGAAGCGCGGTGGAGAAACGGCGGCGCAGGGCGCGATGTGCGGCTCCGGCGAGTTTTCTCCGGCGTTGTTGGTGTCTCCGGCGCAGCAAGGTCGCGAGGGCGAGGTCGCACCGGCGGCAATGGTGTAGATGGAGGTTTCGAAGTGGAAGTGCGAGGAAGAAGAGGAATCCCGCACCCCTATATATAGCCGCTCGCTGGTAACGGGCGCACTACCGCGCGGTTTTCGGGGTGTGGCCGGATCAAGTGTGCACCGGAACTTTGCGGTCGCAGCTGTGGCTGTGTATTTCAAGCACACGGTGGGTCACAGAATTAGAAGCGGTTTGTGGATCGGGTGTGCCGGTTAGCGAAGAAATCGAGGAGACGCGGTCATTTAGTCAAATGCACTCAAGTACCTGGTGGATCCGGATAATGTGCTGTCAGTGGCATGTCAAATCAAAGACCCGGATTACGGGGCCTCTGTGCAGAGATTCTCTGCCAAGTGTCCCGGGAAATCCTGAGACAAGATTGTGTAGTATGGAATTCGGTTAATGGTGTTTGTTTTTAAACCTGCTACGGCCCTCCATCCGAGGCTGTAGGACCGCACCAGCTTCGGGGACTACTGTCGGGGGGCTGCCCCCGGGTAGGGCATAGAAGTGGAAAGGAAACTCAAGCCGGGTCTCTTCGACCGGATCGGTTGAGAGAGTCGGTCAATACTCACTCTTGTTCAAATGCAGGGAGACGCCAGAAGGGATCAGGCAAAGTCTAGCCGGATCAGAGGAAGAGGTCCGACTCGGCTAGCCGGGATGCCTGAAAGAGATCCGGCTCGGCTAGCCGGGTTGCCTGGAAGAATCCGGATTACCTGCGATGTCGGATAATGCACAAAGACCGAGTAATGTCAGTAAGTTCACGAGTCCTGCAGGCTTCCTGCCCGAGGCTCGGAAGACAGCCAGGTCGAGCCACGGGTTTTCCGGGTCACAAGGCCCTAGGCGCTGACTTGGCTAATTCGGGAAAGGGCGGTGGCCTAGGCTCTGATCGGCTACGCTGGCTTAAGCTCAAAGAGGAAAAGATAGACCCGCCGTTGAACTGACGATGAGCTGGACTGAGTGACAGTAGCCAGGGCTTGTCCTGTTCCTCTTGTCCATGCCATTATCATCTCCGGCCAGGGGCAAAAAGGTAATCCGGTTAGTGTATAAGTAGACCAGCACATCCTCCAGTGCGAAGGACGAACCCTAGAGCTCATTTTCCCCCTCGGTAGCTTCTTCTTCATCGTGAGCTCTCACCATTGTTGCTTCATACAGCTCAAGGAGCGCACTGCACTTGTCACCATTGAGATATAAAGAGAGTAGGCTAGTGCTGCAGTAGGGGTGTTACCTCCACAAGAGGGCCCCGAAGCAGGGTACATCGTGGTGTGCTTTGTGTTCTTGCTTTCTTTGTTTCTTGTTCATGTTCTTGCGGTTTCTTGTGTGTTCTTGCTTGTGCACTTCTTGAGTGCATAAACCCTCCTCGGTTTCCCCAACGCACTTTCGGCCCCATCTTAGCCATATCTATGGCATCTGCCGTGATCCCACCACGACATGTAATGTGTCCGTGGATTGCTGCTGTGCTTGATGAATTTGCAAGAGGTATGGTCTACAGGATGATTAACCACATTGGAACTCTTAGTATGACCAGAAGTTCTAGAGTTCCTATGAACCAGACCTTTTCGTACGCTGCAGAAGATCCATCTATGCTATGAGATTTTTAGTAATTAGCAGGAGTGGAATGATATTTAATTATCTTTCTTTTGGTAATGTAGTGTTTGAATGTTTAGTTTCATGCCTTAATTTTACTTCTATTCTGTCTGGAATTTTTAACCAATGACAGTCTATCCTGTTTCTGTTCTAGGTTTGAGCGAGAAAGGACTTGCCCCTTGTGTAGAGCGTTGGTAAAGCCTGCTGACATTCGGTCATTTGGTGATGGTTCTACAAGTCTGTTCTTCCAGTTGTTTTAGACTCCAAATGGAAAACGCTAACATATAACAATCAATCACAAGCAGTTGGTTATAAGAGAGTCCAAGTCGATGTCCTTCGTTCTTAATCACGTGGCACCATCTTCTCCATATGTACGGAGGATAATGTGAAAATGTTCGTGAAAACGTCTGACTGCAAACCATTCTGTTCATCCATATGTTCAAGTGATAGTTAGAGAGAGTCGATTGCAACATCAGCATACATTCGCAACAGAAGGAATTCCTGGTCTGGACTATTGCCGGAGGAATCTACTGCCACGAATACTGACGGGCTTGATGACGTCCTGCTATGGCTTGTGCGGTGTAAAATTTGTAATTCTTTTAAAGTGAATACGTCTTGGTATAACTGGGGCCTGCAAGTTTTGCTTGCTAGCAAGAATCATGTTTGAGAAAGTGGTAGGAATGTAACCTGTAAAGCTGCGATACATGAAAATGTTGAAAACCATATGAATTGTATTCATTACAAACAGTGAATATTACGAAGGCCACAATGTTAACACATATTTTATGTTTTGCCCCGTTCCTCTGCTGCTGATCTAATCTGCTTCTGTGATCCTTAATCTTGAACTGTTACAATGTACTGTCTTGATATTTTGCCTGTTCCTCTGCTGCTGATCTAATCTGCTTCTGTGATCCTTAATCTTGAACTGTTACAATGTACTGTGTCGATATTTTGCCCCGTTTCTCTGCTGCTGATCTAATCTGCTAATGTGATCCTTAATCTTGAAGTGTTACGGTGTACTGTCTCGATATTCACTGCTTCTAGTATCTGACTCCGCTAAAAAATGTATACGTCGGAGAGGTTGGACGAAAACTGAAATTGAAGTATCATTGAATTTGAGTGTCTGAATTAAAAATCATTTTTGACTGTTCTGTTCCATGTGTCCAATGTTGGCACATTTTGGTAAACTTTTGTTTGACGTGTGATTGTGCTTCTCATGTTATTATCGAATGCGTGTCTCAGACCATTTTTGTCCTTCCGTCATATCTATGAATTTGACATCTTGGTTCAAGGCTTAATAAGATTTCTTTGCGTAAGCCAGATATGCAACCAGATGTGCTCAGCGTGATGGTCAATCTTTACAGCGCGCCACAGTATTATTGTGGTGATTCAACGATATGGTCCTCACATATAAATATTGTCATTGGGGCTGAAAGTTATGGTGGTGTAACGATTATTAGTTCAGCTGGGGCTTTGGCGAGAATTTTGAGCCCTAGAGTCTTAGTTGTAATTTTGTTTTTATTCAGAGTCATCTATACAGTGTGACTTTAGTTATCACATTATCTGGTTGCATCCACAATTCTTATGTAATATAAGACACGCAATTACGAAAAAAAATGTTAAGAAATTTGATGAGTATGCTTAAATTTTGTGAAGTTTTACAAACCACGAGACAAATGATACTACAGTGTTGCAAAGTGCAAACGTATAGAAAAGGATGGCAAGGGTGTGTTTCTGCTGCAAGGATACGCCAAACGGTCTTCACAAGGTAATACCTTCAGATTATACATAAGATGCATACTATAAGTCTATAACTCAAAAAATACGTAACAAATCGCAGAGGCAGTTGCTCAGCTTGAAGAGCTAAACGACCTAAATAACACCGCAAACCTGAACTGATTTGAATTCGAAGTCTTTTCTTTCTATGTCGCCGCTTTCGATTCATTCTAAACTGAGTAGTGTAGCTGTTAAGCTTGGTAATAGTCAATCTCAAGTTCATGTTTCAACTAATGTCTTGAGACATATGGAATTTGACCGTATCACGGTTATTCCTAAAGTCTCGACTGGGTTGTCAGCCACCTATGATGATGAGGATGAAGCGATTGCCACATCAGATGGTCAGCTTATTTCTCATCTAATTGGTGAAGTGTTGGATGGTGGTTTGGATGACAACGGGCTGAGCTCATTATATGAGCTAAAAGCATCCGGTCGGAAATCTAAATCTACAGCCAACAAGGCCCGGAAACGGTCCAAGTTATCCAAATCCCCCACGGTTTCCCGATGAATGACATGTTTAAGAATAGCAGAGATCTTGGTGACTTGGCTAAACACTTGCACTTCGCTGATTGTATTCGGGACTATAATTTGGATTTCTTAGCTATTTCTGAGATGGGTAGACGTGAGTTCTCACAATCTCTCTTGAACCGACTTTCGGGCGGTATAGAGTTTGAGTGGTACTCGCGGCCCCCTCATGGTCGATCTGGGGGCATTTTACTTGGCGTCAGGACTGACACCATGGAATTGTTGGAGGTTACGGAAGGCAACTTTCATATCAAATTGCACATCCGTAATAAATCCGACAACTTCATTTGGAGTCTTGTCGCCGTGTATGGGCCAGCCCAGGAAGCGGGTAAGACCTCTTTTCTCTGTGAGATGATAAACTTGGCAAAAGATAACCCACACCCTATGATCATGGGTGGGGATTTCAACCTGCTACGGTTTCCATTCGAGAAAAGTAAGGGTCGGTTTGACAATCGTTGGCCTCTTTTGTTCAATACAGTTATTGACAGCTTGAACCTACGAGAGATAACGATGGTGGGGAGACAGTTCACCTGGGCAAACTCTCTACCTGAACCCACATACGAGAAACTAGACCGCGTGCTGATGGATTCTGATTGGGAAGATAGGTTCCCATTGGTGTCGGTACGGGCTCTAGAACGTATTGAGGGGTTGTCAGACCATGCTCCCATTCTCTTGAGCACTGGAGTACCTAGACCACAATGTAAACCACGATTCAAGTTTGAACTTGGTTGGCTACATCGCGAGGGTTTCCACGACATGGTTAAAAGAATCTGGAATTTACGGGTAGCGGGCGATACGCCCATCCAGCGATGGAACAATAAGATACGTGCTTTACGCACTCATCTCGTTGGTTGGGCTCGTCATACTACTGGTTTACTCAAAAAAGAAAAAGTATGACTCTCCTCGATTATCGATGCTCTAGAAGCATTAGCAGAAGTTCGGTTACTGTCCGCGCAAGAAATTAAGCTAAAGAGTCAATCCAATGCACAGATAGCGAAACTGCTACGTGAGGAGGAGTTAAAATGGTACCAACGTTCTAAAGCTCAATTCATTCTAGAAGGGGACTCGAATACTCGTTATTTTCATAGTATTGCCAATGGCAGACACATGAAAAAACGCATTCATTCCCTAGTCCAGGATGAAGGAACGATTGAGGGCCAGGAACAACTAAAGTCGTACATTACAAATTATTATAAAGGTTTGTTCGGGGCCCAGAGGAGGGGTCTTTCTCTTTAGATGAGGCCCGAACAGAGGACATACCCCAGGTTTCAGATGAGGAAAATAGCCTACTTACTAAACCCTATTCAGAGGAGGAAGTGAGAAAGGCGGTTTTCCAAATGAAACACAATTCACCTCCTGGCCCTGATGGTTTTCTGGCTGAGTTCTATCAGAACTTTTGGGACGTCAAAAAGGCAAATTTGCTACAATTGTTCGCCTGTCTTCACAATGGACAATTAGAGTTGTTTCTTATCAATTTTGGTGAGATAATTTTGTTACCTAAAGGTTAACGAGGCAGAAAGGATCCAGCAGTTTAGACCTATATGCCTCCTTAAGGTTAGTTTTAAAATATTCACCAAAGTGGCTACGATTCGATTGAACAATGTGGCAGATCATGTGGTTCGTCCGTCCCAGACGGCTTTTATGCAAGGTCGCAACATCCTTGATGGAGTTGCAATTCTACATGAAACAGTCCACGAACTAAATAGGAAAAAGTTGAATGGGGTAATTCTTAAAATTGATTTTGAGAAAGCTTACGATAAAGTGAAGTGGTATTTCATCCAGCAAACCCTAAGGATGAAAGGTTTTTCCTCAGAGTGGCGCGCGTTAATTAATAGCTTTGTTTCCGGAGGAAGTGTAGCCATTAAGGTCAACGATGACACTGGCAAATACTTCCAAACGAAAAAAGGCCTCCGACAAGGTGACCCACTATCGCCAATACTATTTAATATAGTGGCGGATATGCTGGCTATCCTGATCGAACGCGCTAAAACCGAGGGCCAAATTGATGGAGTGATTCCACATCTTGTCGATGGTGGATTATCAATTCTTCAATATGCCGACGATACAATTCTTTTTATGGAGCATGATATCGAAAAAGCTTGTAACCTAAAGTTGATCTTGTCAGCTTTCGAGCAACTTTCGGGTCTTAAGATAAATTTCAATAAAAGTGAATTGTTTTGTTTTGGCGAGGCCCAAGAAAACACCTCCTTGTATGCTGAGCTTTTTGGCTGCGAGCAAGGTCAATTTCCTATCAACTAATTGAGCATTCCGATTCACTCTCGGAGACTTACAAATGCTGAATGGAAAAGGGTGGAGGAAAGGCTTCAATTACGTTTAAATAGCTGGAAAGGCAAACTCCTATCTCTGGGTGGAAGATTGGTTCTCATAAACTCGGTACTAACGAACATGGTACTGTATATGATTTCATTCTTCCAATTGCCTAAAGGGGTCTTAAAAAGATTGGATTATTTCCGATCTAGATTCTTTTGGCAAGGGGATTGTGAGAAGAAAAAATATCGACTGACTAAATGGAGTGTGGTTTGTTGCCCTAAAGACCAAGGAGGGCTTGGAATTCATGACCTTGAGGTCAAGAATAGAGCGCTGCTAGGTAAATGGCTATTTAAACTTCTTTCGGAAGATGGAGTTTGGCAAACCCTCCTTAGGAGAAAATATGTTGGAGATCAATCTGTGTCCCAGGTTCTTTGGAAACCTGGTGATTCACACTTCTGGGCAGGCCTCATGGCTACAAAGAAGTTCTTTTTTCCACATGGATCTTTTTCAATAAGGGATGGATCGAAAATTCGCTTCTGGGAGGATATTTGGCTAGGCCAATCTACCCTCAAAGAACAATATCTGGCTCTATATTCTATTGTACGAAACAAGAGCGACACGATCGCGAAGGTGTTGGGTACTTTCCCACCAGATGTTTTATTTAGAAGAAGTTTACTACGAACAAGACAAGCATCTTGGAATGCTCTGCTCATCCGTTTGGATTCAATCCAACTAACGGAAGGTCCTGAAAAATTTCAATGGAATCTCACGAAGAATGGTAAATTCTCGGTTGATTCTATGTATAGAGCATTAATTCTACCTGAAATTCCAGTCGATAGTTCAAATAACAACAAACTTTGGAAGATGAAGATACCACTAAAAACTAAAGTGTTTACGTGGTATCTACGTCGATGAGTAATTCTTACCAAAGATAACCTTGCCAAACGCAATTGGCACGGAAATAAAAAGTGTGTTTTCTGTCACCACGACGAGACCATCACACACTTATTCTTTCAGTGCGAGTTCGCTAGGTCTATATGGTCAGCCATGCAGATAGGTTCTACCTTACATCCACCTAGTTCTGTTGCTAACATTTTTGGCAACTGGTTAAATGGAGTGGATCCTAGGTTAAAACTATTCAGTAGGGTGGGAGCGATTGCTGTTATTTGGTCGCTGTGGCTATGTAGAAATGACAAGGTTTTTAATGATAAAAATGCTTCTCTTATGCAGGTTATTTACCGGTGCACAGCGACGTTACGAGCATGGTCACCCCTGCAGCGTGTCGAGCACCGAGACTTGTTTTTGGAGGTGACGTCGAGACTAGAGGCTGCGGCCAGGGAGTTATTTTCCCGGCATGGGTGGCAACATAGACTCCGGATAGACCTACCAGCATCTTAGGCGGATCTACAATTTCTCATTTTGATATGTAATTCGTCTTTTTACTTTTTGGTTACCGACTGGATTGATGGTGAACTGGTGGCTGTGTGCATCTTAGTTATGCAGACGCCGGGTGTAATGCCTAAACCTTTTAAGTAATAAAAGCCCTTTTATAAAAAAAATAAAAATAACCTACATGCATGGGGAAAAAGAGAAAAAATTACACCGCACTAGTCGTCGCCTATGCCTCGGCGGCGGCAGATGTCTTGTTGGGGTGATCCTTGGGACCTTGCTGGAACACGGAGCC
This sequence comes from Poa pratensis, assembly GCA_947311845.1. NCBI lineage: Eukaryota > Viridiplantae > Streptophyta > Magnoliopsida > Poales > Poaceae > Poa > Poa pratensis. The sequence goes on from CAMZMU010000090.1 coordinate 4,542,129, forward strand.
GATCTTGGGTTCGCCGAACATGGAGACGCCCTGGCGGGTCATGAGGCCGGCGTATTCGCCGGCGGCGCGGACCTTGTTCTTGAGGCAGACCAGTGGTCCGCCGCGGGCGCGTCCTTCAACTGCCGGAACCGGTCCTTGGCGCTCTCCATCAGCGTCGCGTCCTCGCCCACGGTCCGCCGGAAGCACTTGGCGGCCTCCTCCTCCGCCGGCCTCTTCACATCGGCCACACCTTCCGCTGATACCTTGTTGTTCTCCATCGCCCAGCTCTCGCCGCGATCGATCGGAATCTTGTGTGTGGGAGAAGAAAGGACGGGGATGTCGCTGCTACTAGGATGATGGGTGGCGATCGAGGACGGGCAGGCTCGGTTGATATAGGCCAAGGCGTTCGTTTTACTTGGGAAGAAAGTTGGGTGACGCTGTGGTGGGAAGTTGAAGCTTGGTTCCTTGGGGTAAGGGAAAAGAACACAAGCTCAAGATATACTGTGTCCCGTTGAACTTTGGATAATTACTCAAGAATCTTTTGATTATACGGAATAATAAATGGTAAATGCTTGAAAGCGCAGGTGCGCTATTTGGAGGAGTTGAGCACTCACGCTACACGACAACACGATGCACTCGTCATCCCCAAATCACTCCGACTCGGCCATCTAACTACTACAATCGAAATCGCGCGGCCCCGGACATCCTACCACCGGCGCCGCGGCACACCGGCGTCAGCCCGCACGCAACACGCCTGGATCGAGACCGCCGCGCTCTTCCTTTTTTCTGCGCCATCGTAGATTCCCTGCGCCCCTCCCCTCCCACCGGTCGTCCCGGCGCCGGCCTAGCTCCCGGCGCTGCCGCCAGTACGTCAGTACTTCCCCAGGCCACCCGCCGCCGTCCCCGCTTCACCTGCGGCCGAAGCTCCAAGCCGGCGCCAGAGAACATCGCTCCATCGACAAATTACCGATCGTCGTCGCCGCGCCCAAGGCCACGCACTGCCGTCTCGATCCTCCACGCGTCTTCGATTCATCCGGCCGCTGATCCGATCCAGACGCCGCCGGTTCACTCGAGAAGTTAGAGAGTCGGTGGCGAGACGAGATGGCGAGAACGTCAAGCACACTGCTCGCGCACGACCCAACCAGCGCCAAGCTCGCGCGCGACCTCCCTCTCTCAGGCTCTCTGCTCCACCTCACTCTCCCCGGCTCCAATTCCTCATCCTCAAGGCGTGCAGTGGAACGGCGGTTTGATGCAGAGGAGCTCGCGTGGACGAGCGGAGGCGGCCGACGGCCAACTGCCATGGGGGCAGGACGCAGGAGCATGCGCGTGCAGAGTTTGAGCGAAAGGTCAAAGGACCTTATCTCTTTGGCCATTTTACTTGAAGACCCCTATATTCACAGGAATTCACAAAACACGCTACAAGCTTATGCTAGTGATATAACTCTGTGGAATAAACTAACTACCCGGTGTAATTTGCTTCCACTCGTGCTGAAGTTGCTATAACTGGTTTTGTAGTTGCTTACCGCTATTTTGAAGTTGTACCAATTTGTTTTTAATTGTTGTGGAGTTGTTTATTGCTACTGTGAAGTTGCCTCGTCGCACACTAAAATTGATTACCGTTGTTGTATAATTGCGTCAACGCGCTCCAAAATTGTTTCGTCTCGGACCATAAGTGCTTTTAACTTTTTTGGACTTGGTTATTGTTGTTTTGAAGTTGCGTCATTGCAAAAGTTGATTACCGCTATTGTGTAGTTGCGTCAACGTGCTCTAAAGTTGTTTCGGCTGGGAGCATTGTTGCTTTTAATTATTTTAGAGTTGATGGCTATTGTTACAAAGTTACGTCATTGCAATCAAAGTTCTTTACCACATCTGTGTAGTTGCTTCAGCGTGGTACAAAGTTGTTTCGCCTCATACCAATTTGCTTTTAATTGTCGTGGAGTTGCTTATCGTAGCTGTGAAGTTGCCTCGTTGCACACCAAAGTTGAATATCCTTGTTGTGTACTTGCGTAAAGGCGCTCCAAAGTTGTTCTCGGACCATAGTTGCTTTTAAATATTTTGGACTTGCTTATTGTTGTTGCAAAGTTGCATCATTGCAACCAAATTAGATTACGTTGTTGTGTAGTTGCATCAACGCGCTCCAAACTTGCTTCGCCTCAGACCATAGTTGCTCTTAACTATTCTGGACTTGCTTACTGATGTTGTGATGTTGCGTCATTGCAACCAGAGTAGATTACCGTTGTTGTGTAGTTGTGTCAACGCGCTCCAAAGTTGTTTCAGCTCGGAGCATAGTTGCTTTTAACTATTTTAGAGTTGCTTACTGTTGTTGCAAAGTTGCGTCATTTCAATCAAAGTTGTTTGCCCCAGTTGTGTAGTTGCTTCATCGCGCTACAAAGTTGTTTCGCCTCATACCAATTTGCTTTTAGTTGGCGTGTAGTTGCTTACCGCTGCTGTGAAAGTTGCCTCGTCGCACACAAAAGTAGATTACCGTTGTTATGTAGTTGCGTCAACATGCTCTGAAATATCCTAACTCCATGGTTCACCCACTTGCTAAATCTACATCTGATCATACCCCTTGTGTAATTAGCATTTCAACCACCATACCAAAGGCACAAATCTTTCGGTTTGAAAATCACTAGGTCAGCCAGCCGGGATTTATTCAGCTTGTAGAGAGAGTATGGAAGTGGCCTGTGGTTGCCTCGTCAAGTGCAGGAATTCTTACGGCAAAATTCAAAAACCTGAGGCATGAGTTGAAAAATTGGGGTAAATCTTTATCTCAGATTAAAGTGCTTATTGATAAGTGTAATAAAGTAATTATGCTACTGGACCAGCTTGAAGATGAAAGAGACTTGAGTAGAGCTGAATTCAATTTCAGGAACATAGTGAAAGCACATCTGAAAAAACTCTTGTGGATACAGTCAGAGTATTGGAGGAAGCGTTGTACTATTCGTTGGGTACAACTAGGAGGTGAAAATACAAATTTCTTTCATTCCAAAGCCACAGAGAGATATAGACACAATACAATTGCCGAGATAAAAAAATGTTGATGGAACAGTTCTTGTTGATCATCAACAAAAAGCAAATGCTTTCCTCCAAAGTTTTAAAGGCAGAATGGGTGTCTGCATGCCTACAAGTCAAAATATTTCCCTGGATACAGTGCTGCACCATGCTGATGATCTTGCTAGCCTTGTGGAACCCTTCTCGATTGATGAATTAGAGGGAATCGTTAAACATATGAAAACTGATAGTGCTCCAGGACCTGATGGTTTTAATGGCCTATTTGTGAAGATGTGCTGGCACATTATCAAGGCAGATTTTATCAAATTATGTAGTGACTTTCATTCTGGCACTACTTCTCTACAGAGTATCAATGGTTCATACATAACACTTGTGCCGAAGGTCAATAGTCCAGAGTCGGTTAATGATTTTCGCCCCATTTCGCTCACCAACACTTGCTTGAAACTTGTCACAAAGTTGTTGGCCAACAGGCTTCAGAAAGTTATCTGTTGAACGATTCATGCAAACCAATATGGTTTCATCCAAGGGAGGACCATTCAGGACTGCTTAGCATGGTCATATGAATTTCTGCACCAATGCCACCAGTCAAAGAAGAAAATAGTAATTCTGAAGATTGACTTCGAAAAGGCTTTTGATACCCTTGCTCATGTTGCCATCATAAATATCCTGAGGGCAAAAGGTTTTCCTGAACAATTTCTGCAGTGGGTCCATGAGATTCTTTCTTCGGGTTCATCTTCTGTTTTGTTAAATGGTATTCCAGGAAGGAATTTTCACTGCAGGAGAGGGGTCCGACAAGGGGATCCTTTGTCTCCTTTGTTGTTTGTGGAAGGAGCTGATTTATTGCAAAGCATGGTGAACAAAGCATATCATGAGGGAGTTTTGAATGCCCCAATTCCTGTCAGAGCCGATTATCCGATAGTACAATATGCTGATGACACTATAATAGTCTTGCCTGCAAAGGTACAAGACCTGCTAGTCTTCAAGGAGATCTTGCGGCAATATGCAGATTTCACTGGATTGAAAATCAACTTTCATAAATCTTCAATGATTCCCGTCAATGTGCCACCGGAAGAAGCTACCTTACTAGCTCAGACCTTTGAATGTCAGTTGGGAACTATGCCTTTCCCCTACTTGGGTCTTCCAATGGGGACAACCAGACCAACAATTCGTGATATGTCGCCACTCACTGACAGAGTTGAAAGGAGACTTACAGCAACATCTTCTTTCCTTTCATATGGTGACAGATTGGTGCTGGTCAATTCGGTTCTTTCCTCCTTGCCCACATATTTCTTGTTGACCCTAGTGGTTCCTGTTGGAGTCACCGAGGTTTTTAATAGAGCTAGGAGACACTGTTTGTGGAGGAAAAAAGATAAAGATACTGTTAATTCTTTGGCTGCATGGGATATGATATGCAAGCCCAAGAACAAGGGAGGACTCGGAATTATTGATCTCAAAGTCCAGAATACTGCTCTACTGCTTAAACACTTACATAAGTTTTACAATAATGACAGTACACCATGGGTTCAGCTGGTCCGAGACACTTACTATTACAATTCTGTACCTCATGCTGTTGTATTGTCAGGTTCCTTCTGGTGGAAAGGAATTATTACTTTAGCTGATACATACAGAGAGATTACAAGATGTGAAGTGGGTAATGGTCATTCCATTCTGTTTTGGTCTGACCTGTGGCAGGACAAGAAGTTAGAAGAAATGTTTCCAAGACTTTTTTCCTTTGCCGCTGATAAGCTACAGTCCGTTCATGAGTTTCTAAGTAATGATCAATGGACTGAAGCTTTTTCGCTGCCACTCTCGGTGGAGGCACATGAGGAATTAATACAAATGCAAACTTTATTGCAAGATGTCACGTTGAGTGGAGAGGGAAATGATAGATGGGTCTGTACGCTTGGAAAGGGCGAGTACAAACCAAGTTTGATGTATAGGCACAGTTTTAAACACATTGATACTCATGCTGCGTCCTGTTGGGTTTGGAAGAGTAAGTGCCAGTCCAAACATAAGTTCTTTGCTTGGTTGGTTTTACATGACAGAATCAACACCAAAGAGATGCTTCTGAGACGACATTGGCATGTGACTGACAACCATAATTGTGTTCTCTGTCCTGCACACCATCTTGAGGATTGGAGACATTTGTTTTTTAACTGCAATTTTAGTACTAGAATTTGGAACTATTTGCAGATTGTTTGGCAACCTGGGAATACCAACGAGACACTGATTCGTGCCAAGAAGAGTTTTCTCGGACCAAGTTTTTCTGAGGTGGTCATCTTAGCATGTTGGGCCATATGGAAGCAGCGCAATGGTTGGGTATTCAAGAACATTCGACCTACATTTCGAGGCTGGAGGTCATGTTTTTTTCATGAGATCACCTTGCTTAAAGTGAGGGTGAAGGAATCTGTTTTTATTTCTTTGTCTTCATGGCTTGACACTTTACAATAAGTTTCCTGTACATAGTGAGTTCCCTGTACATAGTTTGTAAATAGTTTGTAAATACTCTTTATTTTTATAATTAAGTGAGTGAGGCTGTGGGGGGCTCCCCCACAGTATAAGGTTTAAAAAAAAAAACATGCTCCAAAGTTGTTTCACCTCGAACCATAGTTGCTCTTAACTATTTTGGACTTGCTTACTAATGTTGCAAAGTTGCGTCATTGCAATCAGAGTAGATTACCGTTGTTGTGTAGTTGCGTCAACGCGCTCCAAAGTTGTTTCACCTCGGACCATAATTGCTTTTAATTGTTGTGCAGTTGCCTCATCGCATATCAAAAAGTTGCTTACCGCTATTGTGAAGGTGACAAATCGCACACCAAAGTTGCTTACCATTGTTGTGAAGTTGGCTCAACACACACCAAAGTTGTTTACCGTTGTTGTAAATTGCCACAACTTTTTCTCAACCCAGAACAAAGTTGCTTCGCCTAATACCAAAGTTGATGTTCGTTGTTTGTATAATTGCTTACCGATGTTATGGAATTGCCTTCGCACACGCCAAAATTGCTTACCGCTGTTCTAAAATTGTTTTGCAGTTGCCTCATCACACAATAAAGTTGCTTGCCGCAGATGTGAAGTTGTCTCAACACACCAATATTCGTCTTGTACCGAAATTGCTTTCCGTCATTGTGAAGTTGCTTTATGTTGTTGCTTACGCTGTTCTGAACTTGCTTCATCATACATCAAAGTTGCTTAGTTGTGTTGTGAAGTTGTCTAATCGAACACCAAACTTGCTTCTCATCGTATCGAAGTTGCTTACCGGAGGGCAACTTTAAAGAAATACAAAATTTGATACGAGGTGAATCAATTTTAGTATTTCATGAAGCAACTTCACAATAAATAAAAGCAAATTTGATATGACGTGAAGCAACTTTGTTGTGCGATGAACTAACATTAGAACATCGGTAGGCAAAATTCGCAACAAATAAAAGCAAATTTGATACGAGCCGAGGCAAATATGGTGTGCCTTTATGCAACAATGGGAAAAAATAACAGCAACTCATTAAAATCATGTTGGGCCTAATCCAATCTAGCCCACTCTTTTCTCTCTCCCCACTCTCACGTATGGCCCAAACAAGCCCAAGAAACGATGGAAGACTTCTGCAGTTCTGCTCCATATTCTCATCGTTGTGACTTGTGAACAAAGCAACTCTGGCTGTTTGGACGCCGGAGCAGCGAAGCTACAGAGGCAAAATTGAGCGCCAAGATCGACGCAGCAGAGGCGCCCACTCCGCCCCTGCCACACCGAGTGCCACGGCCGTCGTCGTGCCGAACATGACGCTACGCCTGCTGCTCCATGGCCGTCTCGTCTTCCCCCAATTCCCGATCTGCGAGATGTCGTTACGCCCCGCTGTGCTGCTGCTCCACCTGCTGCCCACGGGATGCTGCTCAACTTGCTGCTCCCGGCCGAGGCGAAGTGCCGCGGAGGAGGAAGATGAGGGCACGGGGCACTGAACGGCGGGGGAGACGGGGCGGCCAGGCTAACGGCAGGTCTCCCGTGCTGCTGCTCTCGGCCGCGGCGCGGTCGGCGGATAGGAGAAGAGAAGGGGGCGCGGGTTCTCAGGACGAGGATTCTCCGGGGAGGGACGTGGCAGGGGGTGCTTCTTTTAGAGGAAATCGGCAGTAATTTCGCGCAAAATTTTCCCATCGCGTGCGCGACTGCGTGAGGGTGCGCTCCGTATCCCATGTGAACGCTCACGCGCAGAGATGTCGCTTTCAAAGTCCGACGTGGCGACTGAGCGCCACAAACAACGGACGGGCGCCCAGGCGGACGCATCCATAATAAATAACAGGAAAAAATATTCTTGTTTCAGAAAATTTCTAGCCGTCTCAACGGACAAATTCTCCCGCTCCGTCCGATCGCACTCAAACCAAGCTCTCCACCGCACCAGTCACTCAATTTCTTTGCTTTTTCAGTAGCGCGATACAAAGCACGGAAAGTGTCGACTCCAGAGGGCAGTGCTCCCTTCATTTGAAAATATTTAAAAAGTATTTGTAAGTTTCAACAAAAAAATCTGGAAATGGCCAATGACATAGTATCCTACAATTATGGAAAATCGAATTTAAACTATTTGTGTTATGGGCTACACAAAAATGAAAAAATCTAACAAAATTAGAAATTTGAAAATATGCATATTAAGATCCACACATTTGTCATTTTGTGTAGCTAAGAATACAAATTATATGAACTTGATATTTTGAACGTTCGTGGAATACATCATTGGCTACATCTGGATTGTTTTCAGTTTTTTGGAACTCATAAATATGATTATTTTTAAATAACAGGATCACTGGACCTCGGGAGCAAAAAAAAAAGTTCCACTCTAGAAAGCATGGAAAAGAGATGTCTGTGTAAAGCAGAGGGTGAGACACGACGAAAATCGGCACAAACAAAAATTGTCCACCGTTGCCAGACATGCTTGATCCTGTGGTGTGCAGCGAGATATATTTTGAACGTTCGTGGAATACACCATTTTCTGAGCTATATATATAAATGATAAAAGTATGATCTGATTATAGTGAACAGTGCATATTTTCAAAACTACAAAATTAGATTTGTCATTTGTGTATAGCCAAGAGTTTAAAAAAATTCCACCCTGTAGATAACTGGCAACTCTGCGATCCAAGCAGTGATGAAAACAATTCTCAAGTCATTTTTTTGAAGATCTATGAAGCAACTGGAAATTTGGGATGGCGGAAATAACTGGCTGAGAAAGGTGTAGGGCATGTACAATGGTGATCTAGAAGTGGCACGTACAATAAACGCTGAGGTGGAGGAAAGAGAAACTTGATAAAACGTTGAGGTGCCTTTTTTTTGTTGAGGAAATGATCCGATCCATATATTCAGAAAACTCAGTACAAACTACAAACAAGTCCAGCAAAGAAAGAAAATTACAAAAAGACCCTGTAATTTGCACAGAGCACCCTGAGCCATCTGAAAGGATTACAATCGGATCCACCACCGCGCTCCCTGAAACAAGCCGCCTCCGAAGCCACCGTACCGCCATTCGTGGGGAAGGGAGCACCTCCACTTCATGTAGTCGATCGCAGAACCACCCGCCGCCACGCGATGAAGACCCAGAACGATGAACGAATTCGGCCATAGCACCATCTTCCCCAGTCCACCCATCTTCCCGCCGACTCGGCACCAGCTAGACCATCCACCATCATCACCCATCTCCACGCGGCCGCTCCCCTCGCCACCACGGCCGGCCGGAGCAACACCATCGAGGAAGACCACCGCAAACCCCAGCAAACACTGGAACAAATGATAGAACAGCAGTGCTCGGTACCTGATGCAGAGGACCTCCTCCATGGAGCCCGAGCAAGCATCAAGATCTCGCACTCCGGCGACGTGTTCCCTCGCCGCCAAGATAGCCGCTGCGCTCCAGCTTCTGCACTCCCCTCTTTTCCTCCCCCTCGCCACCGAGGCCGGCCAGGAGAAGAAGAAAGCACCACAGAAATTGGAAGCGACGACGCTTATTGAAGAGAGATGCCTTCGATCCGCCTCCGCACATCCTCCACCTTGGAGGCTTGACGAAGCACAGGTCGATGGCGAGCTGGACGCCGCGCCCGAGCGTCGGAGCTGCAGCCCTCCGAGGAAGAAAGAACGGGACATCCGCCACGGAGAGCAAAGCAAAACGAAGACCTAAACTACCTACATACAAGACGGGCCGGCACCCGGGATCATCTCTACACCAGCCGGCGCAAGCGCCGACGGCGAGAGAGGCCGGATCTGGGAGGCGACGCCGGCGGACTCTCAAGGGCGGAGAGGACGAGGAGAGGGGAGGAGAGTTGGTTGAGTTGCCTTTTCTTAATTACAAGAAATCTTAGAAGAGAGACGCGTGAGGCGATTGTAAAAACCCATCTAGGATTCCGTTCCCCTCGCCGGCGACGCCGCCGCTCCGCTCCGTCTCCGGTGGCCTTAGGGCCTTGGAGACGTGGCGGATCACGGCGTCTCGCTGGCGGGAGGATTCCCGTTCTTTGTTTAGGTTTTTTCAGTGTCTTCTTCAAGTTGGTGAGGCCACGGCTACTTCTTGAAGTCAGAATAAGGTCTTCCCCGCCCTATCCTCGCTCCGGTGATGCGCCTAGCGCTAACGGAGCGCGCGTGGAGGTGTGTGTCCGGCGGATCCCCTAGGATCCTGTCCGTTTTTGTGTTCGTCCGTGTGGTTTCAGGTCTGGCTCTTCCGATCTATGGTTATCATCATTGGCGGTGGTTACTGCTCTGGTGCGTTGGTCCCTTGGGGCCTTAGCATGACGACTTTCCGTCTGTCTACTACAACAAGCTCTACTACGACAAGCTTTACCCGGCTCCGGTGAGGGAGGGGTGAGGACAGCGGCGCGCCTTCGGCTCGCTTCAGTGTTTGTAGTCGTCGCTAGGTGGTCCGAAGACCTATTTGTAATTATTATTATTTTTATAACTCTTTGTACGTTGTTGATGATTAATAAATTGGTTGGCCTTTGCGCAAAAAAAAATCTTAGGAACAATCTCTGTAACCACATATTTAGAAATGACTAGTTATTAGAAATAAGCTTAAAATAACCCATTATATGTCGTATTTAATTGATATAGTTAGTTACTTAGTTTAACATGGCAGGATTGAGATAAAAATCTTATCCACCATTGTACATGCTCAGGTAACATTTCCCGTTCTCCAAGACACCATTCGATCTTTGATCTTATCTGAGATTAGGGAAGTCTTGTTAGCGCATCTTTTGAATCTAACCAAGGTACTTGATCAACGAGGGGTCAGCTGACAATTAAGCACCTTACCGCATTTGTCAACAAACTCATCGTTGTAATGAATAGGCGTGATGGAGCTCTTTGCAAGGTCGCAGGGAAGTGCTCAGATGAACAGATAAACGCAGCCCAGAAATGTGAAGTTTCCCAAGCATGATGAAAGAAAAATCCCATAAGTTACATCATGGAGTATACAAAAACATCACAGATTCTGCATGTATTCGCCACACGCCAAAACACCAAACAGGCACAATGACGCCGCAACCTCGGTTACATTTCACTGTTGCAGTATATTCGTTATCTTGTATCACACCACTAACCATATTCACTCTTGCGCGATAGATGGTGGTGCCAGGCTCCCTCTATTTGCTTACAGATGAAGCCCGAGCAAGCGACTTTGGAGAACCACAAGAATCTGACACAAAGGACGTGGAGGCCGGAGATGAGTTAACATGTTTGAGTGTCGCTGCACTTGATGGGCGACCGTGGCCCGACCCACAGCGAGCAGACACTGGTGGCAGTACTTGAGTTGGGTACACCTCACTGACTTCTTCGATGTCTTCATCCACATATATCACATCCTGCATAGTAAGTTGGTGGTACTCTACAATTTCTCGTAGGAATCTATTTTCTCGAGCATACACCGAGTTTTCATGTGCAAGTCGCGCCTTCTCAGCTAATAGTGTCTCTAATTGAAGGCGGATCTGCAAAGCAGAACATATACATGGTTAAACCAGTGTCAATGTGGTAAGTCCCACTACTTCCTTATTTATATTTTTTAATATATATTGATTTCGCTGTTGATCAAAATTTGACCACGCATACACGAGAAAAATGCAAGCTTTTTCGTTAGAGTTGCACAAAGTTATGACTCCAGCACATTTCATGTTGTCGTTTAATCATTTTGTCAAGTCCTAACTCCTAAAACCCAAAATCTAGCAATAGAACTGCAGCAGCTGCCTTCTAGGCAAAATTCAAAGACTCATTCAGTTGAGCATAGAACTAACGAGAACTAGTGAACTATGAGGATTGTTTACTTAGTGTTGGCATGATTTCCTTATGATTATGAACGCACAATGTTTACTAGCAGGAAAGGAAATCTAATATATTGTTTAGCAAAGAACAAGTTCCAAACCCTTGGACCCAGCAATAGAAGTGCAGCAGCTGCATTATAGAGATAATTTCAAGATGACGTTAAACTAAGAATGGACCTAATGATAACTTGACATGATTTCCAAATGATTCTCAGAGGCTAAGCAGTACAGAATGTGGGGGTAACTATTTTTAGTACGAAATAGACTATAGTCTTCTAGTAAAAACTTAGATGTTAAAAGAATTAGCTAATTTATTTTCAACATAAGGCAGTAATCAAGACTCAAGAGACCGGTGGACTTCGGTCAGAAAAATTAGTTAGGTTTTTCTTGTTTAATTCTAAGAGAATTACTAACCAGATCATCGTCTTCTGGGTTATCACCATTGTCTCGACTTTCCGTAACATTTTATTCTCGTCCTCAAGCTGAGCACAGCGCTCCTTTGCAAAAGCTAAATCTGCCTTCACAGTTTTCAGTTCACGTAATAGCAGCTTTGCTTTTGCTGACATGGCATTTGCAACCTGTAAGAGCAAAGGACAGAGCAATTAATAACTCGTCCCACAGAAAAATTAGCCAAACAAGATTCAAGATTAACTGAACTGATTCTACAGTACTCTAAAGGAAAATAGGGAAGCAATACTGAAAAAAAATCATTTTGTGGAAACTTTTTGGAAAGAATATAGTCGGGCTCATATCGCCACCTCACGAACAAAGGTGTTTCCGAAAGCAGCCAATCAAAACACAGTTGAAATTAAGTTCCACTAGATTAATCAATTGGGCACTTTCCAACTTTCCAAAACCAAAAATGTGAAATGGAGCATTAAAACAGCAAATCTAGTGACACATATTTGCCACCTTACGTCGCGAGATGCCTTCAATTGAGTTCCGTAGTCGAGTGGATTTTGAGGAAAATTTCTGTGAGCAAATTTGTGAGAAACTTCGCCTTGTGGATTTGAACCAGATCCTTTCCGTCTTATGTTCAGTTTCCGTGTCTCTTGAATAATGTCGGCTGTTTTATTCTCTACAATGGTCCGACCTTCCTGAAATAAATAACAAGCTGAGCCAACAAGGGAAACTGACATAAGAATGAAAATGTACGTAAAATATTCTAATTAAGCTCTTGTAAAATGATAAATGCGGCACAACTATCTCTTGTCGTACATATACTGACAGTTTAAAATGGTTCATAATTTCTAGGTTTTAAACAAAAGCAAAGGAATTGCCTTCCTACATCAATTGTGAAAGGTAGCATTGATGCTAACAAATATAGTTCAAGATCAACTTTCGAAAAATAACACATTTTCAAACATGAACTTACTTCGAGGGCACTCTTTATTGTCCCACCAATATAGTTCAGGGAGGAAGCTAAGACCTCAGACCTCTTCTGAGATGGGGGTGTCTCGGACGTCTCTGCTTGTGGCTGTTTAGAGTGTGGTATCTGTGACATCAGTAAAGATTGTCAATGAGCCACATGAGCAGTTCAAGGTGAACTACACATAATGATGATGACAATTAATTACACAAGATTACAAGGGGAATATTGTACTATACAGTCTATACTACAAACCAACATGTACTAAACATGATGTAAGAACGCAGTACAGGCAAGAAAGCTTGCCGTTGTTAAATAGTCACTTGAGAAGTCAAAGTTCAGAATGTACCAGTAATGTGTATTGAAGGGATGATCGAGTACACATTAAATGGAATAAATTCATACCTTAGAGTTCAGTTAAGTAACTATTTTAGAAGACAGAATCTCTCACCTGGCCTGGTGATTGACCATCTCTTGGGGGCTGTTGTCTCGCCGGAGAATCGTATTGCTCCGGCGAACCATCCTCGTCAATGAATGACTTTGCTTTCCGAGCAAGCGTCCCCAAAATCCATACTTGGCCTCGTTCAAGCTCTTCATGGATGTGTACCCATAGCTGGAAGAATCCTGCGCTCGGAAATTAAAAAAACCGCCGATAAACATAAACTCTTAATAACAGACCAAACAATTTTGCCCATTTCAGAGAGCCCCAAGGCCCCCAACCAAAGAATAGCAGCAATCCAACGACAGTGTAGAAGTCTAGCACGACCAGTTCAACGCCAATCCAGCTCCAATCAAAAGGTTAGTCAATCCGCCCAAACACGAAGCAATCCGGCGCTAATCACTCTATAATTGGATCTCCATAATAAATCCAAAGAACGCTTCAACGCCGGAACCGCCGATCGGGCCAGATCCGCGAACGCATCCAGAGACGAAGACTTGCAGGGGTATAATTAAGAGGTTGGGGATCTTACAGGGGAAGGGGTGGATACGGAGGGCTCGTGGCTCCGGCGCGCGGCCGCGGCCGCGGAGGCAGCCGAGGAGGAGTAGGCGGAGGAGGGGAGGAGGCATCGCGGTGCGCGGCGGAGGCGCGCATGGCCTGCGCGGCGAGGGAGTCCTGCGACGGGACGAAGGGCTCACGGCCTGCGGGTGGCGGTGCTCGAAGGGCGCTCCGGCTGTGGCTTCCGGCGGTACGCCATCGCGGTCGCGGCGGCGGGACGGTGGGGTTGCGACGGGCAGATGGGTGCGCACATTTAATACTGAACTGGAGATGCGATGCGATGCGATGCATTCGGGGGTGGACTGGACTCGACACGAGGCGCAATACCAGGTTCCCCAGAAAAAAAACAAAGTTACCCATCTGATCTGCGTTGTTCATAAGTTTGGGGCACGTCTGCTCTCAAATTTCTAATGGGATATCTTCCGTCTGATCTGCGGTATATGGACAAGCAGAAAGAAGGATAAGGAAATAAATGGAGAGAAGGGATATGAAGGAAGAAGAACAAGAAGAAAGAGGGAGGATCTGACTCGCGACATGGCTACACATGGTGCCCAACAAGTGATGGGTGAATGGTGACAATGCTAGCCACTAGAAATAAACAGAAAAACTATAAAATTCCAAATTCCCGACAAAAGAGTTGTTTAGGAGTCTTTATTGAAATTACCATGCGTGAGTCTTTCAAATTGGAATGGCGTGCAGGTAATTGCCATTCATAAAGTTTGTAGAAATATGATCTGATAATACATTCGTAACATCCCATGGTAGTGCACGGGCATCAAACTAGTAACATTGTATGTCTAAATCCAGTCACCTACGGACATATCACATTTCTCTGTTTGCTTGGCAGAAAATTAAAAAAAAAAAACACCATATTTACGGTTAGGTAACAAAAAGCTACCACTTTTCTCTAGAGTTTCAAAAACCCATCGGTTTTTTTGAGACGCTCGTCTAACCGCAAAACTAAAATGTGGGGGTCCACTGTTAACCTGTCATGCCCATCGGAAACAGTTTCAAACAAACTGTTAACAACGCATTCGCCAACCAGCACATAACTGTTATTTCTCTCTCCCGCGCGTCCCACTCTCTCTTCTTCCTCTGACCCCGCTCAATTGAGACACCACTGCCCTGTTTCGTCGCCGCTTCATCCGTTGTTTCGCTGACATGACGAGCTAGAGTCCTAGCTAGGCGATGTGAGTTCCCTGGCACGACTCCCCGTTGCGAAACATGCAAGTCACGTTTGCGGTCGGGTTGGTGGTGGCACCGCCGTAATTGACAGTAACACAACCCGACAAGATATTGAATAAAAATAAAACTTGTAGCAACGCACTGGCACATTTGCTACTACTTTGCTCAAATAGTAAGCATGGGCTATGTTTTCCTGGTTTTAGGGTTAAGATTTGGTGGGGTGGCGCTTAGGTGGTGGAAGCGGGGCCTTTTCCAATAATGTCTCCCCGGCTTCAGCCCCACCTCGATGATGACGTCGAGAAGCTTGTGTGAGTTGTGTGGTTCTTGAGGACTTGTTCTAGCGGTGGGGATCTCCGGATCGTCAAGGAGCTTCATCGGCAGTGCTTCCTTCTTCTTCATCTCCGGGACGGATGTGGTCTTCTTGACCCGTTGGGGACTTCCCGTCCGCATCCAACAACGCCAGGCCGGCTCAGGGAGGATCGGCAGTGGCAGCGCGCCGTCGACACAGTCTGGAGGTTGAAGACGAAGGGCATCTCAAGAATTTCGTTGTAATTTTCGTTTTTGTTGAAGTTCTCCGTACAGTTTGGTGTTTCTTTAATGCCACAATCGCAATCGCAAAAAAGGAAGCATGGGCTTTGGCTTTCCCCAAATTTGGTCGAAATTTTACACCTTGTGGTTGTGGTCATGTAGTGTAACACCCCGCCCACCCTCGGGCCGGACCTGACACCCTGGCAGCTCTCTAGAGTATCTAGACTGCCTCCACAGATCAATACTGGTCTTTTCTGCGCACTTTGTGCTCACTCATGCGTACCGGGGAAGGACTTCCCGGTCGGTCACCCATCCTCAAATCGTTTCGGGCCAAGCACACTTAACCTCGGAGTTCTTTTCAGATGAGCTTCCAGAAAAGAAGTTGTAACTTGTTGATATGAGTATTCCATCAATCCTATTAAGCCCTGAGCCAGGATCTCACATGTAGGTAACCAATTTGCCAAATGACCAAACTCAACACAAGTCAAACCCAGTCGTCGACCCCATTTATTTGAACAAGGCTAGGACTTTCATGGCCCAATGGGTGGCTTCATGAACAATGATGACGTAGTCTGGTAATGAGTGTTCCACATACTAGTCTAGGGGTTAGCCGCTGCTGGAGATTTCTAGTCCACTCGCCTTCGGCTGCCATCTTGGCGCTGGGAGGTGGGGGACCTCAAGATCTTTCAGTTTTGTGTTCGTGGTCATAGAGTTTAGTGCTGGTTACAGTGTTCTCCGAATAAAGTTGCTCTAGTTTCTTGGCGGTGTCATGGGGCTAGAAAAAATTGTATCCTCGGGATTTGTTTCTTCAGATCTGATGAGTTTATATCACTGTGTCTTGTTGCTTCCGTTGGTTTGATTCTTTGTGGAGTTGGAATCGCTCTACGATGTTACAGTGAAGATTTTGCGATTCGACGGCCTGCACTTCCAGGGGGTCATCCCCGGCCCAAGCACGTTCATCGCTCATGGCTTTCCATCTTCTTGGATGGGGACTTTCAGAAACCTTTATCGGTAATCAAGTTCGTGCAGGTGAACGCGCAGCGGTATTGTTTCTTCAGTCTGATTGCAGTCTCTTTACTGAAGCCGGGGAATTATTTCGTCTTGCAGAGATTGATATCATGGTGAAGATGTCTCTGAGAGATTTCATTGTAATTCTTAGTTATAGGAGTTACATTGTGAACTTTTGAATAATTGATGCAAAAGTCAAAACAGTGTACCTGTAATTGTTTCGCGCATGAATAAAGTTACAGCTGTTTTCTCAAAACAAAAACAAAAAAACTAGTCTGGGGTCGATTCCCCTTGGGACATTGATTTCTTATGTCTCGTGCAAAGGAAAAAAACTAACCAGAGTACTAGGCTGATATTATTCATAAATTTGGTGAGGAGGCCACTAATAAATGATGGCTGGAATGAGCAGAGTTAATCATAATCAAGCAAAAGGGGCAGAAAATGCAGCAAGTGAACATTGTGCTATCAAGCACGGGTACTTTATTATTGAATCGAGAGAACTTCTTAATTTTTTGTAGACGCAACGCAAGAACTCATAGCAATAGCTTGGATCGAGTATGCATGAAATGACATATGGCTAAATGGGTTCGCCGGTGCAGTTCTTGTAGCACCTGCATAAGTGACGTAGCAGCGGCCTCTATCGAAGCCCTCATTCTTGCAAAATTTGTTGCATGTGCCGCGCTTTACACACGTGTAGCCGTCATGGGTCCTGCTATCATGACCTTCGCAACCATCAGATCCAATCCATTCTGCATCCATTAACAAACAATGAGGATCAAGTAAATTGACTTGTGAATCAGTCTGATCTGGAGATGTGTGGGTTGAAGGTATTCCTACCAGATGACATGAGAAGCAGCATCACCAGCCACAGTCCTATCAACGCCTTGTTTGTTCTCATTAGTCCTTCCCGATGTTCTTCATGTACAATGCCATATCGATACGGTATATGTGGGATTCTTGCTAAATCAAACTGATGAGTCTATGAGCATATCCGTGACTTGTATTTATAGTCAAAGTATGTCAATATTAACATGGTTCTTTTTATGAGAGATTAATTCAACACTTATCCGAACGGCTAGTTTAATTCAACTTAAACATGGCAAATGCTTATCCTAACGCCTAATTAATGCCAATTAGACACATGGTTGATGACCCATGTTTAATGTAGAGCTAAACATGGCTTATCCTGATTTTTAAGTATAGTCGTAGGTTAATATTGGTTTGTTTGAGAGCGGCGTTTTGGAACAAATAGAAAACTTTTCAAAAAATTCCGAAAACAATCATGCATGTACCTGAGTATGGTACGCACCATCGTGACAAATTTCGCACCGAAATGACATCGTGGCCGCCCTGTGCAAAAATGATAAAATTTTGACAGAAAACGAGATCCAAAAATTTGAATTTTCTGTCAGAAATTTGTCATTTTTGCACAGGCGGCCACGATGTCATTTCATTGCGAAATTTCACACGATGGTGCGTACCATACTCAGGTAAGTGCATGATTTATTTCGGAATTTTTTGAAAAGTTTTTCAAATTTTTTTATGCTCTCGGAAATACCGGGAGCATATGAGCCACTAGTAGAAAATACCCATTTAGTCCCGGTTCGGTTGGGGTTCCACGTGGCCCGCTCTCGTGAGGAGCTTTTTAGTCCCGGTTCGTGGCTCGAACCCGGGACTAAAGGTCTTTTCTATTTCGTTTTTTCAAAAAATGATTTTATTTTCAATTTATTTTTTTATTTTTTTGAATCTTTTTTTTTTGTACAAAGGTTGGGGTCAGAAGACCCCGCTGCTGCATATTAAGAAACCATGTGGCAGGTACATTTTACAAAAGCACCCTTTTCAACTTTAGCCCTGAAAGACCTACTATTCGAAGAAAGGGGCTTCAAATTTACAAAAACCACCCTAGAGCTAAAAGATAAAAAGCAATCAAGCCCTTGGGAGCCTCTGCCACCTCTCGCCGGCGATCTCCAGGCGCCGACGCCGAGATCATCAGAGCACCTGCGCTCGGACTCGCTCTTCCGGCGAGATGATCTCAGCCACCAGCAGATGAACGCAGCCGGGACGAACCACTTGGCAACGCTGAGCCGCCGAGCACTGGGACTGGATCAAGAAGGCCTCCGCAGTGGAGTAGAACTTTGGTCATCTTGACGGCCATGGATCGCGGCAGTAATCTGGACCACCGCGTGTGGAGCTCCGAGATGCAGCATGAACCACTTCACCAAGTAGGAGTACAACTTTCTCTCCCTGCCTCCACGGCTAGCAAGAGGAAAGCGAATCAGCTCCCAAATCGCGAAGCAGGAGGTACGGCAAATGGATTTATTGAATCGGCTTTGATCTTCCTTCGCCTTGCAAGTAATCCACCATGAATCCATCCTGCAAAAGAAAGAAGAACAGGTTCCAACGCCGTTGCAAGTCGTCGGAAGCCAGCCGAGGAAGAAGAAGAAAGAAGCCATAAAGGCCAACATCGCCATAGAGGCAAGCAAACCTAATATACTACCTAAACTACAGCTATACAGATCGGGCCGGCACCCTAGTCCATATCCACAGCATCCAGCGCGAGCGCCGACGGCGGGAGAGGCCGGATCTAGGCAGCGGCGGCGGTGGACTCTCAACAGTAGCAAGAGCGAGAGAGCCGAGAGAGGAAGGGGAAAGTGTTCCCTTCTCTCTTAATTTCGAACATCCTTTTTGAATCTTTGAATTGTTGGACTCACATCCTCACACTACTCCACCCCTAATTACACTTAATCTTCAGTCAAATTCCAATCTTGGTCAAACTTCCCGGTCGGTCACCCATCCTCACTGACGAGGTGTACCCTCATCAAATCCCATGGTTAAGGACCTAGGGTTGAGATTATGGGGAGAGAACGTGGTAGTACTGGTAGTTTCGTCGGCTGACAAGCAGAGGCAAAGATTTACCCAGGTTCAGGCCCCTCGGGTGGAGGTAAAGACCCTACTTCCTGCTTGTCTGGTATTGATTGTGGATTATGCGATTACAGGGAGCTCCGGCGAGATGACGATCTCGCAAGAGCTTTGGTGGTTCGAGTATGGCTTCCCAGATCGGTACCCCTCCCAGCCTTTAAATAGGCTGGGTCTCGGGAGTTTGTAACCGACCTAGTTTACACATAAGGAAAGCCTAAACCGACTATGCCTATGTCTAGTCTTGGAGGGTACTCCATCTTCTTGGGCCTCTTGTCTTGGGCTTCGAGTAGGCTCTTCGATATTGGGCCTTAGTCGTTACGTGCACCAGGTACCCTCATGATAGGGTACCCGATATGTATACCCATGTCAGTAGCCCCCGAGTACTTGGCTGACTCGAAGAATCGGGCATGGACTCTTTCGTAAGTGCACGTCATATGCTTTGTATTCTGTATATATAATTTGGAATTCCTGTATGAATAGCACACGTTTGGCTATGTCGAGTATCTCATCGACTGTGTTTTATGATGATCAAGGGATAATAGCTTAGCAGGCCCAGTACACTCGACGGATCGGGACTGGTTAACTACACATTCGGGTAAAACCTTACTAGCTTTCAATCAAACTCGAGTCCCCGGACTCGAATCTGGAACAAACTGGTCAGATTCGACTAGGCCGCTTGAGGTCTTACTGAGTCGATCTGCAGTATAACTTTGAATTTTACCCAACGCGTCCGTCGGGATTTTTCATCATGTCTGCTGACACGGAAAGTGTAAGGATTAACGTTGCTGGAACGGTCCTTAGCCCAGCTCGAAAGTTCGGCGGGTCTTACCTTTGCACTATGCGTGCAGCATCCGAGGTATTTGCGACGGACGCAACTCGGGAATGTTTCGAGTATGATTTCTGAACTTTGTTGGACGAGTCATGCCCTTTGTCGACTGATATTTGCTGTTATGCTATCGGGTGCGCGACAGCGCTCCCGATGGGAGTAGCCCCCGAGATTGTGCTTTATTGCTTTGCAATGGAGGATAATCTCAAAAACTCTTCTTACTCTGCATATGTTAATCGAAGAAATTTGTGCCATAATTCTATCGGGTGCACGACAGTGCTCCCGATGGGAGTAGCCCCCGAGATTATGCTGTATTACTTGTAAATGGAGGATAATCTCAATCATTGTCCTAAGCATCTTCAGTCGAAGAATTTTTTGAACACGCTCCCGATGGGAGTAATATGACTTAGTCGAAGGAACGGTCGAGTGACCAATTTTGCCTTAAGAAAGTTTTGTCACACCCGAACTAATCAGGGCAATCGAGTGACCAATATGCGTTGAGCATACTCGAACGTATTTTCTGAACAGATGCTTCAATGACGTCAGGGATGACGTTTATTTCGACTGCGATTTCTGACACGCGTGGCGTGCGTTATGCTGCGATTGATGGGACGTGACACGTATGTGGGCCCATTTGTGCAGAGCTGACCGAAGACGGTGCCGTTTGGACTTGATTTGACTATACGGGCCCACTTTTTCCGCAAGCGTGATGATGGCTCCTCTTTTTACGTGCGTAGTGGGCGGAGTGGCCGGCGACGGTTGCCCTCCGCGTTTGCCACGTGTACGGTCAGATTGCGTGCGTAACGCACGATTTGGATCTGAATGGCTGTGATTGCTTTTGTCTTGTGGTAAATAGGGGAACGGCGCTGGCATTTGTTTTTTACCTGCCATTTGCTCTGCGCGCCGCCCCTGTTCCATCGTCTTCCTCGCGCTCTGCCTCCATTGCTCCTGCGCTAAAGCTTTGCGCGCTCTCCCACCTGCTCGTTGACGATGAAGAAAGCAGCGGGCAACAAGCGCTCCGCCTCGACTGCTGCCGCCGCGCCCGATGCGGCGGCGAAGAAGGGGAAGAAGATTGCGGCTAGCACATCTGCGGCCGCCGTCGACCTCAAGAAGACCAATGGGGATTGGATGAAATCCACCCTGAAGGATGCGCAGCTGGACAAGCTGCGCGAGGAAGGATTGCTGCCACCTTCCGACCAACTCCTCGTCCGCGCACCTTCGCCCAAGGAGGTACTTCCCGAGCCTCGCGCTAACGAGCGCGTCTGTTTCGCGGAGTTTTTGCCTAGGGGTTTCTCGCTCCCCCTCCATGATTTTGTGCGAGGTTTGCTTTTTGCCTACGGGGTGCAGATCCATGATCTCACCCCGAACGGTATTCTGCACATTGCGTGTTTCATCACGCTGTGCGAGTGTTTTTTGGGTGTTGCTCCGAGTTGGGCATTATGGAAGTCCATCTTCATGGTCCGGCCAAACAACCGAGGTGGCCGAACCTACCAGTCGGAGGCCTGCAGATCCAAGTGCGCAGCGACACCCGGTACTTCGCCCTGAAGCCAGTCGACTCGGCGCAGGGGTGGAGGAAGAGGTGGTTCTATGTGCAAGTGGACCAAAATGTGGCCCCAGCATTTTCGACTGCTGGTATAGCCGCTAGGACGAAAGCCTGGACCATGAGCTTTCGACTGAAGAAGTGGCGGAAGCAGCGCCTATGCTGGAGACAATTGGAGGGCTCCTGAACAGCATCACGGGTGTGCATCTGATTGCCACCTTTGTGAAGAGGCGGGTATGGCCACTCCGCGCTCGTGCCCACCCAATGTGGGAGTACGAAGGTCCCCTCGACTCCACTCGAATGAGCAAGGAGGAGCTGTCGAGGAGTGAACTGGTGACACATGTGCGGTCCATCACCAGTACAAACAGAGCGAGCCCTGCAACGTCGACTGCCCAGTCGATCCTTATGGGGCTGAAAAGCCTTTGCAGAGGTTAGTGAATCTTTCGAGTATATGATCTTCTGTTTTTGTTATCCTTCTGTGCATCTTTTTGACTTTCGACTGCTATATCTTGTATGCAGGGCCACTCGACTACCTCCACTCTTCCTCCTCTTCCCGAAGATGGGCCAACTTATGAAACAGAGGTGACAGTAGAAGCGAAGGGAGGGGATGAATCGCCTTTACCTTCGGCTACCACTTCACCCACAGAAGAGGTTGAAGAGGAAGGGGTAGAGGAAGCACAGGCAAGGAGCCTGCCGCGAGTGAGGATGTTAGCGAGGTTCCTCTTCGCAAGCGCCGTCGGGCAGCCCAAGTTTTGTCTTCTTCCACGAGCTCACCCGCGAGGGAATCGGATGTGAGGGATGATGGAAACTCAGCTCCGTCTCCTACGACCACAGCTGCTCCCTTGGACGTGAGTCCTTTGAGCTCGGCTCCTCCTCCTCCTCAGTCGAGTGGGCAGCTACCTTTTGGAGGCCCAAACTTTGACGAGCTCGACACTGAGGATGAAGAAGAGCACAGGTTTGCTCCTTTTTGCACTTAATAATATTTTTTGTGAGTTATGTACTTTTGCTTATGTTGTATGCCTTTCGGTCACTTGTAGTGCCGAGACTGTGCGACCTCCAACTCCTCCAACCGTGAGAGCCTCGACTCCAGATCAGCCTGAAGCCTCTCCTGTTGCGGCTGAGGTTGTGAAAACAATAGCCACGACCACTTCCATTGAGGCTGCCAATATTGCGAGTACATCGACTCCGCAAATTGGAACTTCTGCTGCCAAGCCCGCGCCTTGGATTGAACACGTAAGTGTCTTTTTGTCGAGTCTTCCTTCTGGACCTATTTGTGTATAGCTTATGTTGGTTTCGTGTGCGTGCAGCCCTTCTACCTCAACCTGGTGGAATCAGGTAAAGCATTTGTCCAGGTTGAACAGGAGAGGGATAATCTGCGCGCTGTTATGGAGCAGCTCACCCGTAAGTATCTTGGGTTTCTGTAAGTCTTTGCCTTGTCGATTGTGAATGACATCTGCCCATCTATCTCAGGTGACAAGGCAAACGCTGAATCTCGGGTTAAAGAGTTAGAAGAGACACTCGCCAAGGAGCGCGAGGAGTCGAAGAAGGCCTTGGATGATGCCAAGGACTCCGCCGCTTTGCGCGAGAAGAATTATGCTGAGCGCCTGGCGAGCCTCACCCGAGACGTAGGCGGTGAGTCGAGCCTTTCACTTTTTGCCTACTTCTTTTGCCACTGAATAGTATGTAACATTTTTGTTACTTCTGCTTTTTTGAAGGAGCTGTTGGGGCATCGACACCTGTAGATCAACCGAGTGTCGATTTGTCCCTTGACCGCGCAATCGGCGACCTGGATGTCGTCTCTACCCAAGCCAAGGACGCACTCGCCAAATCTACGAGCACGCTCGGCGCCGTGTTCAAGGATGTGTTCCCCTCCAGCCAACCTCCTTCGACTGTGGATGGCTTCGCAGACGTCCTGGGCCCGGGAACTTCGACTATGACGAACTTTGCTCCGCTTTGACGGTACGCGGCTCAGAGACCACCCTCAAACTCCTTTTAGGTCATGGGATAGAGGGTGACTTCGAAGCCGCTCTGTCTGCTTTCCCTCGTAAGCCTGGCGGGAAATTGGTGTCCCTAAAGCATTTGAACGAGCCAGCCGCAAAGTTGGCTGAAACTTTTATGGCCACCATGGAGCGCCGGGCAGAAGAGGTCGCCGCTCGTGCGAGTAGGGCTAGGTCAGAGTCAATGTCTGAGAAGTAGGGCAGCCGCGCCTTTGATGTCTTGTAATTAAACTTATGACCATGCGAGTATGCATGTGCTTTTGCTACCTTTGTATGAATTTATGCTCCTCGTTATGATTCTGTTTGTAAAGCTGTATGTTGTTGCTCGTCTGAGCTTTGTGACTAGTTTCTCATGAAACTTTTATGATGCTTGGAACAGAAACGGCCAGCCGCCACTTCATCCAGTTCGTCGCGGCATCATACCCCTTCTCGATCTCGAGCTCAGGCGTCAAATGATGCCGCGGTAATACGTTATATGAAGGCTCGACTTGCGAAACAGGAGCAGGAACTGGCGAGTGCCCGAAGCGAGCTGGAAAGGATGAGGGCAAGGCCTGCTTTACCCACCCAACGGGAGGAGTATGTGCTTGGCGAGATGGAGATCGTGAACAGACAGCTCGAGTGTAAGCATGACTGCCTTGATCTTATGAGTTCACAGCCTGTTCTTTTTTGTTCACCCAACTTGTGTTGTTGCAGGTTTTGTTCAAGATTTCCAGGCGGAGCAGGCTCGCGTGGATGAGCAGTTGAACATGGCAACTGACGAACCCACGACTGGCCGCCAGCACTTTCGATTGGACAAGCACCGAGCACGCATACTGCGACTCTGCAAGATCGGGTGTGGCGGAGCACTATGCTTCTTGAATTGTGCAGGTCGGCCTTCAGTCGAATCAACCAGATGGTTTTTCCGACTGGGCCACAACCTCAAGGAATCCACGCGTTGCTCGATCTCTTCCGGTCAACAGGTTCCATTCGAGGCTTCATCACCCAGAAGCTTGTGGACGGTGCCAACGCAACCATGGCGTATCTCCGAAGTCAACGTCCAAATTTGCAGCTACGTCCACCCGTGCCTGGATCGTCTTTGTCCCAGTCGAATCTTGACGAAACATTCGATCACGCGAGGACATTGGTTGATTGCTATCAAGCGCAACTTATGGGCCCTGTTCTTCCAGCAAAGGATGAACCAGAAGATTAGGGTATTTATGTATAGGGAACACCCCCGAGTGTAAATTTGCCACTTAGTACATATTTGTTCACTTGTATGTATGCAGCCCCCGAGTGTATCGAGTGGGGTTTATGAAAAACAGTTTACATAGATCATGAATTACATAGCCCCCGAGTGCTCGAGTGAGGTTATGAATTTTATGAGAGTTGAAGCTTCAACTTATGCCTGCAGGCTCAGCCCCCGAGTGATTGATTGGGGTTGAGCAACTTTTTCCTTTGTGTTTAGTGTTACGATCCAGCCCCCGAGTATTCGAGTGTGGCTGTATTATGTTTGAAGGAGCGAAAGCTTTTATGTTTGAGTAGCTCAGCCCCCGAGCATACGGGTGAGGCTAAGTTTGTGCTGATAAGCTATGCGAGTAGTAGCAAAAAGTATGAGGAATTTATTGACTATATTCCATTTATGAATGTTAGGCTGCAGGCCGCCTCATTAAAAACCTTCCAGTCCCCTTAGGTACCCTGGTAAGGAAAAGAGCGCGTCTGAAACCTGCAGCCATCCGACATATGAGCCTATTACATTATGCGACTGAGCAATCTAAGCATAGAAACGGCGCAGCTGCGCAACGTTCCAAGGATTGTGGGAGAGTTCGCCGGTCTTCGCATGCTTCAGTCTGTATGCTCCACCACCTATGACCTCGGTGATGATGAAGGGTCCTTCCCATGGAGAAGCAAGTTTATGCACCTTCTTTGCTTCAGTCGAAGTACCAAGTCACCCACCTCGAAGGACCTGGTACGCAGTCGACGGCTGTGATAGTTGCGTAGATCTTGCTGGTAGACAGCTGTACGTGCTAGCGCTGTGTTGCGTGCTTCTTCGAGCAAGTCGACTGCATCTTCGAGTGCTTCATCTGCATCTTCTTCATTGTATGCTTCGACTTGGTGCGTTGAACCTTACGTCTGATGGCAGGATTGCCTCTGCGCCGTAGACCATGAAGAATGGAGTGAATTGCGTTGAGGCGTTGGGTGTTGTGCGTAGGCTCCATAGCACAGACGGGAGCTCTTCTACCCAAGCACCCGCAGCCCTTTTGAGTGGCACCAGGAGGCGCTTCTTGATTCCACTCGTCACAAGCCCATTGGCCTTTTCGACTTGGCCGTTTGATTGCGGGTGCGCCACAGATGCATAATTGAGCGTGATATCTTGCTCTTTGCAGAAGGATTTGAATTCCTCAGCCGTGAAGTTTGTACCGTTGTCAGTGATGATGCTATTTGGCACACCAAAGCGGTATATGATGGATTTTATGAAATTGACTGCTGTAGTGGCAGTCGAACTTGTGATGGGTACTGCTTCAATCCACTTGGTGAACTTGTCGACCGCCACCAGAAGGTGAGTATGCCCTCCATGGGAGGATTTTTTGAGTGGCCCAACCATATCGAGCCCCCACTGGGCGAAAGGCCAGGCCAATGGTATTGTCTTCAACGCCGATGCGGGTGCGTGTGGCTTTGTGGCGAATTTTTGGCAGCCGATGCACCTTTTGACTATGTCCTCCGCGTCTTTGAGTGCTGTGGGCCAGTAGAAGCCTGCGCGAAAGGCTTTGGCTACGAGTGATCGACTGCTGGCGTGATGCCCGCAAGTACCTGCATGAATATCACGAAGGATGGCTTGGCCATCTTCAAATGCTATGCAACGCTGGAACATACCTGATATGCTGCGTTTGTAAAGTTCACCGTTGATGACAGTGTATGCTTTAGATCGTCGAGTGACGCGTCTTGACTCTGTGAAGTCTTCGGGTACCTCGCCGCGGAGTATGTATGCGAGGAAGGGTTGAGTCCAAGTTGGCTCGATGAGGAGTACCTCGACTGGTGGGTCCTCTGTGCTAGGTGTTTTGCTCTTGGCTGGTGCGGCTGTGCAGGAGTTGCCGCTTCTTTTTGATTGATCTGTGCTCGATGCGCTCGAAGAAGACACCAGGTGGCACTGGTGCTTTGGTCGCACCAATGTTGGCTAACTTATCTGCTTCTTCATTGCTTTCACGCCCTATGTGCCGCAACTCGCAGCCTTCGAAGCTGCCCTCCATGATGTTGTACAGTCACGGTAGGCGATCATGTTATCTGCGATTGCGTCACAAGCCTTCATTGTTTGCTGCACCACCAATTCGAGTCGCCGTAGATCATCAGTCGAGTGCACCCGAGTGCTTTAGCCATCCTCATGCCATGGATCAGAGCCTCATATTCTGCTTCGTTATTGGATGGGAACTCGAATCCCATTTGCAGGATGTAGCGGAGCTTGTCGCCTTTTGGTGATATGAGGATGACACCTGC
This sequence comes from Poa pratensis, assembly GCA_947311845.1. Lineage (NCBI taxonomy): Eukaryota > Viridiplantae > Streptophyta > Magnoliopsida > Poales > Poaceae > Poa > Poa pratensis. Next base: position 4,569,231 of record CAMZMU010000090.1, read on the forward strand.
GCCTGCGCCTTCGTTTTTCTTCGAGCCATCAAAGTACATGGTCCAGGAATTGGACACATCTGGTGCTCCTGGGAGCTGAGCTTCAATCCACTCGGTGTGGAAGTCGGGTAAACTTGTGCTTTGATGGCCTTCGGGTAATCATACTTGATGTCTCTTGGTGCTAGCTCGATGAGCCATTTTGCTACTCGCCCAGTGCATTGGGGTTTGTGAGGATGTCCCCGATCCCTGAAGTGCTGATTACAGTGATCGGGTGCTCGGAGAAGTAATGCGTCAGCTTCCTTGAGGACATGAACACGGCGTATGCCAGCTTCTGATAGTGCGGGTACCGCTGCTTTGATGTGGAGAGCACTTCACTCAAGTAATAGACTGGACGTTGTATGCTTTGGGTGTGTCCCTCCTCTCTGCGTTCGACCACAGAACAGTGCTCACCACCCTATTAGTTGCAGAGACATATAGGTATAGTGGCTCGCGTTCCCTTGGTGCTACGAGGATTGGAGGGCTTGTGAGGACTCGCTTGAGGTCCGTGAAGGCTGCTTCGGCTTCTGGCGTCCACTCGAACTTATCTGCCTTCTTCATCAGTCGATAGAACGGGAGTGCTTTTTCGCCTAGCTTGCTGATGAATCGACTGAGTGCTGCTACTCTACCCGCCAACTTTTGCACGTCGTGGAGCTTTGAAGGCCTTTGCATCGTCAAGATGGCCTGTATTTTCTCCGGGTCCGCCTCGATTCCTCGAGCTGAGACTAGATACCCGAGGAGTTGCCCGGCTGGCACGCCGAACGTGCACTTCTTCGGGTTGAGCTTGATGTGGAAGCGTTTGAGGTTTGCGAATGTCTCCGCAAGTCATCGAGTAGCGTGCTTTCTTCTCTTGTGGTGATGACGATGTCATCTACATAGACCTGGACGTTTCGCCCAATCTGCTTCTTGAGGCAATCTTGCATCATGCGCTGATAGGTTGCGCCTGCGTTTTTGAGCCCGAAAGGCATTGTGGTGTAGCAGTAGACCCCGAGTGGGGTTATGAACGCCGTTTTTTCTTCATCCTCTTCCTTCATCCTTATCTGGTGGTAACCCGAGTAAGCATCCAGGAAGGACAAGCGAGCGCACCCGGCGGTGGAGTCGACGATCTGGTCGATTCGAGGTAGTGGAAAGTGATCCTTTGGACAGCACTTATTGAGTGCTGTAAAATCTACACACATCCGCAGGATGTCTGTATGCTTCTTCTCTACAAGTACGGGGTTGGCCACCCATTGTGATTTCTTGATCTCTCTGATGAATCCTGCTGCGAGTAGCCTGTCGACTTCGGCTTCGACTGCAGTTCTTTTTGGGCCGGATATGCGGCGCATTGTTTGTTTGACTGGTTTAGCACCTGGAAGTAGCTGGAGAGAGTGCTCGGCGAATTCCCTGGGAATACCTGGCATGTCTGCTGGACACCATGCAAATATATCCCAGTTCTCACGGAGGAATTCGACGAGCGCGCTTTCCTATGCGATAGGCAGACTCGACGAGACATTGACTGTCTTGGTCGGGTCAGTCGGGTGCACCTGATGCGATCTTGTGTCGTTGGTGGCACTGAATGCTCTGTCGACTGCCACCTTTTTGTGCTCTGGCATAAGTGTTCGATCGTTGGAGACCGCTAGATCAGCGAGTGTTGCTTCCATGCCAAACATCTCAGAGATTTTGCTGAATTCTCGGTCGCAAGAGTCAGACTTTTGGAAGTTCCCCTTGACTGTGATTACTCCTTTTGGTCCAGGCATCTTCAGCTGGAGGTATGCGTAATGTGGCACCGCCATGAATCGAGCGAACGTCGGGCGTCCAAGTATAGCATGGTATTGTGACTTCCAGTCGACCACTTCGAACTCAATCGACTCTGTCCTGAAGTGGTGCTTGTCCCCGAACGTTACGTCGAGTTGTATGGTGCCCTCTGGGCTTATTGCTTTCCCTGGAACGATACCGTGGAAGGTATTTGAAGATCTTGGCAGGTTTTCGACTGACCTGTTCATTTTGCGGAGCGTATCTGCGAAGATGATGTTTATGCCGCTCCCACCATCCATGAAGACCTTGGACATGGCGTAGCCTCCAATTTGCGCGTCGAGTACCAGAGCAGAGTGCCCTGGTCGAACAACCGATGGAGGGTGGTCCTCTTTGCTGAAGCTTATTGTAGTTTCGGCTCCTTCAAGTATTCTGTTACCGCAGGAGGTGACATGACCGCCATGTTTACCTGTCGAGTGCGAAGTTTTTGCTCCCTGTTGGAAGGTCGACCTTTCTGTATCATGTACATCTGCCCTTGGGGCGGAGGGTACTGTGGTTCGTCCACCCGAGGCACGGGCTGTATGGCACCCGCGAGATTTCCGCCTGGGGCAGGCTGTGGTGGTGGAGGTGGTGCCATCAGAACAGGCACGTTGTTTGGCTGAGGCACGGGTGCAGGTGCTTGTGCGGCTGCTGCCTTTCTGCGATTTACGTAATCAGTCGCCATTTGGTCGAACTCCCTGCAGTTTCTCATCGAGTGGTTGGATCGCAGTTTTCCATCGTCCCCCTTGTACAGGTGGAATCTGCAATCAGCGTCCATCTTTTCTTCGAATGATCGCTCAGATTGTGCCCGTGACTTGCGCCAATCCTTCCTCTTGTAGCTATCACTGCGTTGGCTGTCTCGACGATCATCTCGACTGTCTCGCCGATCATCTCGACTGTCTCGCCGATCTTCCGACCGTCGGTCGCTTCTGTCCTGATCATTGCGGGGTGTGGAGAACCCAGCCGCCATGAATTCGGGTCTGTCATCGTCGTAATGACGTTTTGAACGTTTGCGCCTTCGGTCGTCTCTGTACGAGTCTCTATGGCTTCGACTGCTATTCTCATGTTTGTCACGGGGTGAGGACCCGCGTGTGGTGCGTGCCATATCCTCTCCATCTGCCCACTCAGTCGCGATCTGCAAGAGGTGGGCTACAGATTTTGGCTTTTGGCGGCCAAGTGCTTCTTTGAAGTCTCGCCTGGCGAGGCCCATGACGAAAGCATCCATGGCCATATCTTCTGAAACCACTCCAACTGAGTTACGTATCTCAGTCCATCGTCTGATGTATGACCTCAACGTTTCGTCTGAACGCTGAACGCAGGCCCGCAGCTCCTCGAATGTTTTCGGGCGCTCACATAGAGGCTCGAAGTTTTTGACGAAATCCCTGCGGAAGTGATCCCACGAGTCGTATGTTGATGGAGGTAGGGCCTTGAGCCAGTCGCGAGCTGTGCCTTCGAGCATGAGTCGTATGTACTGCATGGCTGTAGTGTTGGTGCCCCGCTGGCACGCAACTGCCAGCCTGTAATCTTCCAGCCACCCGGAAGGTTCCTGTCGACCCGTGTACTTGGGCTGTTCGGATGTGAGTTTGAATCCTTTGGGCATCCGTGTCTCGCGGACGCGTCGAGTGAAGCACAGAGCTCCATGTGGCTCAGGCTCTCGATCAGAGTATGAGTCGCTACTGTAAGATCTGCGTGATCTGCTCCTGGACCTGCGCCTTCGCGAGCCGCTTCTTTCCTTCGAGTGGTGGCGACGACCACTGTGATTATGCTCTTCCCGAGGCGCGTCGACTAGGGCACGGTCTCGACTCCCACCTGGAGTTCTTGGAACTTGGCGTATGGCCTTTGCAGCTAAGGCGAGTGATTTGATCTGTTGGCGGTGTAGTTTTGCGTTGGGGTCATCCGCTGGGGGCTTGATTGCCTCCAGGTATGCTGCAGCGGTGTAGAGAGCACCTGCTGCTGTTTTGGGCACCGGCAGTCCTTCCTCGTCGTATGTCATGAAGGAGTTGCCTAAGTTGCGGGTGAGTGCCGCCTTCTCGCCTGGCGAGAGGTGTGACAACCTTGATCTGCGTCCTGTGTCTGCTCGCCCGGTGGAGCTCAGGGAGAGCTGTCTTCTGCGCGCACTCGACAAGCTAGCTTGCTTTTTGCGTTCTTCGAGTGTGCTCTTATCTGCTTCAGTCGAAGTGACTCCTGCCAGTTGAAGTACTGGAAGGTCAACATCTCTTCTTGTGTTGCGTCTGCTGGCATCATTGTGCACTCCTTGATGACTTTATCTGCTTTTGCTGCCATCTCAGCAGTGATTGTGAGAGTTGTGACTCCGTCGGCATAGTAACTGTGCACGGGAATTCTGTAGGCCTGCGACTGGCGCAGTTCTGATGTTTCTGCGGCGATGGCACGTAGACCTGCTGGGTATGACCCGAGGGTATATGTATGTACTTTCGAGTCCCGTCATGGACTCGACATCTTCATCGAGGCTCATGTCTGAGCCTGTATGTTCATCGAGTGGTTCGTCTGGACGGATCTCGCAGTCGACGTCTTCGTCGCCTATGCCCATCTCGGCGTCGGCGAGGTTGTTATGAGTCTCGAAGTCGAGGTTGTTGTTGGCGCAGATCTCGGAGTCGACGTGGTTGTCGATATGAGTTTCGAGGTCGTCGAAGTCGCTGAGGGAGATCCCGCAGTCGAAACTATCCTCGAGTGGGAGATCCAGCTCGGGATCGTTTGTGCGGTATGCTGATTCGGCCTCCTCGCCCTGGAGTTCTTCAATGAGCTCGCGCATCTCTCGTGTGGACATGGTTGTTGCAGACGAACAAGCTTGGAGGGTCGACGATGGTATGGACGCAGTGGAAAGATCCGCAGTCGAAGGAGCCGCAACCGATGGAGCCTCGGGTGCGAAAGTCGCGAGTTGGCGTGGATCCGTCAAGTCCTGCACACCAAGCTTGTTGACGAAAAAATTGAACGAACCAACGGTTAAACCCAAACCTGACTCGAGATCGGAGAAGGCCTCCTGGAATCCTGGCGAGTGTGGCTCGAAATCCATCAGAGGATCCGATGTGCTTTTTGCGGGTGAAGCTGGCGTGTTGCCGTTTGTCGAGTGAGCCGGCGAGTTGCCGTGTGCCGCCTGAGTCGGCGAGTTCTGGTTTGTCGATGCAGCCGGCGAGTTGCCGTTTGTAGATCCGATCGGCGAGTCGCCGTTTTCCGATGGAACCGAAGAAACCGCGAGTCCAGCACTATTCTTTCCCACAGACGGCGCCAATTGACGAGGTGTACCCTCATCAAATCCCATGGTTAAGGACCTAGGGTTGAGATTATGGGGAGAGAACGTGGTAGTACTGGTAGTTTCGTCGGCTGACAAGCAGAGGCAAAGATTTACCCAGGTTCAGGCCCCTCGGGTGGAGGTAAAGACCCTACTTCCTGCTTGTCTGGTATTGATTGTGGATTATGCGATTACAGGGAGCTCCGGCGAGATGACGATCTCGCAAGAGCTTTGGTGGTTCGAGTATGGCTTGGTCCCAGATCGGTACCCCTCCAGCCTTTAAATAGGCTGGGTCTCGGGAGTTTGTAACCGACCTAGTTTACACGTAAGGAAAGCTAAACCGACTATGCCTATGTCTAGTCTTGGAGGGTACTCCATCTTCTTGGGCCTCTTGTCTTGGGCTTCGAGTAGGCTCTTCGATATTGGGCCTTAGTCGTTACGTGCACCAGGTACCCTCATGATAGGGTACCTGAGTTGTACACCCATGTCACTCACACTACTCCACCCCTAGCACGCTTAACATATTGGTTCTTTTTCATCCCTCTTCCTATAATCTACTTGTACCTTATGTCTATAGTATGCTATTAATCATATTTAACCTATGGATCATGTGGGTCACGCCTTAACATCTTTGAATTCCAAATAATTATTTAAATATACAAAAATGACTAAGTAATAATAATATTGAATAAAATCTAAAAATAAAATGAGTTTTATTATTTTTTTGGCATAAATTCATTTAATATGGCATAATTCATATCTTTAAATCTGTAAATCGAAATTGAACAAATAATATGTCCATTTTATCAGAAAAATGTGAGGAATCCAAATATAACATCATTTTAATTTTTTTTAATATTTTAAAAATTCAAAATCTGAATTTTGACTCTTTTTGAATTTCAAAAATCTAAAAAAATTCAAAACGGCTGAAGGCGGTTGAATTCGGAATGGAAATTTTTTGCCGATAATTTTGATATATTATACATTTTTCCGACATCGTATGCAGAAATAGCGGCCATTTGAAGTTTTATTAACGTTTTTTGCAAATAAGTCGAAATTCATGTTTGTTAATTTTCGTGACAGGTATATCACTTAATACAACTACAGTTCAAAGGGTTTTATTTTTGAAAGTTTAACAATTTTCTGCGATTTGTTTTTGAAACTAGAAAGGCGATTCGCGCGGGGGGGGGGGGGGGGTGTGGATTTCCTGCTGCCGCGGAAATTAGACCCTTTAGTCCCGGTTTGAGACACCAATCAGGACTAAAGGGGCTCGCCCTTTTAGTCCGGTTCCAGCCACGAACCGGGACTAATACCCCCATCCGAACCGGGACCAATGACTCACGGGGCCCTGTCAGCTCGAACCGGGACCAATGCCTGGCATTGGTCCTGGTTTTTGTCTGAGCCGGGACTAATGGCATTTAGGGCTGCGGACGAAAGGTCCTTTTTCTACTAGTGAGCCCGGGCTCCAAAGGGAATTTCCGGTTTGTTTTATATTATATTGGGCATATTTTTATCTTTTTTATGTGCGGTTCCGGCGAGGGGAGACGGTGGTGGGGGAGAGCCGGCAGGCTGCGCAGCGCGTGAGAAGCACGCACCGGCGTCGCCCGAGCCTCTCTTGCGACCGGGTGCGAAGTTGCGCCGAGAACTTGTGACGTGCGACCGGGTGCGAAGATGTGCCGAGGTGGCCAGCACTGGCGCGAGGCGCTGTAATCTTTGGCGCTCGCGCTACCGGCAGCGAACGTGAGCACATTGGCCAGGCCAGCAGGGCCACAACATCCTCGCGCGACAATGTGACGACAAGTCGACAATGATGCTCGCCTTGCACGACCAGCAGTGCCGGCGTATGCGCGTGGAATCTTGACGCTGGCAACACAATCAGTATGGTGCGCGGTCAGGTGGATCCACAGCTTGCGTGGAAGCGCGTCAACGGCACTGCAGAGCTCGGCGTGTGGCTTGTAGGCTTGGACGATCAGGCAACACACGACGAGCGGCTCTACGGCAGTCGACGACCACGTCTTTTATGCCAACAAGGAACTCTCAGATGTCAATGTTCACCGTCCGTCATCTGGATCAGACGGCGCATCGCACACTTGGTGCATCATGGCGGTACCATGATCCTCTAGATCACGTTCGTGTATCGAATGCCTATAGTGTAGTCAACAAACCCCACATGAATCTCAGAACGTCGACATTGGTCGGCGACAGTGAGTAAGCTCGGTTCTTAGGAGGGAAATACACACGTTGGTATAAATTACTTCCTCCGTATCAAAATATAAGAAAATATCTAGATACATGTGTGTGTGGAATAGCTAGAAAGTCTTATATTTTGATACGTAGGAAGTATAAAGTAATCTGCATAAGCCATTGTTGCGATCAGATCTTGATTATGCTCCGCGATCAACAACGAGAGCCTACTCGAGAGAGGTTCAACGGTAATCAGTTTGGAGCAGTATGTGCTGATAACGTGTTCCACAACCTAGCAAGTCTGGTCCATGTGCGTGGAGCAACATGACAATCAAAGTAGTCGTACATGTGACAAATTCACATATGTGAAAAATAAACCATATATACAATACATGAGTATATACATGGTGAGAGGGGCAAGTGTACACACTGTTCAAAATATCTTCCGATATTCCGATAAATCGGCTGATTTATCGCTTCTCAGTGTCTGACCGATAAGATAAATCGGCCGATAAATTTGTCGATATGCGATAAATCAGCCGATATGCCGATAATCGGCAGATTTACCCCTTATATTGGTCGACCGATAAGTTCCCGATAAGCGATATCCCCAACATTGAGTGTACATGAACAATGTAGAGGTAAACCCCGCACACCTAGAAGAAGTGGCCCGTACTTGGCCATACAAGGCGGTAAAATCCAAACACGGGGACGCATTTCGTCCGTCCGTGTCCGTTTCTGTGACAAAACCACGGACTAACATAGTGACGCATTAATTTATGTTTCTTGTTCATTTCATGTTCGCGGTGTCCATTTCCGGTCCAAATTTGGGCCGGGTTTGCATCCCCACGGATAGTAGACGGACAGTCCGTGTGACGTTTTGTTGTCTCTCCAGGTTCCTCGTGTGAGCCACTCAACACGCGACGCGGTGAAGGAAGAGGAGCCCGAGGGTGACGTGGAGTTCTAGCGGTTTCTCGAGCTCTACAAGCTCGACGAGTTCAAGGACTGCCTGACCTCCCCGTGTCACTGTACATCTCGGCAGCGGAGGCTCATGGTGTCAGGACACGCGGTGCGCCGGGCCCCACGCCGGAGCTGGAATCGGTGACAGGGCCGGAGGCGTAAGGGTTGCCGCTCTTGTTTCCGCGACGCGAAAGCCGGAGGACGAGGTGGAGCAGCTTCCACGGGAGGGGCTGTCTACGCCACCATGCGCAAGGCCTTCGCCACCACCGGCAACAGGGTGGCCATGGTCACCTCTTGCCTACATCAACCTCGTCGACGACGAGCACGAGTAGTATGCTCCACCGCGGCGCGCGTGCACCGGTGGAGATCCTAGTTAGATCTATGGTTTATATATGTTTTAGTTTTTATGTTTTTTTGTTTTAATGAATTGTAACAGACACTTGGGTGCTTATATATGTACAATAAAAAATATATTGGCTTCGGCTTTGGCCAAAGTTTGGTCAAACTTTTACACCCCGCGGTCATGTAGGTAACCAATTGCCAAACGACCCTATTCAAAAAAAAAAAAAAAATTGCCAAACGACCAAACTCGCACGGAGTCCACCCCCGTCGCCGACTGCGGCCACCTCCCGCCTCCACTCCACGGTCAAAAGGACGGCCGTCTTGAATGGCTCCGTCGCCTCGCTCGCGTGCTCGCGTCCTCCTCCTCCTCCTCCTCCTCCTCCTCATTCTTCCTCCGGTCGTTCGCTAACGTTGCTCCACCCGCAGCTGGTCCCTCGACGGCGTCCCCGTCCAACCTCGCCCACCACCTGCTCGACGAATTCTCTCGCCCGCGCGCCTCCCGCGACGCGGACCGCCTCCGCCGCCTCGCCGCCCACCTCACCGCTCCGGCTGTCGAGTCCGTCCTCGTGCGGCTCCCTCCTGGCGCCACGCGCTAGACTTCTTCGGCTGGCGGACGAGCAGCCGGGCTTCCGCCACTCTGCTACTCGTTCAACGCCATGGCCTCACTCCTGCCGCGCCACCAATCCGCTCACCTTGACCGCCTCGCCGCTAAAATGCTCGCCTCGTGCTGCCCCATGACGCCCGGCGCGCTGGGGTTCCTTCTCCGCTGCCTCGGTGCCGCCGGACTTCCTGACACCGCCGCACTAGTCTTTGACGGCGCGAGGACGCACCTCAGCTGCACGCCCAACTCGTACACCTTCAACTGCCTTCTTGGCGCCCTCGCTAAGGCTGGCCGTGCAGACGATGCAGAGACAAGGCTCAGGGAGATGGTGGTGATGTGCGGCGATGCAAGTGTTGATAAGTACACACTCACCTCGCTCCTGCAGTGCTACTGCAATGCAGGCCGTCCAGAGAGCGCCAATGGCGTGTTCCAAAGGATGAGCCAGCGGGGGTGGGTGGACGAGCATGTGCTTACGATGCTGGCAGTGGCTTTCAGCAAGTGGGGGAAAGTGGACGGGGCGGTTGAGCTACTGGGGAGGATGGAGGCACTGGGGATGAGGCCAAGTGAGAAGACACTGAGCGTGTTGGTCCATGGGTTTGTAAAGCAGCGCAGGGTCGACAAAGCCATCGAAATGTTTGACAAGATGGCCGCTTATGGGTTTGTTGCTGATTTGTCGATGTACAGTGTGTTAATTGAGGGTCTCTGCAAGGACAAAGAAATAGGAAAAGCGGTTAAATTTTTCGAGGAAATGAAGAGCAGTGAGGTTGCTCCTGATGTCCGCTTGCTCAAGAAGATGGTTGAGGCTTTCTGTCACGAAGGAGATTTTACCACTGTTGGCCCGTTTATCAAGGGAAATGCTGAACATTTGAAACCTAGCGGTGTTATCGCACTGTACAATGTGGTCCTAGAAGGGCTTGTTAACCACGGGCAGGTAGAAGCAGCTTATCAGTTGCTCACCTTGATGCTATGTGGTGTTCAGGAGATTAGTGAAGGTTTGACTGTTGGTGCACATGTGGTTGATCCTGGTCAGGATGTTAAGCCAAACTCTGATTCCTTCAACATTGTTGTGTGTGGCCTTTGTAAGGTTAAGAAGCTGGATGATGCCTTAGCTCTCATAAAGGATATGGTTGGCTTTGGTTGCAAGGGAAGGCTATTGATGTTTAATGATTTGATCTATGAGTTGTGCAATTTAGATAGGTTAGATGAAGGATACAAACTGTTTAACCAAATGAAGGATCTTTGTGTGATACCTTCGGAGTTCACATACAATTCGTTATTTTATGGCATTTGCAGGAGAAAAGATCCAAATGGTGCTCTTAATTTACTGAGGGAAATGCACACAAATGGTCATAACCATGGATAAAGAACTGCACAGAGATGGTGCAACAGCTTTGCTTCAGTGGCAGGATAACAGAAGCCCTTGGCTTTCAGAAGAATGCTCAAAATGGGTTTTCTTCCTGACATAGTGACATACTCCGCTGCCATGAATGGACTGTGTAAAACCGGTGAGGTGGACAATGCGTTGGAGCTGTTCCGTGACATTTCTGCCAAATATTATCTTCCTGATGTGGTAGCACATAATATCTTGATAAATGGGTTTCGTATATCAGGTAAATTGAATGAGGCACAAGAAATTATGGAAGAGATGTTGGAGAAGGGCCTGTTTCCTTCTATCGTAACCTACAACCTTATGATTGATGTTTGGTGCAAGTCTGGAAATATTGAAAAAGCTGTTGATTGCTTAAATAAAATGGTTAATGAAGAAGAGTCACCAACAGTAGTTACATATACAAGCTTGATAGATGGACTCTGTAGTGCTGGAAGACCTGATGAAGCCATTGTTTTGTGGCACAAAATGACTGATAAAGGGTGTGCTCCAAATAAGATAGCATATACCGCCTTTTTAAATGGATTGTGCAAGTGTGATCGAGTAGAGACTGCACTGACATATTATGAGGAGATGTGTGACGAAAGCTTTTGAGTTAGATACTTTTTCCTGTTTATATTTTATAAATGTTTTGATATAAATGGATATTCCATTAAAGGGTGTGAGCTTTTGAAAGAGGTTCTCCAAAAAGACATGACACACAGTGATGATTTGAAAATGGTAGGACTAGTAAATAAAGCAGTTGAAGAGCTGTCTAAAGATGGAAGAACTTCTCCAGATATCAGCAATCTTATAGAGAAAGGTTTAATTTCAAGGGCTCAAACAATGCCAAAGAAAGATGGAAACAGCTGACATCTGTTGTTGGTGTGAGTTTTGCATGATTTCCTTAAGTCCTTGGCTCTAACCAATGAGCCATGGTGTCAGCTCTATGGTGCCAAGTTATGCAGATTGTTCGTTGCTTCGATCTACATGCCTTTTTGTGCATGCAACTACTTTCAGCTGGAAGATTTTTCTTCAAGGTATGTTTGATCAGGAAAACACTTCTCAGGGGTCACTTGCCTCTGTATCAGTACAACAAATACGTCTTTTGTCAAATTACTTTGTGATGTTTATCGTGTGTCATATACCATGTATGTTAGAGGGGTTTGGGGCTTAACGTAAACATAAACTGAATTAGTAGCGTTCTCAGTAGGTATTATAGTTCTGATACTGAAGTGGATGGCTACCTTTTGGTTCTACTGGGTCAATTTAGATGTCCTGTTTAGGCCCAGTTGTATCCAGACTTCATGTCTTCAGTTAAATACCATATGGAATTGTAGAAGCAAATATGATATGGTGTAAACTTCTTTTATTTGATAATGGTATAGACTAGTGCTATGTTTCTTGCCAAGATCCCGGCGACATGGCCAGCCAGTGCTACTTGGAGCTGGACCTCCGTTTCCAGACGACCCTCGCATCTTGGATCTTTACCGAGTTTAGCACGTTGCATTACCATTCTTCAACCCTTGTAGAAATTATATGCAATCCACTTCTCTTAATCAGGATTCGACTATTTGTAGGCGACAGAATGTGAACTAGAACTATACTATCTTATTGTTAGTGCATATATCATGTACGCCCATACCAAGTCGTTTTATGGATCCACTGGCTAGATTATCTATTAGTTATTCAAATATATGTTTCGTACATGTCTAAGTACAGACTATCTCAATCTCGTTTCAGCCTCCATCATGTATCAGATTCTTTCTGGTCATAATTTCTGATCTCTCTCAAGCTTCTGCTGCCCATCCTCCTCCCAACCATGAACACCACCTCCGCCAAGCTTGGTTTCCCTTCAGCGCTTGGCACCCATGTCGCCACCAACACCATTCCCTCCTCCAGTCTCCAAGATCCAGCTCATCAACATCAAGATCCACGTATCAATCGTTCTCGACCTTCATGAGTCCAACTATGGCCAGTGGAGTCAGTCAATTCGGCAACCACATTAACTGCCCTGGACAGTGCTTAAAGACTCTAACCGAGTGCAAAGCAATTTATCCATCATTAGTTGACCCTAGACCTTGTTTCAAACAATATATGGGTTAGTTGACCCCAGACCTTGTTTCAAACAATATATGGGTTGGTTGACCCCAGACCTTTTTTGCATTTCCCACTGTCATGATGTATTTTAACCAACCAACTATTGTAGGGGAGTTTGAGACCAGGGGTTCGAAATGGTATTTATCACTGGAGACCCTGTTATAGGTGGGATAGCCAAATGGTTTGGTTTAGTGTGGTTGACTTTATGTTTCCAATCAGAATGGAAGCCACCGACCAACTAATTTGGTAATATCCAGATTAAAGTTCCAATCCAAAACTTTGAGGGATCTAAAACCATTTTAAAGTTTTCGCCGTTGACAGTCGGCAACCAGCACATATTCCCCAGTAAAAGTTAGTTTTGCACCGAGGAGTAGAACAAAGACTAGGACTTTTTCTTTTCGTTACTAAAAACGGATCTGTCTTTAGATTATGCAGGCTTGTGTATAGTTGAATGTAACATATTTTGTATTCTTTGATGTAACTTCAAGTTATGCACATATACACCAATCTAGTGTTGGTCTCTACATGACTTTTGGCTTTGTTAAGTTTTGATTTTTGATGCGCTTGTGTTAGGATTCTGCTGCAAGGTTGCAAGGGCCAGAAGGGTACTCGTTTCATGTTTAGGCTCTTTACGGTAAACACCAATATACTGCTGCAAGATAATTAACTATTCGGCTTATATTCCTTTCATGTGATCCAGGATCTTTCTTGCAGTAGCATGGGCAATGGTTTCAGATGAGGGGGTATCTGATGTTTTGGACCTGGAAGTTGTCATGATGAGTGAACAAATGCACAGAAAAGTTCTTAATGTCGAATTTTGGAACTATTTTATCACTCCAGAGTGTGCCCACTCGATGGTGTCTGCGTGGAGTCGGAGTGAATGGTGATTGTGAAGGATCGATATGTACCAACTACAGTTACCAGGAGCAGAAATATCAGATGTTCCTTTGACCATGCTGTAGGAACAGCGGAATCAGTGTAAGTGGATTGTTTCTCAAGCTGTAAATATCAGTACATCTAAATCATTTGTTATTAAAGCCTATATTATTCTTATAAGACATGCCACTCATATTCTTTCACAAAAACATGAGCAGGACGATGATGCAATGGAAATTGACGTTATCTGCGTAAACTTACAAGAGACTTGACCTACGAAGAGAACTTCTACTGGATGCTGCTAAAATGAAAGAGCAGGTAAATATCGTCGATATAGCTAGTAAGTAATTACTGAAACAGTTTCACAACTATCACCATACAGTGAAGTGAAGAATACTTCTGTGATCCCAAAGTAGTAAAATACACAGTTCTCATGCTGTATCCCAAATTGACATGTCGAGATTTGTAATATAGACTTGTTCCTTATACTATCCCAAATGGATATATGTTCTCCCACAGATTTCTGTTTTTTTCATTTCAATTGAACAGTAGGATCTGTTGCAATTTTAACAAGCAGCATAATTGACATGATTTAAAACAGTTTATAACTACCCTTTGTTCCTTGTACCATTAGGATTTTGACTTTTTGTTAGAAGCAAATTTGATGTTTAGTTTATTTAAACAATTAGGTTCTGACCTTTTATCAGCATCACCTATCTTTGGTTTTCTCTGCAGTTTTGTGCCAGTTCATGCTCTCTGCAAATAAAAAAATTGACTTTGAAAAATGTATAAATTGCTGCTGTCACGTGACACAAGCAAAACAACGAGAGTTGCAAACATGAAGTTTTTCTCTGTCTGAATTTTACTCTGAAAACTGGTAAGCGGTAGTCACCCCACACAGACACATGAGCTAACAAGCTGATTGCACGTCTTAGCGGAGTTGTTTTTAGAACAGCTCGATGTGGAATAAACCTTTGAATGTAGCTGAGCTTGCTCGAAAAATTATATGTGCCAATCAACTAGTGGAACGGAGAGTCAGTTCTGGACGAGCTTCTGTTTTATTTCAGGCATTTCACTTTCTCCTTCATTTTTACATAAACTCGAACTTCTAATTATGAAAACCGACTTATGGCCACGTAGAAAAAGAACACTTTTTTTTTGTTTGAGAAAACGCAAAAAAGCTTTTGCGTTTCATTTTATTGAAAAGATGGGAGAGGTCACAGTTACAATTCTCCTAGGAGGTACAGGGCCAAAAAGTAGCAAAAAATGTACATCCCAAGTCGCTGGCATGTCCAGCCGCAGGCCAGGGGCACCAGCTCTCTAGGCCAGAGCGCAGCTTCCTCCTGAATTCGCCCGATGGTGTTCCAAACAGAAGGCAGGGCACCCTCAAACACACAGTCGTTTCTCTGTTTCCAAATCATCCAAGGGATCAGGAGGGCGAGGGAGGCGAGATCCTTGCGAAGTGGCTTCGGAGTTGCAGGTTTGGCGAGGCGCCACCAGTCGTCCATCGCCTTGAGAGGCTCTGATGGCCTGAATGTCATTCGCAGCCAGGAAAGCGTCTTGAACAGACCTGATGGGAGAATGGGCACTCCGTCACGAGGTGCGGCATCATTTTCATCACCTGGTCGCACATGAGGCAACAGGGGTGGTATTGCAGGCCTATTATAAGCATCGACCCACAATGATGGGACAGTTGCCCGTACAGGACTGTCCTCCTTATTATTAAATTCTTGCTATTTGTGGTTATCTCCAATTTGGCCCAAGCGACAATTAATACTTACTCCCTCTGTTGCGAATTATAAGATGTTCTACTTTTTTTTCGGAATCACATGTATATATATAGAGTTATAGACACGTTTCAGTGTGTTACATTGAAATATCTAAAACATATTACAATTCGAAATGGAGGGAGTACTACATTCAAAGGTATTATATAACCACTTCTCGTTGAAACGATGTTGCACAAACCACGAAAAGTTGGTAACTGAGGAATGCTTGCAGTGTTTGTTCTGAAGAGTGCTTCATTTACTCAAAAGTATGCAAAAGTTGCCATGACAATGGATTGCTGCGTGGCATTGCAATTCTCAGTCGTGGGCAGAGGAAATATTGGTCGTGGCAATGAATTTTCTCTACCATGACACAGAATTTTGGCACTGCGAGCGCCAATGCATTTCTCTGTTATTCCATCGAAAAACACTTTTGCTTGCCCTTGTAGCCATTCTATTCTACAACTACAAACATATAACTTATTGGTTGTTATTGTCATTAACTATTAATCTGCGCTTAAAGACACTTGGTCATCAGTATACATCCAAACTTAGATTTTAAACGGATACTTAACACAAGCTAATGTTGATCTTGTTCCTGTCTAATTTTTTCCCTACTCGGCGGGACTTGATCAGTCCCAGCGAAGGCACACAAGGGTGGAAGGTACGAAAGTTCCAATGAAATGGTCATTCTTCAGTGGTGAGTGACGTTAGTCTAAGACATGGCCTTGTTGCGCGGTTTGGGCAAGGCATGACCTTCGTGTTGTGTCAGTAGCGCGTGTGATGACTAGTTTTTGGTTGTAAACCAAAAGGCCGCTTGGCTACTATACTATGAAGATGATACATTGTTTTCTGGAACACAAATTCTCACTCTACATGATGTAGAGGGTTCTGAACTGTTGTTGCTGTAAGGGTGTTGCTGTTTTATGCAGAAGCTTGTAGTACATTATTACATTATGTTCTATCGTTAACATGATGCTATCCCATAACCATGTAATCATTAGAGGTTGCGGCGACCAACGAGTACCGGCTACCCGGTTGCAACACCTTTGTTATGATAATTATCTCGTTTGTTTACGTATGTACTTGGACCATGCCTGCACCCACACAAGTGCGTTGCCTCATAACTGTTTATTTGCTATACATGATGTGCATATGAACCATCTCATGTCTGGTGTCTTCTATGCAAGAACGGTTTTACGCCTGTACACCACATTATTGGCATGCACACTACTGATCCCTTACATTACATGAGATTATCACCGACAATAAGATACACGTTGTGTATAGTACAGTAGTAGATATAGTAGGTCTCCTTCGTTTTTTAACCCATTCGAGGGAATCAAAGTCTTGATTTTGCTGATGAGCCCATAACAAGCATGACTTTACCCACAGCTTTCCTATCTCTCAAGGCAGCAAAAGCGAGATGAGCCTGTAGAAAAATTAACGGCAAATGAGAGATATATGTGGTTTGCACTCAATCCGATAGCAGTTTAATATGAGTATGACAATTGACTAGTAACGGTACAGCTCCGCATGTATACCCCCACACAAACAGTAGACCATGAACATGGACATCATTTTGTTAGAGATGACTTGATGGACATTTACCAGAAATATATTAATGATAACCACAAGATTAGGTCAAATGTTCCCGGTAGCAATTTCCTTTTTAGAAACAAAACATTACTATTGACGCATAGCCAGGGAAAATGATGTTCTCTTGGATACTATTCTCCAGAAGCCTCTAGCAATACTCACAAGCACAAGCAAAAAATATTATGAATTGTAAGCAGTCAAATGATGCAAAAGAATTTGCGACTATAAGTTACACAGCCGTAGTTCACGAAACATCCTCAGGCACCGTAAAGTTCGGTCACCAGGATATGCTAGATTATGCAATGGCAAGCACCACAAGTGGTTCATTAGTGACTAGCTAGAAATTGCATCCTAATGCATCTATTGTGAAGTTTCTTAATGTTGCTTACCTCCGGGAGCCTATAGGTGTGTGAGATTTGAACTTTTATCAACCCCTTTGAAAGCCATGCCAGAAGTTCGTTAAGTGAGTCAATGAGTACTGCTGGCCGATGAATTAAGTAACTTCCCCAGTACAGGCCATGAATTGTCCAGTTCTGAAACATCACACCACAATTAGCTAGTAGTCTTAATAAACATAAATTCAGCAGAAAGTAGTTCTATCAGTAAGCAGTACCCTTACTACAGAAGTTTGTTTCGAGTGCTGTGAAGTACAAATATACTGAATTCCATTGACCGATTGTATTACAACTTTCTTGCATGTATAATTTTGATGCAAATTAGTTTCAATGTGATTTTGCAGTAATGGAGACTCCAGTGGTGTTTCTCCTTTAGCAAGCCAAAGCCCGTCAAGGCGAAATGCCTATTCTAAGTATATGTAGTAGGTTTTGATTCTAGCAATGAAATAGGACCAATCAATTAGATCACAGAGCATTGTAACTAAATACTGGAAGCCAGCATTGGGCCAGTTCCACTTGTAACGACCTTAACCTTCATGCTTCAATGCACTAGTATAACATTTTTAAATAAAAAAACAAGCCTTAAGGTTAACATCATTTCCAATGCACTAGTATACCTTAACAAGTGCAATGTTCGCTCGAAGAACTGGAACATCTCCACTAGCAAATCCAATGAGCAGTATATGTGCACCCCAATTGAGAAGTTTCAAACTATCTTGAGTAAGTTTACCCCCAACAGGATCATATAAAACATCAACCCCTTTGAGACCTTTAGCCTTTAAAAAGGATTTGGCGCTCTCAATAACATTCTCCTTGCTCGAGTCAATCACATGATCAGCTCCTATGGACTTGAGATACTGCAATTTCTCAATTCCCCTGAAATCAAGACATACAATATTTAGGTAGCCCAAAACAATTGGCCAAATAACATAAGTACATAACAACGACCTATGTTCAAGAAAATAAAAGGTAACAATGATCAAAGAATTTAGTTGTTCGTGGTAATCACCTGGCAACCGCAATAACAATAGCACCACAAACTTTTCCTATTTGTACAGCAGATACCCCAACACCGCCAGCAGCACCAAGTACAAGTAGCACCTGAAATTACAACTTATATTAATGAGATCACTAATCCACTGGGATAAGCCTAGGAGTACATCAGATAGCTGCCTAAAATGCATCAAAGCTCCTAAAAGTATTCAAGGTGTGTCAAATGAGTCGCAATATACATGTCAGGGAGCTTGGGCGATGGAACCGATAAACTAATCGAGGGGAAACGGTCGTGGAGGCAATGAGAACCTTCAGTACAAAGGAATGGGGCAAAGCATACCACATGCAAAGAACGGGTAGCACAGCATCTCGCCAGAACCTGAAGAGACTACCAGAATTCCAGCAGTGCAAGGCCCTGCTTGAGCTCTCTTAACTTGGTGTAGGCTTCATCATGTCCAGGTGATGCTGTAGGTGCGCGGAATCGTCCTACAACATCTTGGATTGGATGGCGACCAAGGTGCTATGACAGAGGGCACCACAGAGTCGAATTCTAACAATGAAGTTGTTGGATGGAAATTCATAGCAATTTCTGGTGCATTTATGTCTAGTTCTATACACGACCGAATTGATGACAAACTGATGTTGTGCAGCTTGTTATCTAGCCCATTGATCTAGCCTGTAGACACCTTGGTGGAGCAACTTATTGCAATGTGCGATGGAGCTGGCGATGTTGTCCTCCTGGATAATCAAGTCTTTGCGGCGGGAGATGCTTATAAGCCAGAGGCAGCAATGACTACCAATGCTGACTGTAGATCTTGAGGCTCTGGTGGCAGAGGCGGATTAGCTCCACTGCAGGGAGACGAAGAAGAAGCTGGAAGACAGCTGAGGATCATATCGATCGTGGGGCACACTGGGAGGGCCACAGTTGGGCGACTGGCACTAGCGACATACAATCGGGCAGCATCGTCTCTTCATGCTAGCTCCGCCTGCTGCCTACCGTTGCACGTGAGCAAGAAGGACAACCCTGACACCTTGTGGATCCGGCCCTTGAACTTCGCCTCAACGAACTCCGCGGCCAGGTAACACAAGGCCTAGGCGCCAGCGACAACAAGTAGTACGCGGAGATGCGCTGTAGTGTACTCAAAATGTTCAGTGTGGAGCTAGTTTTGGACAACAAAAGAAGATACAACTTTTTAGGGTCTTCTCTGCAAAATAGACCCTATGTAGGCATCAGTCAACATGCTAAGTGGGCAGATCAGACCTGGGCAGGGCCTGCGAAAAATCACTATTCACTATTAGGACTCATATGTGCATTTTCATACTTTTAGGACTCACTTGACACACCTTGAATACACTGAGGACTTCAGATGCATTTTACTCTTTTATTTAAGCGTATCTACAGGCTTAAATATATTCCACCTAAAAAATTAAGAGAACCGGCATATAGAGTAAGCATCACCCACTGCAAGTGTTTACATATGTGCATATTAATAGTAGGCAACATGGTAGTTCCATCAACCAGAGGGGAGAAATCAAACAAGGTAAACAACCTACTCACTAATTAAACACAAACAAAAGAATCAAACAAATATGTCAGATGTGCGGTCCCAATTATAAGAATTCTAATTCGGACATGACCCATATGAGATATGAAA
This sequence comes from Poa pratensis, assembly GCA_947311845.1. Taxonomy (NCBI): domain Eukaryota; kingdom Viridiplantae; phylum Streptophyta; class Magnoliopsida; order Poales; family Poaceae; genus Poa; species Poa pratensis. The sequence continues at coordinate 4,589,100 of CAMZMU010000090.1, forward strand.
AAGCATGATATGAATGCATATTATATGTACAATAAGTACATCTCCAGTTAAATGTGCAATCAAGAATAACACACAAACAATGTGTAATGTAAAGACGAATAGAAGCAAATGGGAACCCACCTGACCAGACTTCAGTTGAGCCCTGTGGACAAGGGCTAAATGTGATGTACCAAATGCAACAGGTACTGCTCCAGCAGCGACCAGGTCACACCCATCAGGCACTAGGAATCTGGTACACAATAAGATGGTATCGATTCAAAACACGGTTTTGCTATTTTAAACTAGCCTGGTTTTCCAAGTTCATTTTTCTGTACATTGGATTCGCTTCGTGCAAGTCTGTAAGTCTGATTTTGATCAAATGCTAACAGATTAACAGAAAGCACTTGGGGCGCCTACCTAAGGCAAAGATCTCTATAGATAAATTTCACATCTTTTCTCGCCCCTTAGATTATTCCGTCTAATCACCGGAACCAAACACGACAAGTGTAAATTTCCTACAGAAATTACCAACCAGGAGAGGAAAAATGAACTCACAGTCCCTTCTCCTCGGTGACGATGAACTCGGCAAAGGACCCGATGCTGGCGAGGGAGCAGACGCGGTCGCCGGGCCGGAATCTGCGCACGCCGGGGCCGACGGCGTCGACGACGCCCGAGTAGTCGGACCCTGGCACGAAGGGCAGCGGGGGGCGCTCCTGGTACTTGCCCTGCACCTGCAGGAACGTCGCGAAGTTGAGGCTGGTCGCCGCCACACGCACACGCACAGACGTCGGCGACGAGAGCTCCGGAACAGGCCGGTCACCAGAGACAGCCTCAAACGGCGAGTCGTCGCCGCCGGGTGGTAGCGTGGGGTCCCCGAGCCGCCGCACCACGAGCGCCTCCATTTCTTGGGTTGGGGATTGGACTCTGGAGCAGGTTCGGATTTGGACGGAGAAAGCGAGAAGAGAAGACCGGACTCCCCTGTTTCCAGTCCCCCAACGCTAACTGCCTACCAGAGCGTTGGAACTTGGAAGGTTGTGCACTTGGAATTTCTTGCCTAGGATGACGAACAGAGGATTTCTCACATCAATTTTACGATTTTTTTAGCGGTGAACGATTTGATCGTTCTATATTCACGCGCATTAGAGCAAGTATAATAGAGCCTAGTCAGCCGGCTATAAGGTACTCCACGTCAGCAAAATCCTAGGTGGAGGAGAGAGAAGAGAGCCGGCGCTTCACATATCGCCGGGCTATAGCGCACCAAACGAGAAACTGCAGTCGGCACGCAGCCAGCTGCGGGCGCTAAGCTAGCTCTTCCGCCCCTTGCCACTCTTGCATGCACGCACATGCACATGCACATGCACATGCACATGCAACGACTGTTTTTTTTTTTTTGAACAAGACGACTGATTGATTAAATATTCAATATAGCCAACTCAAGAGGCAGCTTATTAGAGCAGGTACAATAGTATAACCGGCTGTTGGGTATAAGATGGTGCCATGTCATCTATAGCCAACCTAATAGCCAACAAGTACAATAGTTGGCTATAAATATGGACTACTTTATTTATAGTTGACCCACCTTCCACTCTCACAAAGTGCCTAGGAGCACGTGCTGCAGCTGGCTCTTGCATGAGAGCCCGCTTCCACTCTTTCTCCTACTCTCTCTCCTCCATGTAAGCATAAATATAATATTTAAATCCTTACAGCTGACTGGAGCTTATTATACTTGCTCTTATACGGATGAAATCTTTAGCTGACGTGTACTCGCTATACAGCCGGCTGCCGGCTCTCTTATTGCTCTTGCTCTTAGGCGTACCTACGAATTTGTGCAAGCCTGGACGCTCCCCGAGAGTCGAGACGACTAAATATTTTCTCAGACAAATAGCATCACATGAATCCAATATTGTTTTCACAACATTTCTAACAAAAAATACGTATACAATACATTACAAGTTCATATAACACAGTCAATATTCACAAATTCACAACACATGCTAATGTTTACAAGTTAATGACACATTCAAATGTTCATATTACGAGCGCTAATATTAGATATGATAGCAATTAGGAATAACTCTAAAGAAACTCCGACAATCAACGACAAAAGCTAAAATTTCCAAATGAAACCACAAAGAGACTACAAGATTGAAAAAATATGTATTAGTAAATCATATGGCCATATCTTTAAATATATTCATCATGATTCATGAGGTAACGAAAAATTGAGATAGCTCGAGTGATGTGCTAATTAGCCCTATCCCTACGATATAAATGTCTCCTTTTTCCATTTTTTCATGGCAGAAAACCGTTGAGCAATAACATCACCGTCAAGTTGTCTAAATAATCCCCGGTCTGTGTAACATATCATCAAGTCATTGAACCATCTAGTCTTAAGCTTGTTACACAATTTGGACTTGATGATATTCACTATCGAAAAAGGCCCTCTCAACCGATGTTGTTGGCACTGTACTATCAGAGTCAACTCAATAAGTTTACAGAGCAATGGGAAGACCAAATGAAACTCGATTTCAACCATCTTTGTAACCAAATTTTTGAACGTTATGTAAGTAAAAACAGAGCAATGCATTCTCACATGGTGAATGTAAGTCTCAAGTTGGTCTTTTATGGTCATCATTAGAGAAATCAACATGATAAACTGAAGATAAGAGAGCAAACTTATAAATATTAAACATTGAGAAAGAGCTTCGGACTAGTGTGTGGGAAGCTGGCAAATGCCTCTATAGATGCTTCACAAAAGCCATGACCCATATCCAAACATATCTTGTCAATGGAAACATAGAATGATCTCAACTTTGTAGAAGTGAAGGTTAGTATGGTCATCCCATTAAGCATCGAATGACCCTGCACCAGTATTTGTTTATCCATATGTGTCATTGGAATACCCGTCACCATGCAAATTTGTTGGAACTCATCAAACAAGGCTCGCCAACCACTTTCTCCCATAGAGGCCAAACAATATTTCACATCATTAACTAATTCCATTGCAGGCACAATATTTAGATTTTTTTGCAAAACGTTTTAAAATGAAAGAAAATTTGTATTTCTCCATTTTATCTGTCAGACTTATCGCTTGGGTCAATCCAAGCCCCTCATCATTGACGTCATGAAGAACATACAATGTTTTCAATCACATTCGGTTGAAACGAAGCAATGTTCTATAATGTGAACTCCATCTAGTATCCCCGGGTCTAGTGGACTGCTTTCTTGATTCAAATTTTTCTTGGGCTATTGCATTGATTCCCAATATGAGTCATCCAGTCTTTTCTGATGCTCGAACATTATGCCTTCATTTCTCTTGTTTTTGGATTGCTTTTTGAAGGATCTCATCGAGAGCCTTACTTCCTTTTTTGCATCTTAACATGTCAGCCTCCGCGCGATTTTCAACCTAGCATTTTATTCTAACACAACTCTTGTTTCTTTAGGAGGACAGTTAGTACGCTCATGAATACTGAAAATAGGAGTACATTATTCATGATGCAATGTTATTTCATAAGGATGATGAAGAGATGAATTTAGACAGTTCAGTGTATTTTAAACAGGGGGTTTCATATCCCTTTTTATCAGTACTTGTTTGATTGTCAATAAGAGAATCAGTTTGAAACTAAAGTGTCTCATTACCATTTTTCAGGGATTCAATTTCTTACTTCCTCTTGAGAAATTCTAGGTGCAACTTTTCTTGGTTCTTGAAGATTGCTTCACGAGCTTCATTGAGTTTAAGATTTAACTCCTTCGGCTTTTGAGCTAAAGAGTTAAAGCTTCATTTTTCTTCATCTAATTGACAAACAAAATTATCTTTTTATCCAAGATTCTTTCTTTTTTCTACCAATTTTAGCAAGTGTTTTATTTGATGATCTAGTGTCATCAAGATCATTACTCACTAAGGTATCAAAATTGAAATTTAAAGATTTTAAGGATACACTAGAGTGTCTTGCCATTAGACATGTGGATTATTGTTCTTCATCACTGAAAGTGTCAGAGATTGATCTTGTGATGCTTGGAGCGGCAACAACAAGTGTAGACTTAGAATCAGATATCGAAGATGAGTCTTCAGATTTTGAGTCCCACTCTTGGCGAATGTAGGCACATCTTTTTTACATGTCCTTCTTGAGGTATCTTCTTGAGGTATCTTGAATGAGAGCGATACTATTTACTGGGTTTTCTCTCGTCCTTTGCTCCCTTGTCCGTCCTGATATTTTGATCTCTTGTCTCTTTTTTTGAAACGAGGCAACACCTTTGCCTTTTATATTGATAAAGTAGAAACAAACATGAAGGACAAGGCCTAAAAAAGAAAAAAAGTTACAACGCGATCCACGCCGGCCCCGAGGCCACGCCCCACACGGGTCGACGACTAAGTTGCCCAAGCAATCAAAGCCGACACCAAGACCCCTCAACGTAACGCGGCGGAGGTGAGAGTCCGGAGCCGCCGCTCCGACATCCACGCCGGCTCCAAAGCCGCGCTCCACATGGGTCGACGACCATGACGCCCAAGCAACCATAGCCGACACCAAAGACTTCGACGCCTCACAGCGGAGGCGAAGCATCCGGAGCCGCCGCTCCGACATCCCCGCCAGCCCCAAGGCTGCGCCCCCAACAAGTCGACGACCAAAACGCCCAAGCGGCCAGAGTCGACGCTACACCACCTCAACGCAGCACGGCGGAGGTGAAACCCGGAGCCGCCGCTCCGGCATCCACGCCGGCCCCAGGACCGCGCACCCCCAAGCCGAAGACGAAGACTCGCCGCCGTTAGCCACCAGCACTCCACAGGTCCCGCTGGTCGGTGGAACATCCAAGGCGAGGCCCCAAGAGGCAAGCGACGCAGGAGCGCCGCCCTCGCCCGATCCCGCTAGGGATCTAGGGTTTCCCCCAGAGAACCCGGCGTGGAGAAGCGAGAGCACCACCTCGATGACGCCTTCAAGAAGGACGCGGCGCCTGAGGGCGTCGCCGTCGTCGGCCCCAGCCGACAGCCCGGCTTGGCTTTCGTCCGGCAACGTGTCGCAAACCCCACCTACCGCCCATCGGGGACCGACCAAACCACCAACTCCGCGTGCCGCAACCACCACGTCACCTCATGCCACGGCAGGCGGCATGCCGACCACGGTCTTGTCTCAACTCTATCATCCTTGTTTTTGTTGTCCTGGAACAGCTGGCAACGCCCGGCTTCACCGATTGGTAGCACGTTCTGTCATTGGAGTGACTGAAGGACTATCGTGACCTACTTCAAAATCTCTTATATGTGCTTTCTTTGTTGAATTTATTGAAGCGCGTGAGCAATAAGGACATGCATGTCTTTATTCAACTTCTCTTTTGAAGTGAGATACATCGTCCGTTTCAAATTTTGAGGCATCATCTTCAGAGGAAGTTTTATTTGGTTTTAGTGGAGTGCCATGTCTACTGCACTACAGGAACACAGACAGTTGCCGACGGCTTTTTGTCGAGGCCGTCGACATATATGCCATATGCCGAGCGCTTTTCAGAAGCCGTCGGTGTTCGGCGTATACATGGCCGTCGGCATATATGCTTGTTGCTGACGGTTTTCTCTGACCGGTCGTCGGCATACCCAATCCGTCGGCATTTAAGCATTTACTACCGAGGGCAGCCGTCGGCATAGAGATGGCCGTCGGTATAATGGTCTGCCGTTTGGATCCCGTCTAACGTCGGTAGTCGGAGTATATGCTTGTTGCCGACGGTTTTCTCTGTCCGGCCGTCGGCATACCCAATCCGTCGGCATTTAAGCATTTACTACCGAGGGCAGCCGTTGGCATAGAGATGGCCGTCGATATAATGGTCTGCCGTTTGGATCCGGTCTAACGTCGGTAGTCGGCGTATATGCTTGTTGCCGACAGTTTTCTCTGACCGGCCGTCGGCATACCCAATCCGTCGGCATTTAAGCATTTACTACCGAGGGCAGCCGTCGGCATAGAGATGGCCGTCAGTATAATGGTCTGCCGTTTGGATCCCGTCTAACGTCGGTAGTTGTATGCCGACGACGGTCGTGTCAGAGCAGTCGGCATATAGTTGGAAAAATAGAATTGTGATGTGCGGGCGGGGGTCGAACTATGCACCTGGTGGTTCGCTTCGGGCACTCGGCTAACCATTTGACCAGTGATTATTTCATGTATCTAATACATACACGTTTATATTGTACTGTCCTCTACAAGATAGCACTAAAAGTAAAAATGCACTACAATTACAAGATAGCTAACGTCTTGTTGGCAAAAATTAACTCTGCTTAACTCTGCTTTTATCTGCTTAAGAACTGAACGCACAGAGTAGTTGGAGTAGTTGTTTAGCTCCGCTTGCTTGCAAGATTAGGAAGAGCATTCTGTTTGCTTGACACAATAATTTTGGTTGACATCACTTCTAGCCTATTTCCAAGATGGAGTATATGTAGATTGATTCACTAGTGTAATATGGCCTACTTGCAAAATGAACTTGTACATACAGTACACTCCTTTTGTATTTGTGCATGATTTTTTAGCTACTCCAACCTGTAAGCACTTGTGTAATATTACTAGTACTACTACTATATGTTAGTACTCTGTCTTATATATGCATGAGTAGCAAGATATTACATTTTTTTGCATAAGCAAGTGGAGTAGCAGTAGGAGTATTCAAACTTCTTCCAGTTTTATTTCATGAAAATAGCTGATGCGAAAACATGAGTTTTGGAGTGCTGAAATATGGTTCGTCAATGAGCTAATGTAGGCGCATTAGACAAGATTCGTCTGCTCACTGTCCAGTGTCATGCTTGATAATTTGCTTTTGTTGCATCCTGATACTTTGCCATGCTATCATCTGACACATGCCACACATATAACTGGTTCTTTGAGCACTCTTAATGCATTTATCCTATGTTCTCAGGCCCATTTGATGAAAAACATAGGCGCTATTTTGATTTCCAACGAAGAAGTGGTCAGTTGCCTTCACAAAAGGAGGTCAGTTGAAAAAAAAAACTAAAACTACTCGATTTCTTACAAGTTGGCTAGCTTTAAAACGAGTGATACTCCATTTCTTACAAGTACAAAAGGAGGTCAGTTTTAGATCTTCAAAACAAAATCTAAAACTAAATTTCTTACAATTGCTCTCACAACAGGGCGAGGCTGAAGGTAACTTGCACTTTGCCTTTTATGGGGATTGTATGTCTAATATCCATGTGTTACTCCACCAAAGATAGTTTAGTTCAATAATTATCTAATCTACAAGAGAATGACGTTCAGTTCAGTAGTCTATTCTTGTACTTTCCATGGAGTAGTTATTTTATAGTTTTTCCATGAGTAGTTGGAACGACAAAATAGCTACAGATTATCATGTTTTCTTTGCACTAGACTGAATTTTCTTGCACTAGCTAGACTGAATTTTCATGCAAATGCTTGATTGCAGATCAGAGGACTGGGCGTACACCTGCATTTTGTGGTGAACTGACTATAATTCCAATGACACGCACTGGTTTAGGTTTACTGATAGCTGCAGGGCAGGCTGATTTCTTGATTTTGCGTTTTTTGCATGCTTTGTATTGCAGGAATTTGGAAAAACATTTTTTTTTGTAAATGCTATATGCCGACGGCAATGCCGTCAGCATAGATAGTGTCCAGGCCGCGTGCGGAGCTGCAAGATTCAGACACATGTACATGTATGCCGACGGGCTAGCCGTCGGCATTTGCTGGCACCAGCGAGCAACTAGGTGCTGCCACGTGCCCCACGTCGCATGATATGCCGACGGCCGAGCCGTCAGCAAACACCCCGACGTCGTCAAACGGACGTATCCGTTACTTATATTTGCCGACGGCCCAACTAAACCGTCGGCACTCGTGTGTAAGCCGACGGTTTACGTTTACCGACGGCTTTTCATTGTATGCCGATGGAGACATATGCCGACGGCTACACCTATTTGCCGACGGTTTTTGGGTTCTTTGCCGACGGTTTCTGGCCATCGGCATATAGCCTGTTTCCTATAGTGCTGAAGTTTAACTGTCATCATGAAGAAGAACATTTTCATGAGTCTCTATCCTTCCAAAAAATTGTGCTCGGACCATGGTTTTCAACTTTGAGGTTTCTCCTTGATGAGGGTGCGCAACGTGTCTGATGACGTGTGAAGGCACGTTCGCTGGGAACCCCAAGAGGAAGGTGAGATGTAGCGTAGCAACAATTTTCTCTTGATTACAAAACCAAGGTTATCAATCCAGTAGGATTTGGAGAAGGCTTCGGCTTGGTGTCAACGACAGTTGCGCCAGAAAACTGTTGACGTGGACCTGCGCACACATGAACAAACTAATTTGCCCCAACGAAACAGAGAGGGTGTCAATCTCTCCGGCTTGCTGAATACAAAGGATTAAACGTATGGGGAAAATAATATGAGAGCAAATGACTAAGAAAAGCTATGAAAACGGTTGTAAGCAATATAAGAAAATAAGAACGGGGTTCACAGTTCACTAGTGGTGTCTCTCTAAAAGATATACGTGTTGGGTAAAAAAATTACAGCGGGGCAATTGACAAAGTATGGGTATATAACAATACTATGATGACAACATGTTCACCGTTTCATTTAATATGGGCATTACGTCAAAATACATAGACCGTTATCCAACTGCATATATGACTAATAATCCACCCCAGGGTCGCTATCCAGCATGTCTCCCGAAAGTATTAAATTGCAAGCAACAGATAATTGCAATAAGCATGGTGCATAATATAAGCAATGGTTATTAACATATAGCAATAAACATCGCTGTTTTACCCCTAGTAGCAACAGCACATCTCAAGCCTTAATCATTTCTGTCAACTTGAGCTGAGACAAGAGAGGCATGAACCCACTATCTAGTATAAATACTCCCTCTACTGATACAAGTAATTAGTTCGGCCAAATCATACACAAGAATCAGAGAGCATGCAAGATCATAAATAAAGCATATCAGATAAACTGAACAATAATGTCATGACTCTATAATTCATCGGATCCCGCAAACTCAACACATAGCATACATATAGATGATCTTAATCATGTTAGACAGCTCATAAGATCTAAATAATGGAGTACAAGAGAGAGACAATCATCTAGCTACTGCCATGGACCCGTAGTCCCGTGGTGGACTACTCACGCATCACTCCGGAGGCAGGCATGGTGGTGTAGATGCCTCCGGTGACGATCTCCCCCTCCGACAGGGTGCCGGGAAGAGATTCAGAACCCTCCTGATCTAGAGTTGGCGACGACGGCGGCGACCTCAGAACTTTTCTGGAAAATATGATCGGGTACCGAGGGTTTTCAGGACGAACACAATTTATAGGCGAAAGGGCAACTCGAGGAGGTCTCGGAGCCGCTCAGGTGGGGCCCAGCCGGGGCCAAGCACTAGGCTGCGACTGGAGGGCGTCTGGGGCCTATGGGGCCCCCCTGCAGGCGCCCTCCTAGCTCCGTCTTTGTTTCTTCGTAAAAATAATCTTCGTAAATTATGAGTTGATTCCGAGAAACTTCGCAGAACAATTTTTCTGAAAAAAAAGACAGCAGAAAATATGAACTGGCACTGGACATCTTGTTAATAGGTTAGTTCCATAAAATGTGCCAAAATGATATAAAATATTATAAAAGCATGTGGCAATGATATATAATAAGCATGGAACATCCAAAAATTATATATACGTTTGGGACGTATCAATGTCCTATTTGTCGTCGAGAGCCAAAATCATCTTCTTCATGATGACTACATTATTTAGAGTAAGTACAATAAGGTGACATAAGCAATCTATTTTTGCTGAGTTGAAGGAGGGAGAAGCGGACTATAAGTTGACAGCCAGCTGCATCACGTGCTCCAATTTTTTTGTGAGAGTGTAATGTGGTACATGTTATGAATATAGTACAAATTTATAGCCAACTTTTATTAGATGGCTATTAACCGAGTATAAATGACATAAAACTAGCCCATAACCAGCAGCTGCTCGATTATTAGCCTTACTGTTATGTCGGTGGTGTCAAGTCCTTGAATCTTGTTTATGATTTTGGAGTCTTACATACTACTCTCAGAGGATTCAAGATATATTGGTTGGAAGGTGGTTACCTACAGCCGAGAATTGCTTGATGTATCCCCAGTGCCGGTGACAGTGCGGTGGCGCGCGATAAATCGACCAAGAACAGTTGCGCATGTGGTGACACCGCTTGCATCGCCGAGATCTGGCCTGCTTCTAGTTTACCCAGCTTCTCCATAGACAAGTCAACTTTCATATATAAGCACCTGATCGAGGCGAGCGGCTTGGATATTGACCTTGTTGCCGAGGTCGATCGCGCAAGCGATCCTCAATACATCCAGCTTGACCAACTTCTCTAACATCCGAGCTTCCACATGGCCTCCAAGCACTGGGTTTGAATGGTACCGTTGCGGAGTACTCCTCTGAATCAACCGACGCTGCTTAGAATTTTGTACCGATTCGCCCAAAAGCAACCAACTACCTTCTCCGTCGAATTACGAGTACGATCTAGACATTGTGAGTTTTGTTTGAGATCGAACAAAGACTCAGATACCAAATGTTGTGTGCTCGTGTATTAGACATCTCCATGCCATCAAAGACATCCTAAACTGTGACAAATCATTAGACAAAGATATGCCTCCATGACAACACATCGCGAGTTTCATCAGCTCATGGGATCGGAAGGCGGTCAAGCATAATTTTCGCAAACAATTCTTCTCCCACCCGGGCCCCATCTCGGGTGGAACAGTCGAGGCTACACTTACGACACAAGTTTGCTAGTTTGGAATGAACTATAGTTTGGGATGTGTGCATCCCCTTAATTTAGAGGAATGAAGATATACAAATGTTTTTTCTAAAAAATTAAGCATTTTCTGCAAATAAACATCAATTAAAAATAGGGTAATATTCTGGACTTTGTTGTGAAGTTGATGGCATGGAAAGGAAAAGGTCATGAAAACATAACGAGTGCTCTATAATTGCACGGTGATAAGTATACAGAGACAGGGTACTCTTAAGATAAAGGTGCGAACTTCAGCATATTCTAGAGTAGCCTATAATTTTATAAGATTGTGAGCCAGGACACGCCCATATAAAGAAGAAAATCACCTTGTTTGATATGTAGCAACCCAGGCAACACCACTGGGCCCATACATGATTTCTCTTAGCACCTTTCATTCTTATATCAGTGTACTTTCTTTTTGTTTATTAGTCCTTAAATTTCATGGTTGCTGAATAACGTTGCCCATTGCAACTAGAGTGACATAATGAGGGCCTAGGTACAGCACTGAAAGCGCTCGCAAAGCAGCTGACAGCTCAAACTAATTTCCAGGAAAGTAAACTTGTTGGTCCAGTTCATGGTACAATGGTGGGCATGTGCGACCTCTTTGCTCATTTCTTAATTCGCATTAATTTACCAAAAAGGATTATACCAGAATCATCTGATCACGCCACCACTTGCCATTGCCAGCTTGCGTGCCCCCTTTACAAGATAGATATCACTCGATCATGTTCAGTGTTCAATGCTACAAACCATTCCAGACTCGAGAGATGAGCAACCATCATAGGCTCAAACTGTCCGATCTCATGCCAAACTCTTGGTTCTACAAGCTGAGGGACATGAAGAGACCCAGGCCACCAAGCCAACAAAGAAGCTCTACGGCTACAAGAACATCCAAGAGATCGTCATCAAGCCACTACTACCATGGAACCACCACTCCCAGACCTCTTCCATTACCAAGACACCAATCCTACTCCTACCTACAAGCAAAGCAAACGCCACCGGAGGAGCTGGACCTCTCCCCTCTCCATCTCAACTCTGAAGCAAGAGACATCCAATTCTGCAAAGATCGGTCGGCAAAACCGAGAAGCGCTGCCTTCGTCATCAACGACGGGTTTCAGGTGTTAAAACTACGTCCAATTCGCACAAGGCCGGTGTCAACAGAGTCTGGAAGTGTGCAGCACAGCAAGACCCCAAGCAGTACGAGCCCGAGCTCGCCAAGGCTTAGGAGTAGAAGGCTTCATGTCCTCAGCAGTGGTTGCAGAGTTGGCACCAGGATCACTGCTCGCCGGAGAAGCGCCGCGAAGAGGAGCTTCGCCGTCGTGGTGGCGTCGACGGACCCGTACAGGGACTTCTGGGAGAGCGTGGTGGAAATGATCGTCGAGAACGACATGAGTGGGAGTGAGGCTTTGGAGGACCTCCTTGAGTGCTACCTGTCATTGAACTCGAGGGAGTACCATGGAGTAATCACGGATGTGTTCAGCGGAATCTCTCTTCAAGTTACTGATGGCCGTGTTGAGGTGTGAGGAATAATTCGGAGCTTTGAATAATGTGCTTTTGACTTTCTATGTCTGTAATATACTAGTACTTGCTAATGTATTTGGTGATGTGTTTATGTGTACTAATAATAGCTGACATATGGTAGGCTTTCCAAAGATGTATTTTTCGATATCTTTATGTGATTATTCTGCAACTCTAAGATTTGGATTTTTTTCACATAGTATGACCTTGAAGGCAGGCACAAGACAGATGGTTTTTTCCCAATTAAATTGTTCTATTCATGTGCTGCCGCATGACTTAAGGCCATCATCATGTAAATTTCCATGTG